>JAJTUV010000766.1:600000-1046843 GCA_021653895.1 Mastomys natalensis | reverse complement strand
TCTCTCTGTTGAGACCCAGGGGCCCAGACTTATGAAGGCCCACTTTAGCATAGCCATGAGAAGTATGCCCAGTGAGGCAGAGTCCCAGGACTAAGTATCCTGAGGACTTCGTGCTGTTAAGGAGTTTTGCTCTGCTTGTTTTACCCACAGTCATCCCATCCTCTCATAATCTATGGGTTGTATGAAAACTTTAAGTGGGTTTCCAACCCCTCAATGGACACAGTCATTGACACAATATTAGTGATTGGTTTTTATAAAGCATTATTGCTGGGGCAAATTAATGCTTCAAACTCCATCCTTAAAAAGAATTTAGAAATGTAATTTGTTAGTAAAGTTAGTTAAGATGGTTTGGTTAAGGGGGTTTTACAATTAAAAGTTCAGAAAGGCAGTTTTTGATAATTGACTAAGGAATTTTGGGAAGTCAGGGAATAAGAATAGGGGGCTGCCTGACAAGTACAGCTGATGTGTTTCGCTTGCTAAAGTTGGGCTAGTGATCATTGTGATGGTTAATTTCTTATATGCATTTGTCTTCAGCTTCCTGCTATGATTTCATAAAAAAATTTTGAGGAAGGGGGTTGGACTCTGAGAGTTTAAAGGGAAAAGACCTGATTTTTCTTTTATACATTTAAAGATTTAAAATTTGTTAAATTCCTTTAAGACCTATTAAAAGACTATTTTTAAAGATAAATAGTAAACTAATTGATCCTTTCTTTGTAACTGTAAAATTGCACATACTGAGTAGGAGAACTGGATGAAAAAAAATATCTTGCTTTCTTATACTCTCTTAATCTTTAACAGATTACTTAGATATGCTTTGTATATGGACCCGGGGAATAATTTTTTTTCACCTGTAAAATGTAAAACATTTAATCATGTAAGGATATTGGGAAACATGGTGGGTTTTTGTTGGTTGTGGTGGTGGTTTTTGTTTTGTTGTTTTTAGATATTTTTATTGTAATCTTTCACTTGAATAAAAAGAGAATCTAAACACATTATTGTTTCTAGGGTTGCTTGCAGATTTCCCGGGATTATAAACTGTAGGTTGTGGAGAAATAAAGTTGCTAGAGCTTGTGGAGCCTTGTTTCATTTACCGTGTGTGTCTCTTGTGTGTGTGTGTGTCTGGTGGTGCCCTCTGTGTGTGTTGTGTCTGTGTGGTGTCTGGGGTGTGTGTGTCTCTGTGTGTGTGTGTGTCTGTGTGGTCTCTGTGTGTGTGTTTTTTGTGTGTGTGTGCCCTGTGTTGTGTGTCTGTGTGTGTGTCTGTGTTGTGTGTGTGTCTGTGTTGTGTGTCTGTGTGTGTGTGTGTCTGTGTGTGTGTGTCTGTGTGTGGTGTCGGGGTGTGTGTCCCTGTGGTGTGTGTGTGCTGTGTGTGGTCTCTGTGTGTGTGTTTGTGTGTGTGTCTGTGTGTGTGTCCCTGTGTGTGTGTGTCTGTGTGTGTCTGTTGTGTGTGTGTTTTCTGTGTTTTGTCTCTGTGTGTGTGTGTGTGCCCTGTGTGTGTGTGTCTGTGTGTGTGTCTTGTGGGGTTGTGTCTGTGTGTGTCTGTGTGTGTCTTGTGTGTGTATATTGTCGTATGTGTGTCTGTGTGTGTGTTGTCGTGTGTGTGTCTGTGTGTTGTGTCTGTGTGTGTGTCTCTGTGGTGTCTCTGTGTGTGTCTCGGGTGTGTGTCTCTGTGTGTGGGGTTGTGTGATAATATGTGCCTTTTTCACACGAAGGTCAATAACAACTTGGGGAAAGTAGTAGGTTTGGTTCTTCAACTATGAAAGGGCCTCAATATCCAAATCAAGATTCAGACTAGTAGATGTTTTTACTGGTTAAAAGCCACCTCACAGGACCCCATAGGGAACATAGAACTTTGTTTTCAGCATGAATAAAATGAAACATACGTATGAATACATATTCCATATATATGAAAAAAGCAATATTATGAAGTGAAAATAATTTTGAGTTTTTGTAATTATGATCAAATCTTTGAAAACTCCCCCCTTTATTAAAACTCTTTTTTCTAAAAAAATTATTCTCAGTTTTTACATATTTAATTTTGGGTTTATTTTAATATGTTCATAATTTCAGAATCAAATTTTAGAAAAGAATTTTTTACATAATCCTTGTTCCCATTTTTTATAAGTTTTGTTTTTAAATCTTTCCGAAGCACATTCAAAGCTAGAAAGGGAAATATTTTAGGCTGTTTTTCCCGGGTCATTTGCTTTTATCATTCTTTTTGGAGTCGTTTAATCTGTTTTTATGATTTTCTTAGAATATGTTTTTTTGAAAATTGTTTTATATTCTCTGGTAAAATTTTTTAAAATTTCTTTTTAATTAAAACCCCTTTATTTTTTTTTAGCCTTTAATCTTTTTTTTTTTAACACCCAGTCGTTACCCCCTTTCCCCCTGTGTGCCCTCGAGTGTTTTCATCCCATACCTCCCCCCCTGTTTCCAAAAGGATGTTCCACCACCCCACACCGCCTACCTAGACCCCCCACTCCTAGGGAAATTTATTTTGGAAATTTTTAAAATCTGAGTTCTCAGATAATTTACCTTTTGTGAAATATTGTGTTTTTGTATAGGTTCAGTCTTTTTATTTTATGTGGACCCATGTAAGAGGAAACAGCAAACAGCTTTAGAACTTATGAAGGCCCATATTAGCATAGCTTGAGAAGTATTGCCCCAGTGAGGCAGCGTCCCAGGGAACTAAATATCTGTGGATTCGTGTGTTAAGGAGTTTTGCTCTTGCTTTTTTACCCACAGTCATCCATCCCTCATAATTATGGGTTGTATGAAAACTTTTAAGTGGGTTCCAACCCTCAATGGACACAGTCATTGACACAATATTAGTGATTGGTTTTTATAAAGCCTTATTGCTCGGGGCAAATTAATGCTTCAAAACTCAATCTTAAAAAGAATTTAGAAATGTAATTTGTTAGTAAAGTTAGTTAAGATGGTTTGGTTAGTGGGTTTTACAATTTTAAAAGTTACAGAAAAGGCATGTTTTTGATAATTGACTAAGGAATTTTGGGAAGGCTAGGGAATAAGACATAGGGGGCGGTGCCTGACAAGTACTAGCTGATGTGTATCAGTTTCGCTTGCTAAAGTTGGGCTGTGATCATTGTGATGGTTATTTCTTTTATGCATTTTGTCTTCAGCTTCTGCTATGATTTCATAAAAAAATTTTGAGGAAGGGGTTGGACTTGAGAGTTAAAAGGGAAAAGACCTGCTGTTCTTTTATTACATTTATGGATTTCAGATTTGTGATCCTTTAAGACCTATTTAAAGATATTTTTAAGATAAATAGTTAAAACTATTGCTCCTTTCTTTGTAACTGTAAATTGCAGCATATACTAGTAGGAGAAATGGATGAGAAAAAATCTTGCTTTTATATCTCTTAATTTTTAACAGGATTACTTAGATATGCATGTATATGGACCTTGGGAATAATTTTTTTTCACTCTTAAAATGTAAAACATTTAATATGTAAGGATATTGGATAACAATGTGGGTTTTTGTTGTTGGGTGGTGGTTTTGTTTTGTTGTTTTTCGATTTTTTTATTGTAATCATTCACTTGAATAAAAGTGATCTAAAAACATTATTGTTTCTATGTTGTTGGCAGATTTCCCCGGGATTATAAATGTAGGTTGTGAGGCGAAAGAAATAAGTTGCTAGAGCTTGTGGAGCCTTGTTTCATTTACCGTGTGTGTCTCTGTGTGTGTGTGTGATGTGTTTGTATCTGTGGGGTTGTGTCTGGTGTGTGTCTGTGTGTGTGTGTCTCGGTCGTGTGTGTTGTGTATATGAATGTGTTTGTTCTGTTCGTGTGTTGTGTTTGTGTGTAGTGTGTCTGTGTGTGGGATTGTGTTGTGTGTCTGTGTGTGTGTGTTCTGTTTGTTGTTTGTGTGTGTTGGTGTCTATGTGTTGTGTGTTTCTGTGTTGTGGGTGGGTCTGTGTGTGTGTCCATGTGTGTGTGTGTTATCTATGTGTGTGTTGTCTCTTGTGTGTGTGTCTTGTCGTGTGTGTCTGTGTGTGTGGGGGTCCATGTGGGTGTGTGTCTGTGTGTTGTCTGGGTGTGTGTGTGTCTGTGTGTGGTCCTGTGTGTGAAGTGCTGTTGTTGTGTGTGTGTGTCTGTGTGTGTGTCTGTGTGTGTGGGTCTGTGTGTGTGTCTGTGTGTGTCTGTGTGGGTGTTGTGTGTGTGTGTGTATGTGGAGTGTGTGTCTGTGTGTGTGTCTGTGTGTGTTGTCCTGTCGTGTGCTGTGGTCTGTGGGTGGTCTCTGTGTGTGTGTTTGGGTGTGGGGTCTGTGATATGTGTGCCCTGTTTGTGTGTGTCTGTCGTGTGTCTGTGTGAGTGTCTCTGTTGTGTGTGTCTGTGTGAGTGTCTGTCGTGTGTGTGTATGATGTGTGTCTGTGTGTGTGTCTCAGTGTGATGTTATGTCTCTCTGTGTGTGTGCTATGTGTCTGTTGTGTGTATATGTGTCTGTATGAGTGTCTGTGTGTGTATATGTGTCTTATGTGTGTCTGTGTGTGTGTGTGTATGTTGTGTGCGTCTGTGGGTGTGTGTCTGTGTGTGTGTCTTCTGGTGTGTCTCTGGTGTGTCTTGTGTGGTGTCATCTGTGTGTGACTGTTGTGTGTGATAAAATGGTGCCAATTTCACACGAAGGTAGATAACAACTTGAGGTAGTAGTAGGTTTTGGAGTTCTTTCAACTATGTAAGCCTCGATATCCAAATCAAGACTTAAGGACTAGTAGATGCTTTTACTGGTTATAGCACTCACAGGACCCATATTTGAACATAGTACTTTGCCTTCGCATGAATATATGAAAACATAACAGTTATACATATTTTTGTCCATATATATGCAGAAAGCAAAAATAGTAGAAGTGTATATTTTTGATTGTATTTGATTGTTGTATCTAGTATTTCTCGGTTGTAGGCAGTTGTTTTTGGTTTAAGTTAATTTTAGTCATAAAACAAGTGTGTTAGTATTAAAAAGAGTTTGTAAGTTTGTGTGTGTGTATTGGTGTGCAATTTGTGATGGGGGTTAAGTGATTCATTAAGTTATGTATGTGGTAAGTTGATACAGAATAATTTCAATTAGAAAGGATATTAAGGTAGTGTATAATTTGAAATATATTTATATGTATTTGATATAGATGATAGAGAAGTATTTAGTAAGTGGGATTTTTATTGGTCGTTTTGAGTGTGGAGTTGGGTGTGTGGGAGGTGGGGGGGGGGGTGGGGGGGGTGTTGGGGGGGGAGGCTACCAGGGGAGGGAGGGTGGCTTGTGGATTGGTTTAGGTTAGGGGGGGAGGGGGGTGTGTGGGTAAGGTTGGGTGGATGTGTGGGGTGGGTGGGAGTTGTGGGGTGGTTGGTGGGGTGGGGGGAGGTGGTGGGGGGGGTGTGGTGTGGGTGTTGGGGGGTGGTGGGTGGTGTGAGGGGGTATGGGTGGGGGTGGGAGGATGGGTGGTGTTGGGGTTTATTTGGGGGAATGGGGTCGGTTTTGGAATTGGGGTGGGGGGTGGTTGGGTGGGTGGGTTGGTGGGGGTGGGGTGGTGGGGGTGGGGTGGGGTTGGGGGGTAGGGGGCGCGTATTGGGAGGGGGGGTGTGGGCGGATGTTTTAATTATGGTGGTTGGAATGGGGGGGGGAGGGTGCAGAGGCGTGGGGGGTGAGGCGGGGGAGAGGTCGAGGGGGGATGGGTTTATTCTTAGATTGGGTGGTGAAGGAGGTGGGTGGGTTGGGGGGGGTGGGGGGTGGGGGGTGGGTGTGGGGTGGGTGGGGGGGGTGGTGGGTGGTGGGGGTGGGGGGGGGTTGTGTGGGGGTGTGGGGGGGGGGGTGGGGTGGTGGGTGGGTGGGGTGGGGGGTGGTGTGGGGGGGGGGGGGGTGGTTGGGGGTGGGGGTTGGGTGGGGGTGTGGGGGGTGGGGGGTGGGTGTGGTTGTGGGGGTGTGGGTGGGGGTGGGGGGGTGTGGGGGTGGGTGGGTGGGGTGGTGGTGGGGGGGTGGGGTGGGGGTGGGGGGGTGGGGTGTGTTGTGTGGTTTGGGGGGTTGGGTGGGGGGGTGGTGGGGGGTTGGGTGGGGGGGGTGGGTGGTGGGGTGGGGTTGGTGGGTAGGGGGGGGGTTGGGTGTGTGGGTGTTTGGGTGGGTGGGGTGGGTTGGGGGGGTGTGGGGGGGTGGGTTGGGGGGTGTGGGGGGGTGGGGGGTGGTGTGTGGGTGGGGGGGGGGTGGGGGTGTGGGGGGGGTTGGGGGGGGTGGGGGGGGGGTGGGTGGGGGTTGGGGTGGGTGGTGGGGTGGGGGGGGGGGGGGGGGGGGTGGTGGGGTTTGGGGGGGTGGTTTGGGTGGTGTGGGGGTGGGGTGGGGGGTTGTTTTGGGGGTTGGGGGGGTGAAAAAAAAATGAAAAGAAAGAATTTATTAAGAAAAAAAAAAGAAAAATTGATAAAGGAAAAATAGTATAAAAAGAAAAAGGAATAGATTGTGAAAAAAGGAATAAATAATAAAATTAGAAGGGGAAAGTATAGGTTTAAGATGTAAGATGAGATTTAGTAATTGATATTATATAAAAGATATAATAATAAAATTATAATTCTACATACTTAATTTTAATGTGGGAATTTTGATGGGGGTTATAAAAGTTATATTTTTGTTTTGTAGCGGGGGGAATAGGTGGTGGACATGTTTCGAGTGGGGGCAGGTGTTTAATTTTTCTTATAAGTTTATGGGGGGGGTTTCTGTTTTTGGATATATCCTGAATTGCAAATTTGCAACTATTACTAAAAAGCTGAAAAGTAATAATATTGTTGGAGGCTTGTCTTGCGTTGTGGGGGGGGGGGGTGGGGGTTGGTGGGGTTGGATATTGGTGGTGTTGGTGCGGTTGTCGGGGAGTGCTTGTGGGGGTGGTGGTGGGGGGTGTGAGGGATGGGGGGGAGGGGTGTCTGGGGGGGTATGTTTTTTGTATCTTGTTGGGTGTTGGGGTGTGGGTGTGCTCTTGATTGTGTTGGGTCTTTCTTTCTCCAGTCATTTGTTTTTTTATTTTTCATTCCTGCTTGTGGAAAAGAGGTCTGTTTTTCTTCTGTCAAAAGTATGTTATTATTAATAGGTTTTTTCTGTTTTAATCTCGTTGTTTTTTTATGATTTCTTTTAATATGCTTGTGTGAAATTGGTTTTAATATTCTTGGTCAATCATAAAATTTTTTTTTACTAATGTCATTTTAATTAACCTTGATTTTTTTTTTTTTGCCTTTTATCTTTTTTTATTTTTTTTACAGTCCAGTAGAATCCACGTTCCTTGTGTGCACCCTTGGAGTGTTTCCTCATCCCTACCTCCCTCCCTGTTTCCTAAATGGATGTACCATCACCCCACACCCGACCCTACAGACCTCAACAATCCGATGCTAACTTTATTTTTGGGAAAGTTGGGAAAGTTTAAAATCTGAGAGTTCTAGATTAATCTACCTATTTTAGAAATATTGTGTTCCCTGTTAAATGTCGTAGGTTCATGTCTTTTTATTTTATGATAAAATATAAAAACATATATGACTCTGCTTTCCAATGAAAAGATTCTGGTGGTTTGTCAGTGGTTTGCCACCGCTTTTTTCGCTGCTTCGTGGATACTCTTTATGGAGTTAAAAAGTTAAGTTGCAACAAATGGTAGTCAAACTATGCACAATGTAAGGCAAAAAATATATATACAGGGGGGTGCTGTTAGCAAAAATACCTTCATATGTTGTTCTTTCAATGTGTTTGTTTAGCAGATAACATCTTTATCCTGTGCTGCTTAAGCAAAACATTCTTCACATGTCTACCTTAGTCTTTCACCCGTTGTGTCCCCTTCAGGAAAACATTCCTTCACGTGTTTGGTTCCTCAGCAAAACCATCCAAACAACTGTCAGTGCCAAGGTAGAAATTTTTGCGAGAAAAAGTGGGAAAGAATGTAGTAACTGACGGATGGTGATATGTGCTGTGAGACCTCTGGCTACTAGAGAAGAACATGGCTATACATATTTGTATCACAACTGCTGTAGCTATTGTGCAAGACCTATTTGAGTTCAAGCCAAGACAAAATTCTACATTAGTGGACATTGAGGAGGTCATTGGCAGTTGATTATAGTGGAGGGAAGGAAGAATCATTTTACAAAAAAGTGTGGACAGGACTTTTCATGATCCAGTTGATGGACAACTATATTGGTACACATATACTGCACTAATTGGACTTATTAAGAAAAAGCAATTTGTTGTGGACTGTGTTGCAGCATAATGGAAGAGTGGTCAGAAGAATGAGAAATGTCTACAATCATAATTTCATCTCTCTCACACACATATGTATACATAAATTGCAAAGAACAAAAAGGAGGCAGAAATGATGAAGTGCGTATTGACAAAAGAAATATTATATAGGTATGCTCATGGTAAATAGTTCTAGGCAAAATGTATAGGAGCTAAAAGCAGCCTGTTCAGGAATACTGAAGACAAGGAAACAACTTCATTATTATCTTGCTAATGTATTTCTCGTTGAATCTATATTTTTATAATGCATGACTGTAGAGTTTTGTTGTTTTATTTGTCTAAAAAGTGTTCTTTATGAGAATTTAATAATTCTAAATGCAAAATGTGGAAGTATTTAATGTGAATATCATCAATTGTCTTTTCAGGTTCTTAGAGACACAGGAGAGGGAATTCTCCGGGTTTGGAAGGACATAGTGACAAAAGAATATACAGTGAAGGACATATAATAGAAAAGGACCATTGAATCTTAAAAGTTATCAAATTCATTCATGCAGCAGTTGATGCTATCTTTAGAGATTTGTTTTTGAGAAGTTCATTGATGCGTCGTATTGTATTACTGCTTGTTTGATGTATCAACAGCAATAGGAAACTATGACAATATTTACGGAATAGAATAAACTGTTAGCGGGAGGATAACGTGAGGATGGTGTGTGGATTAAATGGAGATACTTATACTCTGAGGATTATAGGACTCTTTTGCTTAAACAAATCTCACAATTATTTTTTTTTTCCCTTATTTTCCACTTAGTCTTCTTTAAATAAGTATTTCTTCAATACCACACAACTGCTTATGTATAGATTCAAAACCTTTTATTCATGTTATGGCCATCAGAATTTGTATTTCACTAGGAAAGAAATAATATCATATAAAGTGTTTGTATTAGTGTCGTTTAATGGTTACTAATGTAACTTAATTATCAATAATTTCTCAAATCTTCTTTATCTATAAGCATCTATTTTTATCAATTAATTATAATTATAGTAAGGCTCTGTTAAATGAGAATGTCCCAGCGTGCTTCGAAGTGAAAGATTCTACAAGGAAGCTATTGCCAATTGATGATTTGTATTT
This sequence comes from Mastomys natalensis, assembly GCA_021653895.1. Taxonomy (NCBI): domain Eukaryota; kingdom Metazoa; phylum Chordata; class Mammalia; order Rodentia; family Muridae; genus Mastomys; species Mastomys natalensis. The sequence continues at coordinate 1,037,515 of JAJTUV010000766.1, read as the reverse complement.
TTTAAATTCTGTGACTTTTAATTTCTGTGGTGGCTATTTTCAGTATTGGACTGGATTACAATCTATAAACCAATCTAAAAATTGTTGTTATATACATAATATGTATATATATATATATGAGTATATATCACTATATTTATATATATATATGCTTCTAGCAACTCTATTCCTTTAGAGAATACACATATTAAATTCCCTCATTTAGTAATAGATAATACAAAATTAATATATGATATGTTGTGACATGAGGCAAGCTTCTTAAGTTTAAAGACAGTTAGAATTAGTCAAATGCATTGCAACTTAAAAAATAATATTAAGCAGTGCTCTACCACTGTTTATGCTTTAATATAACGTTTGTGTTAATGAAATCAGATTTAACATACTGGCAGCCTTCACAACCAGGTAAGAATGTTTTCAGTTAAAATAAATGATTAATCTCCTCAACTAATCATGGCATGAGTGTTCTTTGTTTGCATAACGATTTCAATTTTTTTTTTTTTTAGTATTGTTTTCCTTTTTTTTATTGGAATTTGTATTTGCATTTCAGGGTTTCTTACCCTGACCCCTTTCCCCCTTCTTCAGGACTCATATCCTTCCCCCTTTCATCCTGCCTCTATGGATGGTCGTTACCCACTCCCGACCTCCCAGAACCTCACGTCCCAACCTCGAATATCACCCCCACGAGTCCAGCCTTCATGGGACCAAGAATCTCTTTTCAACTTATATATAGCTCCTTGCATATATAGCTGGCACGCCATGGGTCCCTCCTAAGCGCTCCAGGTGGGGTTTAGTCCCTGGGGGGCTCTGGTTGGTTGGTATTGTTGTTCTCTTCATGGGGTCCGTTCCCTTTTCTACTCCTTCATCTTCACTCTATCTTCTCTGTGGGAAAACCCATGATCAGTTTAATGGTAGCTGTGAGGCATCTGCTCTGATTATGTCGGACTCTTGACAAACTCTAAGGAACAGTTATGTTAGGCTACTGTCTGCATGCACTCCTGACTCCCATGTCAGCATCTACCTTTGGTGGACTGCTCATGGAAAAAAATGGATACCAAGGTCGGAATGGTCTGCAGACGGCCCTCCTTTTCCAGTTTCTGTCCTGCACTTTGCATCCATAATTTGCTCCTTGAGTATTTGTTATTTTCTAAGAGGTACTGTAGCACCTCCAATCACCACTTGGTTTCATCTTCTCGAATTATATGTGGTCTGTGAGTGAATCTTGGGTGTTTCAAGCTTCTGGGCCTAAAGTCCAATAATCAGTGAGTGAATAATCGTATGTTCTTTAGTGATTGGGTTAACTCACTAGATGATATGTTATAGTTCCATCCATTTATATCGAATTTATCGAATTCATGTTCTACTTTTTAATTTAATAATTAAGTACTTTTTGCATTATCCATATTGAAACCCAAGGGCTGGTATGTAAGGACAGCATAAATGTTTTTTTAATTCAAAATATAGATTATGTTCACTTATTTTTTAAAAGTGTTTGTCTATAACTTTTTTTTTGCTTTCATGCCTTATGTCTTTTTAATTCTCTTTATATTCGCAATAGAAATATAAGTTACTGTATTTCGCCAAAAGCAGATTCTCCTCAAGTCTCCAAGCAACAGAAAACTTCTTATTACTTTTATATGAAACTTTATATTTTGAAAAAAAATTCACGATACATTTGTAAACAATCTAAGATTGCAGTTATATTTTTCGTATTTAATCACAAAGACCTTCCATATGTGTCAGAGACTAAGTAAAAAAAAAAATGTATGCATTAGTACCAAATGAATTACTAAGCCTAAAAATATTTGTCACAGAATAAATGGTTTATTTTTTGCAAATGTCTATCGGATTTTGGCCACCAGAAAAAGGACCTAGAGTTTATTTGGGGAAGTAAAAGATGAAGTTTAAAATCAAAACCTAAGTATTTTGATTGGTTGTAAATCAATCCTAATACCAGACTGTCATTTATCAAAAATTTTGAAAATCTAGGAGAAATACAGAACCTAAAACAGGAATAGTCGTTTTTAAGCAATGCTTAGAGAAACCATTCCTTAAGGTGCCAGGCCATTTGTGCTTATATCAAGTTCTTTCTGGTAGCTCACTGCAGTGATAACAACTCAATGGAATTGCATGCACTGGCCATGGCCACTGTTGGAGGGCCAGGCATAACAGGATTCAGAATCGAATTCATTCTAAAGTTTCTGTTATTTCTCCACAAGCTTTCTTAAGAGTGCTATGACTTCCGTGATTACCATTCATGTGTTGTTCAGCTTCTGATTAATTATATACTTAAAACGCTGTTTGAAAAACCGTAGTATAATAATAGCAAGATCTAGAGTGGATTAAAGGATTTTTTACCAACACGAGGGGAACTAGGTATGTTTAGATCCATTGAATAGGTATATTGGGGAAGTTTGTGACTTATTGTATAGAGGTTATGTTCATAAATTTGCATTTAATTAGTTTTAATAAATTGCTTCAAGATTCCAGATAGCATCATAATGACCATTTCTTTTGTGGTGCCTTTGTATTTGCTTGTTTGTTTGTGCTTTTAAAATACATGTTCAAGCCAGTTGTGGTGCAGATTGCCTATAAATTATTCTTGGAGGTATGTGCAGCGAGAGGTTGAGTGTCCATAATGGGCTCGGCTTGGTGCATAGAAGTTCAAGACAAGACTATAATGAAGTAAGGATCTTGGCATGATACTTATTTCTAACTATTATATGATTTTAAAAGTTTGGACTAACTAATAATGAGTCATTTCAATTATAATAATTTATGATTGGATAAAGTAATGTTTATTATGAATTAATTGTAGGTGTGAAAATAGAAATAACACCAAGTCTCTACATTTTTGCTTACGGGAATTCAACTTATCTGTACAATGCCTCACATATAATTTGAAGTTCACAAAGTAACGGCAATATTTAGAGAGACCTAGAGCTTTTATATATTGAGAAATATACACCATTCTTTCAAGAAAAAGACTGAGAAATGAAATTTTTTAGTATTTTCAAGGACCAGACATATAGAGTGAATACATTTCCTTATAGTTACTGAAAGGGTATCAAAGAGGATAAGCCAATGAGATGTGCCTATCTAGAACACAGGGAAGACAGATTAATAACAATACTGGTTACCTTGAATGAGTGGTGTTGTAGAGGAATTTATTCAGCAATTGAATGTTTGGCAATAAATCAGGTACAAAGGGCTTGGTGTTTGTGTTATTTGCCTGGGAATGCAGACATGCAACTCAAATTTATATCCATCAGTCAGAATCACCGGTATACACTTAGTAAAACCTTAAAGGAAAAAGGTAAAAATTAGTTTGTAGAAAGGAAGCAGCCATGTTTACTTGTGAGGTATGATGAAGGACAGACAATGTGAATCAGAGAAAGATTAGTAAGATAAGTCAGAGATGAATTATTCAAATCTCAAAAGTACAGCAGGGAAGGAAGAGGAAACTTAAATGTATAGTGGAGAGAGAGAGAGAGAGAAGAGGAGGAGAGAGAGAGTGAAGAGAGACCTGATTAGTTTTACAAAAGTTTTATAAAGACAGAATGCAGGTGATTTAATCGGAGAGAATGAGAATGAGCCGATTCTATAGCATTGTCAGAACGATAGTGTTATAAAGAATGGGTCAATTTGCAGCAAGATTAGACTATCAATTTGTGCAAGGCGAACGAGATATGCTGAAGTTTACAATTATCTATTACAAGTTAAATGAAGTAATATTTCAAATAGGGAAATGTAGGCCTCAGTTAGAGAATTCTATTTTGATTTTTAAAGGGGAAAACTTTAAAATTTTAGATTATGTTTAAAAGAATCTTGATCACAAATTCATTGCAGTCTCAAACTATAAGCAGAGACAATTAATCTAAAACCAAATTGATTAATGTTCAAAAAAAAACAAAACATGAGACCTTTAAATGTTAAATAGTGGAAAACCACTTGTGGGGAGACATGAAGGTCCTTCTACTTGTTGGAATAATCAGGGGGTCGGAAAAATCTGGCGGGCCCGCAGTGTGAGTCCTGGACCCACGCGGGCAGCAGCCCCAGGCCTACGAGGCAGCGGCCCGGGGACCTGTGTGGATATGTGTGCTGCCTGGACGCCTCCCAGGCAGCCTGTCTCACCATACCGGAGGAAGGTCCTTGTTCCAGTGGCTGGACCTTCGGCGGCGGCGGGCCGGTAGGCCCCAATGATCGAGGAAGTCCTTGGTTCCAAAAGGGTTATTGCATGGCGGATGGTAGATGGATCTGGAAGTACCCCAAAACTCAGGGCCAGGACCTGGGTTAAGTAGGGAGGGAGGAAGGGGAGGTTCTGGGGAGGGAGGAAATGCTTAATCTGCTCCGCCTCTGACTTCCTAGTATGTAAATCCCTAGGGCCTGAGGCCTGTAGTTACACCCTCTACTGTGTATTTTGGGAGGCTGTAATGGCCTTCGTTGAATGAAATCGTAGGTTTATGGAGATTAGACTGCTTGTTTAGGGACCCTGAGTTCTGGGACGTAGCGAACTTCCTGCATTTCTCCCTGGAGTCTCGGGGTTCTAGGCCATGCCCAGCCAAGACCAGGATATTACCCTTACGCAGTCCACATCTTCTCCCCTTTTACTTTTTTTAAAAGGGGGGTCACTGTAGTCATATGTGATAGAAATTTTGCATGAGGAAGGAAGTTAAAAGAAAGCACTATTTAGGCCAGAGGGGTTAGACAATTAAGTCTCAGGGTAAGGGGTGTAGGGAGTGGGGGTTGGGAAGTGAAGGGGAGGTTGAGCGGTGGGGGTTGGGATGGCAAAAGATCATTGAATCATTGAATACAGATGATACAGTTTGAGGGTAATAACATCTGATAATTCTAGATAGACATTAAGTTTTGCTCACTAACATGTCACTTTAGCTATTTGACTTGGCACTAAAGAGTTCATCTGTAGCTGGAAGATCTGGATCTTTGTCTTCTGTAGGATTTAGATTCTGGAGTCTTCAGTTAAGCAGTGTAGCTGGAAGAAGACAGCTTGGCCTCCTAGGCAGGTTCAGGAGATGGTTTGTGTCTGGATCTCAGCATGTCTCTGGAGTCTGCAGTCTGACGAGATGGCTGAGGGAGGAGGGCCGCTTAGCAGCTCGGCAGGTTCCAGAAGATGTCGTCTCCACCGGACTTGTGGGAGCACTATTAGGATAATCAAAAACAGGAGAAGCAGCACCCCGGCCATGGGGATTTCTGCAAAGGCCTGAATATTAAGCATTAAGTCACTTGGGAACAAGCACATCACAGTCTGTCTTTAAGATCTGGAAAGGCAATGGCTGTTGTTTGAGGGAAATTTGCTTAGAAGGCACTTGTGAGTAAGAAAAAGCTGAAAAAAAATTTTGGGTTGAAATGCACAAACACTGTTGTTTCTAGGTTCTTCTGTTGGGAAGAAAAGGATTAATGGCGGGTTTAGAAGCAAGTAGGGGGGAGGGGCTGGCTCTGCATTCTGTGGCGGGGCTGGGCTGCAGCTAGCAGAGAGGCCAGGATTATTCCAATTCGTTTTTCTTAGCCAGTTTTTAAATGTAGAGAAGGAAAACCATTGAAGAAAAGCTCAAAGGATACTCTTCATTCTTACTTTCTTAATCTTTTTCTTTAAGAATTAATAATATTGTTGAGTTTAAAAAAGAGATGGTCAAATGCAATTTAAGCAGATTAATTTATTATTAACATGTTGAAATTCAATATAAAATGGTTACAAATAAATTTTTATTTCTAGAAATTTTGTTTGGTCTTTATTCCAAAACAAAATTTCTGGTTTTCTATTTATGGTTATTTTGAACTTTTGTAACATATTACCAATTTAATTTGTGATATTTGAAAAATCATGCTTTGAATGGTCAGTTTTGTTTTTTCTTCTTGATCGAATGTTCTTCATGTCTCTGTGATTTCTTATGTGTTTACTAATCTATGTAGCAAATTTGCTACAAAAATTGCCAATATCAAATCACTTTGTTGTATTTCTCTGAGAAGAAATATATGAAAACCAAATGTTTTAAATGGGGAGAATTAGGTTGAAAATGCTGATAAATCAATCTTATTTTCTCATGTTAAATGATAATGCTAATTTTCTCATGAACTTTTGATAGAGATTAAATAAATACTGCATATTGGTTTTGTATCTATCATATGAGGATTTATTTCTATGCTACTGTTAATATAAACAACAAAGCAGATGATTTACAAATGAAAGTATATCATGTGATTATTTTTCTTTTCTTTGGCCTAGGTTGAGGTGTATGCCACATACGTTACAGATGTCTGTAGTTAATTAATCTTCAATACCTGTAATATCATTTATAATATCATAAATTTTGTGAATTTTTTCATAACTTAAAACATAAACAAGCTACATATGGATTAGCATAAATATATTACCATTAGTCTTTCTCTTAACAAAGAGTGATTTCTAGTCAACTTAGGGAAGTGATGCAGGGCATAGATAATGAAACCTGACAATCTAGTTATCATCTTATTTACATATTGCACTATGTGAGTGATTTGAGCAACGTGTTAAATTTTCATATCAGATTTCTCAGTTATACTTTGAAGAGGCACTGGGGACTACAGCACAGAATTCATGTGGAGATAAACTATCACTAAAGTGCTTCTAAGCTCTATATGTATGTTATTGCAATACTTTTTAAATAAAACTAGCCTTTCCTCCTCAAGGTAATAAATGTGGACAGAGAGCATGACAAAGTGGATAGAGTAGTTTGGCTCTGCCAAAATATTCCTATAAAATCCAAGACTAGAATATTTTCTAAAATTATATAGTACGAAACAATTTACTTTTTCTTACTTCAATCTCCATAATTCCATGGTACAACTGCACTATATAAAATGATTCAACTATTGAAAAATATTGCTTTTCTTCTAAGTCCTGGCTGTCATAATATAGTATATAAATCTTCTCACACAGTTTTTAAGTTTGTAACATTCATTTTCCATAAGATAAAGATGATAACTGCTAAGCTAGAATAGAATTATATTTATTCTGTTAAAAGAAAGCCCTAAACTTTATTTCTCTAATGAGCTTGGTCTTCCAGCACATGACTTTAATCCCACTTGGGAGGCAGAGGTAAATGGATTTCTGTGAGATTGAGGCTAGACTCATAACACAGTGACTTCCAGGACAGCCAGGGTTCTGTAGAGAGACTCTGTCTCAAAAACAAATAATCAAAATTAAAACAAAACCAAAAAGCAAACAATATGCTAATAAGATGAGTTATCTATTTCTTTTTCATGTTTTATGTTAATAGAACACTGTGGCTCTACTCATACATAATACCTTTAATATTAAGTATGTAGGAAATGACTTCCCTTCAAAATGAATTTTTAAATGCTTTGGTTATCTCCTAGAGAATTAATTAAATTTAATACAAAAAGACCAAGTCAGTTTTTAGTACTATTTTTCCCATATTCTCACAGACTTTACAAAAAAAAAAAAAAAAAGTTCTGACCTCAAAGACTAAAGACACACATACTTGGTTGGGTACAGGACATATCGATTAATCAATTTATGCTTTCACACAAACATGATGATCTAATCTATTTCTCCAACACACATATAAAAAGTCAGATGTGATAATGACATATAGCAACCTTAGATATCATTGGCCAAACAACTAATTTACTCAGGTCAAAAAGCATGCTAGGTGACACCTGTAGAAAAAAAATATTATCAATTGTCCTTTCTCATAAATACTAACAAATATGCACACATGCAAAATTATATGCATCCACATATACACCAAAGCATAATCCCCCCAAACACACATTCTGAGGTTAATAATAATGTTCTAGACTGACTTCATGCCTACATTAAATGCAATAGTGACTAATTCTAAGTCCCCACTAGTACATCAGTGTTACAATAGATCAAGAATAAAAGTTAGCACTGCCCCTTGGAGTCACGAAAACATGAGGATAAATTTGAATTCTCTACTTCTTGCTCCCTGAGTCTTCTTCCCTCTGTCTATTACATGAGTCTGAATCGATGCCTACTTGAAGGCTGTCTTGTGAATCTGACTATGTCTATGTGTATGCTCCTGTGTGGTTGTGTGCCTGTATTTACAAATCTGTTTGCTCTTTCTTTTATTAAACTGCAGAGAAAGGGTTGGGGATGAGGGTAATTACAGAAACCTTAAGCAGACTTTTATGAGGGAGTAAGTCATTGACTCCAGTCATCCTGCTGACCCAGACAAGGGCCCTACAAATACCACTGTTCATCAACCAATTTAATTAAATGTTACGTTCAACATGTATAATAAGTGCTCATTTGAGCCTATTGCATTTAACTTCTGTTTTCCCGAATTCAGCAAATTATACAACACATGCATTGTTCTGTGTCAGGGCATGGAAAAGGACATAATTTAAGAGTACAGGTTTGCATTAGTTTAGCTTGTAAAAGTTGATTCCATGGGAAATGCAATGCAAGTAAGGTTGACTCTAATATTGTATCCTTGAAAGTATATTAAACAAACAGGCTGAGAACACAGTAGGTTAGCACCTTAAGTGATTTCAACATGTGTTATTACTCTGGCTGTTAGGTTCAGTAAAAATTCCAGTCTCTTTGAGTATTAGAGATGTTTACATCATATTACATAACTACTACTAAAGTTTATAACACAGTGTTTGCCTCTTCTCCTCCTCTCCTCCTTTTTTTCCTGTTTTCCCCCTTCTTTTTCTTTCTTCTTCTTCCCCTTCCTCTTTATCCTTCTCCTGCTCTTCCTCTTCCTTCTTTTCCTCCTAGGGAGTGGGTCAAACTGGTGAAGGAATGGAACTGGAAGAACTGGGAAGTGAGCATGATTGGAGTTCATGATGTGAAATTCCCAAACAATCAATAAAGAGATTTCTAAAATTTCTATCATATCTGGGATGCTTTTAATGACCTTTTCCTCTCCACAGTTTGGTATTTTCCGGCTCTTGTTTGGAATATAATTTCTTTTGAATCTACTATATTATGAAAGTTGGCATCCTATCTTCATTTTCTATTTTACCTGTCTTTCTGTGACCTTATTTCAACCTCACTCAGTTGTTAATCAAGAGAATTTCCAAGTGGATATTGATGCCTGCATTCACCCTTATACTTTCATTTATATCTAATCAGTTTGGGGAACATTATTTGTTGCTGACCTAAGTTTATATTATTTGCTTCCAATTGTGTTTGGGCCTTCATAGATAAACATGGTTGGACTGATTCATTAGTAATGCCCTCGTGGCTTTACAGGGGAGGCACATATCTCAGAGTTCTAGATGGTGCCAAAATTCTGACCTCTGGATTTTTTGCAGTCTTTACTATCTTTGTTGTCATTAAGCAATGGTGAAGCTCAGAGTCCACAGGAGGTTTGCTGATTCCCAGAGTTGCTATTTCTCCCAAAAGAGGAAATTCAGGCTCTTTTCACTTGGATTTTCTTTGTCTCTCTGGAGATGTTTGTAAATTTTCATTTCTTTTCTTTTCTTTTTTTTTTTCCTTTCTAGGATTATTTTCTTATTGAGACAAATTAGGTCTTTGGAGAGAAGGATCTTTTGTAGTTATTTTGTAGCTTGCTTATTTTTGTCTGTTTTTGTTATTATTCATGGTATAATTTTCTACAAGGATGGAACATATGAATGGAAAAACACACACACATACACACACACACACAGACATAGTATCTGTCATGTCAGGAATTGTAGATTAGTCTGTCTCATCTGTCCATCTTTTAAATTATGATGCTGGTATTTGAGTACTGTTCAGTGATTTCATTTGTCCTATGCAGATCAACATGCCTCCACATGCTTTGAGAAACATACGTCTAGAGTTTCTCATTATAAATATTGTTAGGCACACTTCTGTTTTATTGTCTACACCTCTTAAATAACTATATATATATTTTTATGTGCTTTGGTGACAAAAGTTCAGAACATTTAATCATACTTTGTTGATGTATAATCATATACTAGGGAAGATTGACAGTCAAATAAAATGTTTACTAGAATTGCATTATTCAAGAAAAGAAAATATTTAACATTTGCATAGTATAACAAATCTAGAGTAAACAGTTATAAATTTTATATCAACTATCTTTCAGGTTTTAAAATTTGAAATAAAATTGTGTTGCACTTTAAACATATAGAAGAAAACATATGCTAAAAATAATAATGCAATATGAACATTTTTAACATATCTGGTGTATAAAATATATAAAGTATTCATATTTTGTGCAATAGAAATTTATATACATATATAGGTAGGCATAAAAGATTATAATGCTATATATTTAAATATTTGGACTTGAAATGGGAATAAACATAACATGTTTCACATAGTTTCTGAATATAATCTTGAAATAGTGGAGTTCCTCTACATTTTGTTGAGCTTTACCTGTGTAATGACTTCCAGGATGTATTGAAAACAAAACATGCTCTAATACAGAATTTCATCATAACATGTCACATTCTCCCTTGGAGACTTGGAACAGTTTCCAAGAGTCATTTCCCAGGTTGAGTTTTGATATTGACTGTCTTGTGTTTCACACAGTTAAAGATTTCTTGTTCTTTTGGCTCACAGAAAATAATTGAAATATTTTCTTCTAACTAACTATGTTAGAGTGTTTTCAATCAGACAATTGATCAAAATAAAAACAAAAGTAGAAAATTATAGCTAAGATCACAATATTGATGAAAAAAACTTAAAAATCTAAATAGTTAGTTGGATCTATACAGGGATACCAAGTTAAAATCATTGCAAAATGAAAGGGATAAAATTTTCATGATTTATCATTATATATAGTCTATCCTGTACATACTTTGTACATACTTTGTACATTAATATATTTAAATACATGATTTACATTTCAGAACATTTTAAAAAATGAACAAATAGTCATTTGTAACACTCAGAAATTTAATTGTATTTCTGGTTGTTTAGGCCATATGTTCTCCATTTTAAATGAGTAATTCATATGAAAGTGTTACCTATGACATTTGAAAAGAAAAGCTGGCTGCATACTAGACCATAAAATAAATGGATTAAGATATATACATGATAAATGTGAGTTAATTCATTTTGTACAACATGATTTAATCAAAATATACACTGAAAAATGTTGATTTGATGAGTATGTGTGCAACTTTAATCCCAGAACACAGGAGGCCATGGCTGATGGATACCTGTGAGTTCAATGCCAGTTTGGTCTACAAAGTGAGCTCCAGAATAGCTATGACTGCATGGAGATACCCTATCTCAAAAATATGTTGATTCACTTACATTATCTCAAAATATGAAATACAAATAATAATACTAGTTTTACTTCATTTATTAAAACTATGAATACTGATAATATCCAATGTGACCAAAACAGGTTAAAATGTCACTCATATTGAAGGCATTCAAGTATTCCTTTGGGCAGATTATTTTATGATTATCTAAAGAGTCAGTGGGCCTAGGATAGTCTAAAAATTACTGTTTAAATGAATATGACAGTTAAATTAAAACTGAGACAGCCATAAAATAAGTATTTTTACAATCACTTTACTCTATGTATTACATCGCAGGTATTATCTGCAACTCTACACAGAGTATCCCAGAAGTCTCTCTCTCCTACAGTGGTGTGTGCCTCTTCAGCAAACACAGATGCCACAAGCAATGTTATAATTACAAAGGGGAGTCAATTCTGACTAATTTCTGTGGCGGATGTTTTTCTGTACCAAATGTCATTCCAGATGACTGGATATAAAGTGATGACAGATGTTGTTGCCTTCATGAGTATGCCTTTCCTGTATATGCACTTAAATTTGTTAAGATGTCTATTGTCTAACCTTCGTGTTGTTTCCTCCTCATGTTGCCTTTACTCAGGTAGTTCTCAGTTCTAAATGTCTGGGATACCAATACTACCAATAGTACGAATGTGTTCTTTATTCCTAATCTCAAACACGTACTATAATTAGCATAAATAAAGATGAACTCTTTGGAAATTTGTTTCTTTTTTTGGGTGTGTGTATGTGTCTAATAGGAAGGACTTTTTCTGATCATAACAACAGATTACAAGATATCTCCCCACCCACAGCCCCAGTATATCCTTTACTGCATTTTGCTCTTAACTATTTCTTAAACATTGCTTTTATTTTTAATCAGTGTGATCTTGTTTTTTTTTTTTTTTTTTTTTATCATGAAGATGATAAAAACAACCCATCCACAAATATACACTTTTATGAGGCTCATATTTAGCTAAGGTAATCGAGATTAAGAGGTATGTAAAACTATACTGCCAAAGAAAATAGGGCACAAATTCTCTTCTTGCATCCCTTTATATCATTCCAGGAAAGGAGGAAACCTATTCTCACGTTGAGTAACCCAGTGCTGTCATTAATACAGATAAAAGCAGTGTCACTAAGTAATCTTATCTTCTAATGTTGTCTGCCCCTGCATGTTAACTTTTCATAATTTACTATACCTAGGCTCCTGGAACTATTTTCTATGTTATTATTTGTTTAATACTATCATTTGTTAAAACTTATTTATGAACACTCTGGGTGTATTTTCGCTGGTATCTTAACCCTTTCTTTATGTACAATTCAGGAAATATAAAATTGAAATATTATCACTAAAGTATTATGTATTGGCTTTGTTAGTTTGGTACACATGTTTTATTCACAAAACCTCAAAGAATAGAGGTTTTCATCCCTTCACAGGTTATAATAACTGTCAGGAGCCATAATGGGACAAGCTAATAATTAGCAGGTGATCATCTTGAAATGCTTGCCTTGGATTATTATATAATCTGCGACAAATGAGTCCTATTCAGCAAGACTGTGAAGAACTTATTTTAGGAAAGATTCCTGCTATTAATATGCTTTTCCTATTATTATTAAACATATGTAACAATCACTAAGCAATAGCACACCCCTTTGGAGCAGATCTCTACAAATCCATGAAGATGTACTATCTTGTGGTGATGCTATATAGACAAATAGATGACTTCTTAAGTCTTAATGATGATCCTATAAGAATTCCTAAAGTTATTTCAATGATTATTAAGCCCTTTTATAATGGGACTGCTATTAGGTCCCTCTCTGATAGTCAAAACTGCAATGGGAACTCTGCCAGTCTCCTGAGTGTCACCAGTTAATTGCCCTTAGATAGTAACCAGACTTTCTCCTGCTCAGAGCACATTCCAAGAAGTTGTAAAACAATTAACCAAACGTCACTAAAAGGGAACTCACAATTCATTATAAGTACTAGGACAGAAGATAAAATATTGCCTGGGTTTATCTATACAAAACTTCACTAATTTCTTAGTTATAGTTTTAAACCTTCAGTGAACCTGTGGAGCTAGATAGGTGATGGATTTTTAGCCAGATAATTACTCCTAATGAATATGCATGTAAACATTCTCTGTTGTAAACTTCTATTTCAATTTATGATTTGAATTTTGGTGTGAACTTGTGATGAACTTTGTAACATGTGAGCATGTACTCTGTAAGATGTATATACTACTGAGGACAAAGAGATGAGTGAGTTAGATATAGAATAGAGTTAGAATAGAGAGTTAGAATAGAAGATAGAATAGAGATAGAATAGAGTTTTTCCATTTTCACAGATAGAAGTTTTCCTTTTTCCCCATTTTCCCCCACTTTCTGCTTTTCCCCTTAGATAGCTTTCATAGGACACTTTTAACAACTTAGTAATAAATGCTATAACCACATCTCTAAGTATCTTTTTCTTCCTGTGACCTCAGACTAGCAAGCATAATTCAAGGCCCAGCAGTTCCTGCTGAGAGAGTACAAAGGCTATTTGCCTAATCCTCTGCTGTTTTGGGGCTGAGATGCTAGTGCCAGAAACTTCAGTTTCTGGCTTCAGAGGATACCAGAGGGCAGGTCAGCTACAGTGGCATAGTAAGTAAACTTTAGTAACACAGATAAGTAAATTTTTATTAAACAGAAACCCTAAATATCTCTTAAGACCAAGTCTTACCACGAATCTCAGAAGGCCCAAGGCCTTACCCAGAATCTCGTAAGACCAAGTGTTACCTCTCTCCAACTCTTCCATTCCCATTCCCCTTGGCTATCTCAAGAATAACCTACAAGGAGAAGAAAGAAGACATTTCTCCTTAAACCAAGCCTGGGCTTGCCCCTGGCAATAATAACACATTTTATACATTAACATCCAATAACATATTACTTCAATTTCTATATGTCTAGCAATCATTGGTAAAACAGTTTGCTGTGAACCATATTATCTTAGAGACAGTATCATGCAGTACTAGAAAGTTTTTGTTGTGAGAATGCAAACTTTTAAACTTAATCTACCACTTACTATATGACCTTGGAAAATTAATGAACTCTGTTGCCTTAGGAAAGTTTTTAACAGTGGCCTCATGATGCTTTGCTAAAAAATCGATGATTCTCATGAATCATAAACATTTCCCACACAGTTGTCACATCTGCGATCACTACTCATGTTAAATGGTACAAATGAACCAAACTAAAGAAACAGTTTTGTTAATCTCAGTAGTGAAACAACATTGTTGCAAGCCAATCTGATGTTATGTCTTATTTAATGCACTTACTTTTTATTTATGACTCAGATTTGGTTTTATTCTTTTCTAAGAACCCTCAGTTAATTTAATATATGAGAAATTGTACAAAAAACCTTACTACATGCTACCCAAAATCATACCAGTTTTACTTCTATGGTGAGTGAATATTTTGGATCACCACGCTAGACAATATAAATGACAGTTCAATTGCTTCTGTTTAAAGATAGAGAATATCTTTCATTTATTAGAAGTCTGAAAGCCTGCTGTCTCTTCTGTCATGTAAAGTATGAAAGCAATGGACTGTTAATTTCCCATTGAAATTAAATAATCCAAATGTTTTTGTTTTATAAGCTATGTAACATACCATTTGTACTTTGTTAAACATATATCAGTATCTTCGTTTTCCAGAAATAAATGGTTTTTCTCTAATATATTATAATATCTGATGAAATCTTACCTCATTCTCTCTGTATAATTATATATGCTAGCCATGATTTGAAAGTAAAACTTCTGATATAAATGTAAATAGTGTAATAAGCTACTGAAACAAAATATATTGTTCATAAATTGTTCTTGGTTCTGTTAGATGAGTTATACTATGATTTGTAATTTTTGTACATAGTAGTGGCATGAGAAAACTATTTTCAAGATAAAGGAGCATGTATACTTCATTTTATAATATAAACATTTTATCATTTTTGCATTAAACAATATTAAATTTTTGAGCTGCCATTTATCTAATTCATAAAGGAACTATAAGAACATGATTCTCTCTATTTCTCTGGTTTTTCATGTGAATGAATTTCCACAGAAAATAAAATCTTTATTTTTTTATACAGGATACTTATCATCATGAACCTCTTAATAAGCGGATAGAAGTTAGCCCTCTGTCCTGTGAATTTTGTTTGTTTACTAGCTTAAGACAGAGTCTCATATAGCTCATGATATGTAGAAATTCATTTTATGACCAAAGATGACCTTAAACTCCTGATCTTTGTACTATTACTCTAATTACAGATGAGCATGAAGCGCCGCCAACAACATCTGAGGACCTACTCACAGCTGCTGCTGGGGGAGGGAGAGCCAGTTTTCCTCAAAGATATGATGAGAGGCCTCTCTTTCCAGTTGATTGCATTACTAATGCCCATAAAAATTAGCACTAAGCTTGTTTCTTTTTTCCTTCCTTTTCTTTTCTTTATTTTTCTTTTCTTTTCCTTTCTTTCTTAAGAGCACATGAAGTTGGCAGGATAATGCTTTTGGCTGAATAAATGAGTTAAGGGAAGGGAGAGGGTGGATATGATTAAACACATTATATACATATATGAATTTTTCAAAGAATAAAAGGAAAAAAAGATTGTAGATTATTCTCAGCCCTTTCAGTTACTCTGAATAATGTTTTTTTATCTTGTTGGTTCTTCAAAGAACCAACTGTTTTTCACTGATTCTTTGTATTGTTTTATTTGTTTCTTTTCAAATGGTGTTGGTCTAAATGGATGTCTACATGTAGAAGGATGCAAATATACCCATATTTATTATCCCCCACAAAACTTAAGTCCAACTGGATCAAAGATCTCAACATAAAAGCAGATACACTGAAGCTGATAAAAAAGAAAGTGAAGAGTAGCCTTGAATGGCACAGGAATCAACTTCCTGAAGAGAAGAACAATAGTTCAGGCACTAAGATCAACATTAAATAAATGGGAATTCATGCAGCTGAAATCCTTAGCTAAGGCAAAGGACACTGTTAGGACAAAACTGTGGTCTGCAGAATGGAGAAAGACTTTATAGCAACTACATGTGTGATAGAAGGCTAATATTTAAAATATATAACAAAATTCAAGAAACCAGACATCAACAAACCAACCAATCCAATTACTTAATTCCATCTCTAATTGTGGCAAAATATAGAATACTCTTACCAATGTCCTAGTTTTAACTTCTCTCTTAATTCTCACAAATTTTCTATAATTATTCCGTTAAATAATTTCTTGTTTAGTAATTTTAACATTCTTTGGAGTCTTCAAAACTCTCATTTAAAGTATGATTGGATTTATCATGTTTAGTTCTGTTGGGTTCAGGTAGAACCCAAGACTTGGAACATTAAAAATGGAATCTTTATTTTCTGAACATTCAGGGAGGCAGCCAGTTGAGGATCTGAACCACTTTCCTGAAGAGACACTGTAGAGCATCTTTATAGAATGCCGAACACAAAGCAAGGGGCATCAGGGTACTGCATTGACTGATCAGATTTTGACACATAGGGTTGGTTGTACATGGAAGTTAATATTGGTGACTGGGCCTTATCCAGGACACCTGGTTTTCAGGGTTCTTGAGTCAGCTTTTGCGGTTCGTTCCCTTCCAGGAGTCTAACCTGGAATCTAAAGTGATAAAGGATCAAAGAAGTAGGCAAGCAGCACTTAGTCAACTGAACCAAGAAACTGGGAATCAGAAAACGGGAACAATGGAATAGGTTAGCTGCAAGCAGTCAATTAAGTCAAAACAACATACTTATGATTTGTGTGTCTTGGTTTAGATAAGAGGATAACAGCATCTCACTGCTTTACATCCGTTACTGGTTAATAGACAGATGTGAACCCTCTGAAGAATCAGGATAGGCATTGGATTATGGAGTCTGGGAACATGAACTCAGTTTTGATCCTGCCAGCAAACTGAAACTCCCTCCTGAGATGGCAGAACTCAATAAACTACCTACGAACAGTTCTTCATTTTAAGACTTCTAGGTTAGTCTGCCGAACAAAGATACAAAACAAAAATAGGAAGAAAAGAACTTAAAAATATCAAACGTTCACCAATATTTGCAAATCAAATTTCCATAATTATCAAAAATAAAAGTATGCGGGAGACCACATGGCAGGTTCTTTTCTAATATTTATCCTACTTTCATGAGCTTCTCTTTCCCATAATAGTGGGTTTCTACTCAAGTTATTTTTTTAAATGAAAATTGCTAACTTCTGTATCAGGTGGTGGGGGATTTGTATTATGTATCAGAGTTATGTGCTGCTTTGCATAGGAGAGAGTTAAGGTTCTTTCCAGGGTCAGTTCACTCAACTCTTACTTGAGTAAGAATTCATCCTTCAGCAATAAAGAGGAATGTAAGGGACTCAGTACACTAAGTATTCATGTCTTGTGTGTGTGTTTATGTGTTTACAATGCAGATAATAAGATTCCTTTCAAAAAAGAACGTGTTCTTTGTTTCTCAGAACTTTATTGTAAAGTTATTACATTCTTGGGGGTTCTCTTAAGTGTCTTTTGTCTGAGTGCTACAGTTGTCTGAAACTTTATAAAAATGTCAGTGTCTTGATTCCAGGAAGAAAGCCAACATGGGGTCATGAATTCTCATATCTGGGAAGGAGGCTTGGAGAATTCTCAGCAGGCATAGTAGGGGCAAATTTTAATTTGGAAAGATCCCCAGGGATGCAACACAAGCATCCTGGAGCCATCTACACCAAAAGTTCTGCCATCTGCCAAAAAGACTGTGATGTCTATTGGGGAAAACAGCTAGTCTTTCGTTATCAACCTTATGTTGAGTTTTTCAGCTCAATTACAACCAGTCATGCTAGCTTCAGAAGCCTGGGTGCATGGGCCATTTTTTTCTACTTTTTCTATCCAGAGCATGTTTATGAAATAGTTTTCAACAGTTCTGGGATACTGATTCTTCTCTAGCAGAGAATTATTTAATAATTGCCATGCTTGAATTATCCATGATTAACAGGTTTAGGGGCAATTATAGACAAGGTTAAGGTAAGAATCAATTCTGAACACTTGCTGCAGTTCTTGGACAGACTTCTGCTACTGTGAAGGAGCACATGGGTGCCACCTCTTTTGCAGACAGCCCTATAGAAAAGTGGCTTGGGAGAATTACTCGTTGTTCTGAGAACACATAGAACCTATTCCTATTTAAAATAAGACAGATTCAGGATTTTGCAGCCATTTATTGCAGATTTTAAAACAACATGAAATACAAAAATATGAAAGTAAAAAAATACAAGAGAAAACCTTGATCAAATCTCCCTCTTAAAACTGATGGTTCCATCTTTCTTTTTCATTAGTTTCTTATTACTAAAGTAGTAACGTCTTTCTATAATGCATGAATTTATTATGATTTAATTTACTGGACTGTGGCTAATTTGCTCTGACTTATAGTCATACCTGCCATTTACTGGAGGAAGATTTTCTCTATGAGAAGGACTCACAGGTACAATGAATTAATTTTTATTTAGAATATTAATAAAACCAAAATTTTCTTTCAACAACAAACTATATATTCATTATTATATATATTAAAAATATATATTTTTATATATATTTTATATATATATATAAAATGAATATATAATGAACACACACATATGTTTATTTTTTTATTTTTTATTTTTATTGGATATTTTATTTATTTACCTTCCAGATGTCGCCCCCTTTCCCCATTTCCCCTCCCTAAAAACCCCTATCCCATCCACTCCTCCTTTTTTCTTTTATACCATTTTAATTACATGCATGTATTATTAAGGTCAGTTCTAGGTTGAAGAACTGCAATACAATAGATGAAAATAGTCAAGGAACAAGCAAGACAATGAACACAAATAATCAAATAAACAAGCAAGGCATTAAACCCAATTTGTAAACACTCCCATGGTCACTGTTTCTAAGGGCTTACATGATGACCAAACTATCTGAGCCTACTTCTTATCCTGTCCCAAAGTCATTTTCATGTCTGAAGCTTACTTCCTTGTTCTAGCCTAATATTTAGAGTCCTGACTGAAATTACTTCTTTGTTTTAGCCTAAGATTTAGATTCCTGCCTGAAATTACTTTGTTCTAGCCTACTGTCAGATTCCTGCCCCAAGCCTACTTCCTTCAAAACATGCTCAATTTGTATAATGGTACTTGTATGTACATGTGGTCAGGATGAACATTTGGTTCGATAACTAATTTGTGGCTTTTTCCTGGGAAAGACTATTTTTTCTACTCTCAGTATTCATTAGTTGCTTGTAGTTCTTTGTGTGGGTTTGGGAGCTAATGGACTTTCCCTTCCAATTTAGTATACCTATGGTTGCCCTTGTTCACCTCATGTTTAGGCAGTCATGGTGGTGGAACTGATGAGGAATAGCTTCAAAATCACTATTAGATTCAGCCTCACAGTAAAATACTTGTTCCTTTGGCTCTTAAAATCTCTCCAACCCCTACTGTTTTCCACAATATTCCCTGAACCTTAGGTGTGACACTTGTTTTGTAGATGTATCAACTTCTAAAGCCCTGCATTATGAGTAGTTCTGGTCTTCTGAAATCGTCCTTGTCTATTCCAAGGAGAAGTTTCCTTGATGAAGGATGAGGACTGTACTTACCTATGGGTTATAAATGACAAATGTTTGGAATGTAATTAGGGGTCCTGATGGCTTAGGCAATTGGTAGTTGTAACTTCTATGATTTCCATGACATCACTACCTCTGTGTAATCGTCTAGGTTTACACTATCAGGCATAAATTCTCTCTTGTTGTACACACAAGACAATTATATGGTAAGTCAATATTTGGCTTTATGGATTTACATATGTGCTTTAGTCTGAGCATAGACTAAGAACCATTAATGATAAGAAATTACCCACAATGAGCGCTCAATAGTGAGCTTTCACCAACCTCATAACTGTATCCTAAATGCCCAGTGTGACTGTATAACAGGACTTTTATTTTCACCCCTATATCATCAGTATTTCCCTTAATAATCTTCACAAAGAGCCAGTTTTATTTTCACTACTACCTATTTTTATTTTATTTAAATTTAAACACTATACACTTTTGCTATGTCCATTAAAATGTACTAACCTTTTGAAATATCTTTTAGCATCCACTTGGAATAAAACTAAAAATAAACAAATATAATTTTGAAACATATTATTTCAACAATAATGAAACAAAAATTTAAAGATAAAAAGGCACATTCAAAGACATGGCCAAAGTTTAAATTTCAGTTTCAAGTCATCTATGAAAGAGTCTTGGATTAAAAGGTAACTTTAGGGAATATAACAAAACCTAGCACTTGAAGAATTTTCTAATTAAATAGACAATATTTTGATGGGAGTTGTGTTATGAAGTATACTTAAGTGAAGTATATTGCCAGACTAGAAATATAAAAGATTTTTTTCTTTCTTGATCACTGTTTATTATTCTGCCTGCCTAAGTTTATATCCTCTATTTATGATACTTAAATGCATTTATGTAATTACATATGATTTGTATATAATACTCAGCATCTCAATTTCACATATTGAGGCATATTTCTATGCACCCAAACATGTATGTCCTTATATACAAAATAGGGAAGATGAAAAACAAGAGAACACATCCATACAGAAAGACAGAGACACAGAGGCAGAAAGAGGTATAAGAAGCACAGAGTGGACAAAGCAATAAGCAACAATGTTTAAGACCATGTAGAAATCCAATCTCTGACCCATAATCCACAGGAAGCATTGCACGAGACCAAACAATCCCTGCAGCAATCAGCATCAGCATCTGGTGGCATAGGCTTGATGAATAGCTGAGTGCTTACCTCATCACGACTCTATTTGCAACACATGACAAATTCTGGGAAAAAAAAAAAATAAAGAAGCGCTTCTGAGTCTCTGACTCAACCATCCTGGCTTTCCTCCTCCAACTTACTCTCATCAGTCCCCATAAAGCCTTATCTTTTCCACCATAACCTTTCCAGCTCACAGGCCTATATTTGATTCCTTGTGGAACACAAATGTCATGGGTTGAATTCAGCAAGCTTTTGTTTTCCTAATGCAGACAGACTTAATTTATCTCATTTATTTTGTCACCTCAGTTTCTGGGAAGCCCAGGAGAAGAGATATATGTGTATGCATGCACACAGAGATATGCATTTCCGACCAACCTAATGTAGATATCCATTATCATAAAAATGCCATTTTCTTATTCCCTTTTGTAAATATTACCTCATTTAGTCCTGCTTACTCAATTGCCTGACAACTGCTTATGCTCTTTGTGTCTCTTGGGTGGTTGTGAGCATTTTTGTGTAAAATTATATAAAGGCTAATAATGTATATTACACACTGCTCTAAATTGCTGCAAGGAATGCTTTTTTCATGAATTAATTTACAATTCATCTTAATTCCTGAGGTGATATAATTTATTTATCCATTATTTTATGTTTACTATATAATGGAGTATTTTAGTTTTAAATTTTTGTGACAAAGATTTTATAAACACTCACATGCTAACCTACATATAGATAAATAAAAACCTCATTTTCTATTTGCAAATATGCACACTTTAAATGCCTATGATTTAGTGTAGATATATCTTTATTTTTATGTTGCATTTTTAAAATTGTTGAGTTTATAATGACAATATATTCACTCACCATTTTCTTCCTCCAAACTCCTCCATTATAGTACATTTCCATTGCTCTCTTTCAAATTCATGGCCTCTTTTCCTTTAACTGACTTTTGTTTTAAACACACACACACACACACACACACACACACACACACACACCCTACTCTGACTGTGTAATATTACTTCTTTTGAACAGAAAGAAAATGAAGAACTTAGTATTAGTGTTTGACAAACTGCTACTTGCTTATGGAAAACAAAACAAGATTTTTTTACCACATGCTGTTTTTAAAATTTTAGTTTAGAAGCTTGAAAGCATAAAATAATATTGTAAAGGGTAATCCTATTTTAAGCTTTTTGATGGTTATCATAAAACATGAAGGGCATTAAATTTGATGATGCAATATTATAAAATATTACAAGACAAAAACACGGAATTAAAAGTACCTAAGAACCATCAGATTACCTTCTTTTATATTCAATTTTTTCTTTTAATGTTGAGATTAAAATATACTTATCTCATTTTCTCCAGTCTCTTCCTAAATTCAAACACTCTTCTATATCTTCTATATCCCTGTTTAAATTTATGACCTTACTGTTATTGCAATATACTCATATGTATATGTAATATGTAATATATATATATATATATATATATATATATATATACACATCCAGCTTAATTGTATAGTGTTACTTGAATTTATGTTTTCAGGGATGACCATTTAGCATTGGATAACTAATTGCTTTGGTTTTTTCAGGAGACTATTCCTCTTGCTCTGCCTTTCTTTAGCTGTTGGTAGTTCTCTGTGTGGGGTTGAGGCATGTCAACTCTTGTCTTTGTTTATGCTTTAAGGTTAGTGAGACTTTTGCAATGTAGCTTCTGACATTACTGGAAAACACAATCTCAGAGTAACAGTCTTCTCTTCCCATTATCCAAAAAACATTCCCTGAGACTTAGGTGACACATTGCTTTTGAAGATATGTGATTGTGTCCTGCATTTTGAAATTTCCTTGATGAGGGTTGAGAACTCCACTTATCTGTGTCTATAAAGACAATTAGAATGTGATTAACGACAATGCTGGTTCAGTAAAATGGAGGTTGTAGATTCTCTCCAAGATCCATAACTTTACAAGCACTGAGAAATTGGCTAGTTTTCTAGTATGAAGCATAGTTATTCTTTTTGAGCAGGTTTACATGAGAGATGTTGGTTACTTGCCAAGGCATCATGCCACTATTGCACATTTGAGGTTATCTTGACATGATGGTTATTAATGGAGTTCATAGGCATAATAGCTGGGTGGGACTGTTGGGTGTTTCCTTCCTTTGGAAGCTTGCATGTCACTTTCTGATATTATGAAAGCTAGGTAAGAGGCTTTAAGGCCAGTTCCACCTTGGGGTCTCTAGGACCTGTGCCTGAAGCGTGTGGTGTCTTCAGCAATAGGGACTTACCTTCCACTTCTTGGTGTAACCCAGGGCAATAGCAATAGTCTATAACGTTTTGAAGTTTTGTTGACAGACATGACCAACATTTCAATGTATGTCATTGCAAGAAACTGCCATCAATATTTCTAATAGCAATTAATACTAATATGACATCATGAGCTTGTTTCCTATTAGAAAAATAAAGTTTTAAAGTAAATAAGGTACTGCTATAGTATATAGTTATTACAGTATATAAGAATTTAAAGAATCTGGTCATAATAAATGTTAACAAATCAGAACAATTGGATTTCTATTGTACTGATAGAAATCCAACAATGAAGAAAGTAATTCAAAAATCTTGATGTCAGTCTCCTTAAGGAGTATTTTGTCTTTAACTTTTATATCATATGTTGGTTAATTAGTTGATAATATAATTTATTAAATGTTGAGTGACTGTATATGTCATAGGAAAAGAACATTTCAGGAGACAAGTTAACCTTGTGAAAAAAAATTTCCCTTGAGATTTAGAGTTTTAATTTGCAGAGGTACTGGGAAATAATGGCAGAACAAAATAGGAGTAAATACATGCAATTATCTATGTATTGGGTTATGTATGACTTACTAGAATATAAGTGGACAAACTTATAAATTTAATCCACTGACCTACTTAATTTGCATGAAAAAATGCTCTCAAGTACATTTTTAAGACT
This sequence comes from Mastomys natalensis, assembly GCA_021653895.1. Taxonomy (NCBI): domain Eukaryota; kingdom Metazoa; phylum Chordata; class Mammalia; order Rodentia; family Muridae; genus Mastomys; species Mastomys natalensis. The sequence goes on along the minus strand of JAJTUV010000766.1, from coordinate 1,013,470 downwards.
GAGAATACTTATGTAATGGAATATAACAGATTAATATACTTATGCTTTTTATAGCAACAGCTATATCAACAAAACTACAATCTAAAACATAGATATTTTTATGGGGCATGTAAAGATAAAGATTCTTTCTAAACAATATTCAGTAGACCTAATTGTAGCTATTAAGTATTAGATTGTAAAATAAGTGAGTGAATGTAGCCCATAACAGAATTATTTTAATAAGGTACAAATTAATGAGCTTGAATAGAGATCTAGAGCTACGCATGCAAGAACCAAAAAGTCATAAATAAAATTGTTATTAATAAATATAGTGATCTGGAAGACAGAAATAGGAATGTTGGAGTGTCACAAAGGTTGAGCCTGTCATTTCATTGTACATATCTTCATCGAGAAATATTTGACAATATTCATAGTTACCATGCAAATGCATCTATGTAGCACACTGATCACACAGAGAGTTAGATAGCTGTCTTCAGGCACATCTGTCAGCTGTTGACTCAGATTCTTTACTTGGATATTTCACATTATATAACACAAGGTTGACACAAAATTTACATACTCGCCTTCTAATCAGCTTCAATCTCTAAGTGTTCTCCATGTCAGGATTTTTATATCAAGTGACTTTCAGTTTCAAATATCCCCACATTTCTTCCCTCAAATTCACAGCATCTTTTACATTAATTTTATTGCAATACAGAAAACAAAATATATGAGTGCATGTTGTTCTGTCTTATATGAGAATATTGTAAAATGTCCCACTCCCAGGAAGACAGCATATGAAAGAAATGCCTATGGGTACTCATATTTCTATGAGTACTCAGTTATATTCATGCTATTGTTACCTGAGTGACAGCAGATCCAATGACAGATTTACATTAAAGCACAGTGACAAAAAAAGGTTGAACAATATTTTTTCTTCTCTTAAGGACATGTTTGGGAAGAGAAAGATTGAAATAAAGTTGTTCAAGAGACCTTCATATGTCAAAATGTTCTTCGTATAAATATAATAAATTTAATGTATAATTGATAACTAATAATATCCATGCTAAATTTAATATTTTATCTAGCAGTAAAACAAGTAGTCATATATGATTAAGAATAAAGCTGAAATTCACTGCATAGTAAATTTTATCATAAGATGATATGCACTAAAAAATACATTTAACTTTATTCATATAATTTCAACAAAATGCATCTTCCTGTGAATAAAGATGACAAAATTGCAATAAACAATCTTTATTGGCACCTATTATTAGCTAAGTAAGTAATCTAGTAGATTTTCAGAATTATATATGATATAATTAGCATATTTTCTAGATGCATATGCATATATATCATTTTTATTTCATAGTATAGTTGGAGCTTGGTTCAGTGCAACTCTATTTTCAATAACTATGAAATGGGAACAACATAAATATATTTCAATCACAAATGAATATATGGTACAAATACACAGTGGAATTCTATCCAATTGTGAAGAAGAATGAAAACTTGAGAGTTGCAGTTGGATGAGAGGAACTAGAAACTATATAGAGTGAAGTAACTGAGTCCCGGAAAGATCAACACTACATGTTCTCTGGTATTTGGATCCTTGCTCTGAATATTGCTGGGAATATTTTATGTGTAGAAACCAGGAAAAGTGCACTTTTGTGTGTGTGTGTGGGGGGGACTGCAGATGTGGAAATATTAGCACACAGATGCCAGGACAGAGGAGATGTGAAAATTGGGGCAGAGGATTATAATTGGGGATGGAAAGAAGGTTGTTGATGAAGAGAGACAGAGAAGGAGTAAAAAACACTAAAACTAATCTAAAAGACTATAAGGAAATACGGTTCTAAATTTGCCTCAACACTTTGTTGCCTTGCCTAGCCTCAGTGGGAGATGATGTGCCTAGCCCTGCAGAGACTTGATGTGCTAGGGTTGGGGAAAACCAAGGCAGGACTTCCACCCTCTCAGAGGACAAGGGGAGGGAGTAATGAGGGGAAGGACTGTGTTGGGGGTTGGGAATGAGGCAGCTTTTAGAATGTAAAGTGAATAAATAAATGAAAATATATAAATAAAATTAAGTAATATATATATACACTATAATAGTAATGTATATGTATATATATGTTATATTTGTATATATATGTATATGTATAATATGTTAATTTATATAGTATATTTGTATATTATATATGTTATGGATTATCTATCTATCTATCTATCTATCTATCTATTGAAGTTATTCTACTTGGTTGATAACGCTCTGCCTGGATTCATAGCTAGCCCATAAAAACCTCAGGACTCTGTTTAAGCTGTCAGTTTCTAAGTCCTATAATGTTTACAAACATTACTTCAAGCATACAAGATATATAACAATAAAGAGAGGGAGAAAATAAAATAATCTTTAAAAAGAAACATTGCAATGCTTAAATATCCCAAATTAAAGTGTTGCTAAGGATCTATCATAATTAAACTGTATACAATTCAATTAAAATAAATGAAACTGTGTTGGAGACTGGTTCTAATGCTTTGATTTAACCAGAAATCTGCATGTCCAAATGCAGAAGTTTCTTGTTTCCAATTCTTTATTGATCAATCAATAAAGAAGCCAGCTGCTAATGGTTGGGTAAAGAGAGACATAGAGGGACCTTTAGATTTACACAAGCTAGGGAATAGGAAAAAGGAGAGAGGGTATTGCCATGATGTGGTGGGAGAAGATCAGATTTAGAGCTATAGGAAGAATTCCAACTAGCCATGTAAAAATTCATTTAAGTGGTCACTGGCTACTTCCCTGATTGGGCCAGGGATAGAAGGGCAAGGTTTAGAGTGCCCAGTCTTTTACTTAGCAAAGGCATTTTAAGGTGTGTGTTGTGTGTGTGTGGTGTGTGTGTGTGTGTGTGTTTCATTCATGCATCCAAAGAGCAAATAGCTCCTGAGTGATGTACTCGTGTGACCCCACCCACCCCAGGAGCCAAAGCAGTACAGTTAAAAACTCACTGCTACACAGCCGTATTAAAATCAGTAAGAATATTAATATCATATATAGATAAAAAGTCAATGGAGCAGCATATTTATTAATCAATTTCTGGACCCTGGATAATATTATTGATTTGTATTGTTTTATTAGTTATTTAGAATAATTTGAGAGAAGAAAACATTCTTTTTATTATACATGCTATTTTTGTCAGCAATGATTGTTGAAGTAATTTTTCTTTTTAGTCGTTAGGCATTTTGTCGTTTTCACACAAAACAAATCCCAATAAATATAACAAAGAGATATGTCATAGCTTGACCTATTGCTGCTTGTGTTGTAATGCTAAATATGGGGCCCTCAAGGCTGGTGCTCCAGAGAAGAGAGTCTGTATGTAAAACACTGAGTGATCCTGCTCCCAGCTAATTGTGATTGATAAATAAAGATACCATCAGCCAATAGCTGGGCAGAATGGATATAGATTAATTTGGGTTTACTGGGGTTGAGACCAGGAGGAAAAAGACTTTGCAGGAGAAGGAAAAGAAGAACATGCAGGAGGGAGAGAAGTCACCATGGTATAGCTGAGCCATAGAAATATGACCCAGAGGGCTGCCCAGTTGGAATTGAGAGCAGCCCAGATGAAACACAGTAAATAATAAGTAATTACTGGGGGTTATCGATAGGAAAGAAAATTCTAACAGCATGGAGGGTAGGCAGCTTCCCAGCTATTATTCTGCAGAAGGCACATTAAAATTACAAAAGCTCTGTGTGTCTTCATACAGAAACTCAATAACCAAAGGTAGGGTAGAAGCTCTGGGCCAGGATTTTTTAATACTTATTGCTACAGAGATATAACTGTGAAGGTGCACTCATCTTGAAAAAATTATTCATCCCAATTTTACTAATAGATAAGAAACACTTAGCCTCTTAAGCATGACTAATACCTAAACAATATCAACGCGAGCAGGCTAATAGAAACATACGCATGCACTAGTCACATCAGTAAAATGACATAAGTAAAACTAATGTCTATTAACCTAGGATGAATTAAAATGTGCACTGTAGTAATGTTGTCAATGCTTCTCAACAAAATAAACTCCTATATGAGCACCATCAATCACAGTATATTGCATCACATTACAAAGCATTACATGAATATAACTGCATAATTTTATTTATAAAAAAAAATCACACCTATACTTCTAACCAAAATTTGTTAGGAGGGAAGTTAATGTTTACGTACAGTCTGAGGGATGATTTATGAGGTGATGGAATCATTCAATATATTGGTGTTGGTAGTAGGAGTAGAATATATACTTGGGACTATAGAGTTGGCTCAGGAATTATGAGTATTTACTCCATTTGCAAAGGACATGAGTTGTTTTTCAACATCTGGCAGCTTAGACATCCTAAAACTCCAATGCTGATGATCCAATGTTCTCTGACCTCCTTGGACATATGCAAGCACATGGCACACATAAAACACACACACACCACACACACACACACACACACAACACACAACACACAACACACAAAAAAACACAACTAAAATGTCTTTATACAAATACATACTTGCCACATTATGTTGTATTCTAAACTTAAAATATCATTCAAGGTTTTTTTTTATAGTTAATTTCAGTAAATTGTATAACATATGTAATTATCTTTTAAAATTGTTCTGATCAATGATGACCACGTCACAGTTTACACAGAAGTACTGTGTACTATTTGCACAGTAGGGTAGATATAGTTGACAATAATGTACTATTCATTCCAAAAGCTAAAAAATAGATTTCTTTTTCACTCTCTGTGGTGCAGCTGCCTACAAGAAGATTTTCATAAAAGCCCTTATAGGGAAGCAAATCATCTTTGAGATTGGACCACAGGGTTTACAGAAAATGATAAAAGTCAAGGTCTAGAGTATGAAAGAAATCTTTCAAGATCACCAAAATCTGATTTTTTGTTGTTTTTGTTTTCTGTTACTGATCATCAGTTAGAAGATGGAAACATTTTTGTTTGACTACAAACTGTTCAAACAGAATTCAAAACACATTCACATTGTATTGAAGTGGTATGATACTTAAAATAGAAAGAAATTACCATGCACCATTCCTCAGAAAAATGAGCATAGGAAAAACTTTAGATTTGCTTTTCTGTGAGACTATAACAGGTGGAATGAGTCATGATTGTCAGAAGCTATCTTCAGGTGAACGGGCTCCTGAAGTATTGGTGGCCAGTGACTTTGACAGATGTTATTGTGGCAAGTGTTCTCTTACCTAAAGCTTCAAGGAAACAAAATAATTAATTAGGAAGTAATAAAATACACGAAAAATAAAAGCCAGAAAAAAATAATTTTAACAGCAACAACACACACACACACACACACACACACACACACATACACAACATGACAAATGATGACTATAATTGAGCATAATGGTGCATACCTTTAATATTAAAACTCAATAGTTTTAGGGAAGAGAATACCAATTCTAGAATCATAATAAAGATAAGTGTTTCAGCAGGTAGATGTTTTAACCAGTCTTTAAAGTATGCAAAATGTGTTTAATATGAAAACATTACATAGTATTCCATCCACATGTACACTTTTATGCTTTCATAAATTAGCAATAATTATAACAAAAAGGAAGTGCTAAAACCGACACAAAATTTTTGGGAGATAGAAACATTTTATATATTGATTAAGATGATGATGTCATGAGTACATAGGAATGTGTTCTAACTTATCAAATTATACTATTTGAATGAGTGAAGTATTTTGCATGAAAATGATACCTCAATAAAAAGAAAATTAAATGAAAAATATAATTCAGTGTTGTGTTGAATTTGAGTTCATCATGGGGTTATAGAGTGAGGTCCTGTATTAAGTTCCCTAAGAAAGACCACACAATTAGTTATCTAATCCAAATGGTTAGTCCTGAAAATATACCTTCAAATAACATTATACAGACTGACAAAATTGTTTTATGTATATATAATATGTGTAAAATATGTATATAAAACATATAAATATATATGTATATATACATAGTCATATGTATATATATAAAACATATACATGTATATAAAACAATTAATGAACAAAATGGCCATAATATTGAAAAATCAAAGAAATTTATATGAGAAGGTTTAATGTGAAGAAAGAAAAGAGGATAAATGATATAATTATCATAATCTCCACAATTAATATAAAAGACATGAACACATGGAGGAAAATCTAGACTTTCAGATTACATGACACAAGTCACATTAAATATGGTCACCACAGTCCTTTCAGTTTAATCTCACAATTTAGAAAATTAATATTTAAACATTTTTCTTCCTCCATATTTTCCCAGCATGCCACTGCATTCACTTGAATATCTATAAATTCACCTGACATTTCTTTGGATAATGAATCTTTTTCAAAACCAACCAGTGATTCCTCAGTAGGTAATAAGTGTTTTAATTAAGTCTTTTAAAATCCAAGCTAAATAATAATGTTAAGTTATGAAACTCTTCACTTTTGAGTTTTGAAAACTATAATTATTGCCCAAATCAGAAAGCTTAACTGATTTGATATGAAAGTATTTTATTTCTCTGAAATATAAAACAAATTCTGGAATATCTGAAAAACAGATTTGGGTTTATTTAGTAGTTGTATCCACAAATGTGGATTATTTTATTAATATTTTTAATTAAACAAAATTATTTGATTTTATAACCATTTTTCTTTAAATCTTATTTTACCTTGAGTAAGAATTATAGGAATACCTATCTGCCATCTTTAGAAAAAAATTCTCATTTATACAAATATATATAAAAATTTAGTCCAAATTTATTGTGGACATCAAAAGACAAAGGGATATTAAAATCATGAGGACTCTGTGAGGTTATATATATTGTAGTTTTCAAGATAACCAGAGTCCACTGAGAACATATAACAATAATACTTTTGGGTTTTGGTGATAGAAAAAGAGTAAAACTATTTAAAATACCATTATCCTTAAATACATTCTGATTTTAAATTTTCTGTTAACTTGTTTCTTGAATTAGTTGCCACTGACAGTGCATTTTTTTTTGCAACAGTTTTATCTAAATAAAAGAGAAATCAAGATGAACTATGATGAAAGATAATGTGGCATGTGTACCACTGGCTCTATTGTCACTTACTATTCTGAAAGGTATCTGGTACAACTGACATAGAATCATTGTAGAAGATGTCATGAACTGGAAGAGACATACTCATCTCTCCTCCTCACCAGCAAAGCAGCATTAGCACAACATTCAGTGCAGTGACTGATGGCCGTGTCATATGATAATATTCCTAATGGAAAACTGTGACAAGAAAAACACAATTAACTTTTTCATATTCTATACCTCATATTGCAAACACATCATCTTTAATCATTTTACCCCAGTCAACCTGTATTTGACAAATAAGCACTTAGCAGAATTTGAAATACTACATACGTGAATACAGTCGTTGGGCAGTATTGTCTGAATCTCTCAAGGCTGCAAAACTACTATTCTTCAATTCGTTGAGAAAGTGTGTCTGCTGGTGGGATTGCTGATTCTATGCATTTTGTGTGTGTATATTACCATTAATTAGAGTTTATATCCTGGTCATTAGCAATTTTTTTCATATTTATTCCAAATTGATTAGTTTTTAATAGAAGTATTTCATTTTTATATTTTAATTATATAATATGACCTCTGCATTTCTGTGACATTGTATGTATGTATGTATATAGGAGAGGAGAAAGAGAAAGAGAGAGAGAGGAAAGATAATTTGGTTTTCTCCTTCTACTACCTGGAACTCTGCAAATGAACTCAGGTTATCAGGTTTGGAAACTTGTCTCTTTACCCATTAATTAATCTCCACAAGATAGTAAAAGATTCCATCAAATAGAAATCAAAACTGTTCTGTAGATTTTACACATAATAGCAACTTTTGCACCTGCAGAAAGCACCAAATGGTTCTATCCACAACTGGTTAATGTGCAGAGAATAAGCAATTTTGGAGAGTTCAGCCCTAAATGAGATTCTTCTGTCATATCTCTTTCTCTAAAGACTCAGGAATCATTGTAGGAGAAGGGATGGAAAAATTGTAAAAAGCAGACGAGTGACTATAACAAAAGATCACTATCACTAACTCAACACCACAGTCATGAATATCCATTTGCAGAAGTTGTGGCAGCATGCAAATGATGTGGACATGATTTCACCCAAGTGTCAGTATGGAGGGAAAAAGTCCTCATGAAATCCCACCTGTAGCTGAGGAAATATGGACACTGTAGCCTGCTACAAGAGCAATTGTAAGCTTTCTTCAAGTCTGTGGCCTTTAAGAGGCAATCCATTCTTTTTTTTTTTTCTTTTTTTAATTGGATATTTTACTTTTTTACAATGCAGATGTCATCCCCTTTCTCCATTTCTCTCTCTAGGACCCCCTATCCTATACCCCATCTTCCTTTATGTTTTTATACCATTTTGATTACATGCATGTATTAAGGTCAGTTCTAGGTTGATGGTCTAGCAATACAATAGATGAAATAGTCAAGGAACAAGCAATACAATAAACACAAATAGTTGAGGAAAAAGCAAGGCAATAAAACAAAATTTGATGAACGCTTCATGATCACTGTTTCTAAAGGCTTATCGGGATGACCAAAGTATCTGAGCCTACTTCCCTGTCCTAGCCCAAGGTCATTTTCATGTCTGAAGCCTACTTCCTTGTTCTAGCCTAAAATTTAGATTCTTGTCTGAAATTACTTTTTTGTTCTAGGCTAATATTTAGATTCCTGCCTGAGATTACTTCTTTGTTGTAGCCTAAGATTTATATTCCTACCTGAAATTACTTCTTTGTTCTAGCCTAATTTCAGATTCCTACTTGAAACCTACTTCCTTGTACTTGACCAATGTCATAATCCTGCCAAACAGCCCATTTCCTTGTCCTCGGCCCATGTTAGCTTCTTGTCACGTAGCCCCAAAGGCCTCTCACCTCTACCCTTTTTAATTTCATTAACAAGACTAAGCCTGTCTTAGGTTATTCTGACAAGAAAGTCTTCCTTACCCATCATGGAATATGCATTATCCAAATAAATGCACTGCTGTCTTAGGTTGGTAAGGCTCTATGAAGAATCTTACCTGTCCTTGGCTTGCCAGCCTGTTAATTTAATAACTCTGCCTTGGGGTCCATTACCAGGTACAGTCCATGTACTTTGGCTGCCTACATGTTGATGTTGTTAAAGATAGGTTTTAACATGATGGGCAGGAATACAAGTATTCCCAGGAAAGGAAGGGATAGCCTGATCAAGCTATATATGCCATTGACCAAAATGGAAATACTGACCTCAGACCATGGATAAATTTATTGGCATTATCTGCAGCATTAAAGCTCTACAAAGCAGCATTCTTTAAATTCATAATCTCACTATGCAAAGTTAACATACCCAGAGAGGTGTTAGGATTATGCCAAATATCCAACAGTTGTCTTTAAACTTTTTTTCTAATTATAATGACCATCATTATGAATTTCAAAAGTAACACTACTCCAATGAAATTTGTCATGACACTTGGGATGGCCACTAACTCTTGAACCATGAACCTCCTTCAGATAATTTGAATAGGTTATAGAACATCATCCGTTGTTCCAGATACCTAGATAAGTCCTTTTGGATACTCAACACATTAGTAACATTATTTTGCTAGATGGTTAACAAAAATAGTTGTCTTAACTCTTGTATCAATGCTATTGCAGAAGCAGTGGTGCTAGCAATTAATGAAATTAAAGCTGTTATACCAGCAATAATCAAGCCTGCTACACTCTTGCTTCTGCTTAAAGCCTAACTCACTTCTACCAACTTTTTCAAGCTTTTTTTCAGCTAATTAAGGTTTTCTAATACTCAGGGCAGTAAGACAAAAGCTGGTTGATAGACCCCAGAATAGACATGCCAAGTTACAACACACTAACACAACTGGAAATTATACAGTCAATGCAACTTACAATAAATACTGAGGAAGAGACAAAACCAATTTTAGCTTGACAATTAAAGAGCCTTAAAACATGCACTAACCCTTGTTTGATATCCAGATCCTGACCCAACCTTATCTCTTGCTATTGTAACATCATAGTGAGCTACAGCTAACTTCCAAATATGTCTCTGACAAAGTCCAGATCCAGTCTTCCAAAAGTAGACTGTTATTTCCAATATTTGATTGATTTCTAGACTAGTACATGAAAAAGAATACAAGAGACATTATAATTCCTCGTTTTGATTCTCTATCCCATAAGGTCTAAAAACTTGAGACAAGGCAGTTTGTCCCATCTGGGATATAGTCAAACAAAGGTGGGTCAGGAGCAAATGTACAATACAGCTGCCCAGTCACCCTTGTCAGGGCACTAGGCAAGCTCACAGGTAGGTATCATTCTGTGTCTCAGCAACAGTATGTCTTACTAATCTTTTTAAAGTTCCATGGGTCTCTTCCACAATACCCTGTCCTTGAGGATTATATGAGATCCCTGTAATAAATTGTTGACAGAAAGTCTTGACTGCTCTACTACAACTGCCAGACCCATTGCCTGTTTTGTTTGTTTGTTTTTGATATTTTATTTATTTTCCTTTCAATGTTATCCCCTCTCTTTGTGTTCTCAGGCTGGATGTTTAGACTCTGGGAGCTCTGTTTGAGTATTTTGATACTCCTTATAAGAAGGACCAAAGCACCCACATTTTGGTCTTCCTTCTTCTTCTTCAGCTTCATGTGGTCTATGTGTTGTATCTTAGGTATTGTGAGCTTTTGGGATAATATCCACTTATCAGTGAGTGCATACCATGTGTGTTCCTTTGTGACTGGGTTATCTCACTCAGGATGATATTTTCCAGTTACACCCATTTGCCTAAGAATTTCATGAGCTCATTTTTTTTAATAGCAGAGTTGTACTCCATTGTGTAAATGTACCACATTTTCTGTATCCATTCCTCTGTAGAAGGACATCTGGGTTCTTTCCAACTTCTGGCTATTATAAATAAGGCTGCTATGAACATAGTGGAGCATGTGTCCCTGTTGTATGTTAAAACATCTTTTGGGTATATGCCCAGGAGTGGTATAACTGGGTCCTCAGGTAATACTATGTTCAATATTCTGAGGAACCACCACACTGCTTTCCATAGTCGTTGTACTAGCTTAGAATCCCACCAACAATGGAGGAGTGTTACTCTTTCTCCACATCCTCGCCAGCATCTGCTGTCACCTGAGTTTTTGATCTTAGTTATTCTTACTGGTGTGATGTGGAATCTCAGATTTGTTTAGATTTGCATTTCCCTGATGACTAACGATGTTGAACACTAGCCGTCTCACTAGATACTATAAAAGCCAGAAGATCCTGTACAGATGTCATACAGACCCTAAGAGAACACAATTGTCAGCCCAGGCTACCAGCAAAACTCTCAATTACTATACATAGAGAAACCAAGGTATTCTATGACAAAACCAAATTTACACAATATCCTTCCACAAACCCAGCACTACAAAGGATAATAGGAAAGCTCTAATACAAGGAGGGAAATTATACTGTAGAAAGAGCAAGAAAGTAATCCTCTTCCAACAAATCTGAAAGAAGATAGCCACAAAAACAATGCCACAGCTAATAACAAAACAAAAAACCAAAAACCAAAACAAAAAACAGGAAGCAACAATCTTCTCTCCTTTATATCCCTTAATATCAATGGACTCAATTCCCTAATAAAAAGGCATAGACTAACGGAGTGGATACTTAAACAGGACCCAGCATTTTGCTGCATAAAGGAAATTCACCTAAGTGACAAAGAAAGACACTACCTTAGAGTAAAAGGCTGGAAAACAGTTTTTTAAGCAAATGGTCCAAAGAAACAAGCTGGAATAGTCATTCTAATATTGAATAAAATCGACTTTCAACTTAGAGCTACCAAAAAGGATTAAGGAAGGACATTTCATACTTGTCAAAGCAAAAAATCAACCAACATGAACTCTCAGTTCCTAACATCTATGTACCAAATGCAAGAGCACCCACTTTCATAAAAGAAACTTTATTAAAGCTCAAAGCACACATTGCATCTCACACAATAATAATGGGGGACTTCCAACACCCCAATTTCAGCAATGGACAGATCATGGAAACAGAAACTAAACAGAGATACAGTGAAACTAACAGAAGTTATAAACAAAATGGATTTAACAGATATCTATAGAAAATTTCATCCTAAAACAAAAGAATATACCTTTTTCTCAGCATATCATAGTACCTTCTCCAAAATAGACCATATAATTGATCACAAAACAGGTTTCAACAGATACAAGAAAATTGAAATAATACCATGCATCCTATCACATCACCACGGTCTAACAACAACAAAACAACAATAACAACAAAAACAATGGAAAGCTCACATTCACATGGAAACTGAACAACATTCTGCTCAATGATAATGTGGTCAGGGAAAAAATAAAGAAAGAAATTAAAGACTTTTTAGAATTTAATGAAACTGAAGACACATCATACCAAAACTTATGGGACACAATGAAAGCAGTGCTAAGAGGAAAACTCATAGCTCTAAGTGATTTCTAAAAGAAACTGGAGAGACCATACATTAGCAGCTTGACAACACACTTGAAAGCTCTAGAACAAAAAGAAGCAAACACATCAAAGAGTAGACGGCAGGAAATAATCAAACTCAGGGCTGAAATCAACCCAGTAGAAACAAAAAGAACTATACAACGAATCAATAAAATAAGGAGCTGGTTCTTTGAGAAAGTCAACAATATGGATAAACCCTCATTCAGAACTAATCATAGGGCAGAGAGAAAGTATCCAAATTAACAAAACCAGAACGGAAAAGGGAGACATAACAAACAGAAACTGAGGAAATTCAAAAAATCATCAGATCCTACTACAAAACTATATATTCAACAAAATAGGAAAATCTGGAAGAAATGGACAATTTTCTTTTTCTTTTTTTTTTTAATTTTTATTTTCAGCAAATCAAAAAAATTTAAAAAGCATTCAAACAGAATAAAATGAAAAGAAACAAACAAGCAAAATACCAAGGGTCAGATATACTTATACAAGAATTCTATAGAGCCTTCAAACAAGCAATACTTTTTGAGTTATGTTTAAAAAAATTCAGAACCACAATAAGCTCCTTCACAAAGCAAATAATATTGAAATAGTGAAATCAAGTGTAAACCCAACAAAAATATATAAGTTATAGTCCAGTATCCCTCATGAACATACATACAAAAATTCTCAATAAAGTAGTTGCAAACTGAATACAAGAGATATAAAAAAATAATATTCCATGAATAACTGAACAACTGTTTTTTTTTTTTTTAGAAGACCATACTCCATATACAGGCTGCATGTTTTGGGATAGCCCCCACTCCAGATGTTTGAGACCTACATGAAAACCAAGCTGCACATTTACAACATATGTGCAGGGAGGCCTAGGTTCAGCCCATGGAGGTAGATCTGTGTAGACTAGGTATGCTCCACGGTTGGTGATTCAGTCTCTCAGAGCTCCAAGGGTTCAGGTTCGTTTACTCTGTTGATCTTCCTGTGCAGTTCCTATCTCCTTAGGGCCCACAATCCTTCCACCTATTCTTCTTTAAGAGTCCTCAAGCTCCATCCACTGTTTGGCTCTGGATGTCTGTATCTGTCTGAGTCAGCTGCTGGTTAGAGCCTCTCAGAGGACAGCTTGCCCCTGTCTGTTCTCAGACTGGAGGTTTAGATCCTGGGAGCTCTGGTTGAATCTTTTGATACTCGTTCTAAAAAGGACAAAAGCACCCTCACTTTGGTCTTCCTCCTTCTTCTTGAGTTTCATGAGGTTTATGCGTTGCATCTTAGGTATTGTGTGTTTTGGGGCTTATATCCGCTTATCAGTGAGTGCATACCATGTGTGTTCTTTTGTGATTGGGTCATCTCACTCAGGATGATATTTTCTAGCTCCATCCATTTGTCTAAGAATTTCATGAGCTCATTATTTTTAATGGCTGAGTAGTACTCCATTGTGTAAATGTACCACATTTTCTGTATCCATTCTTCTGTTGAAGGACATCTGGGTTCTTTCCAGCTTCTGGCTATTATAAATAAGGCCACTATAAACACAGTGGAGCATGTGGCCCTGTTGCATGTTGAAATATCTTCTGGGTATATACCCAGGAGGGGTATAGCTGGGTCCTCAGGTAATACTATGTTCAATTTTCTGAGGTATCGCCAGACTGCTTTCCATAGTGGTTATACCAGCTTGCAATCCCACCAACAATGAGGAGTGTTCCTCTTTCTCCACATCCTCGCCAACATCTGCTGTCACCTGTGTTTTGGATCTTAGCCAATCTGACTGGTGTGAGGTGGAATCTCAGTGTTGTTTTCATTTGCATTTCCCTGATGACTAGGGATGCTGAACACTTCTTTAGATGCTTCTCAATCATTCGAATTTCCTCAGTTGAGAGTTCTTTGTTCAACTCTCTACCCCATTTTTTAATAGGGTTATTTGATGGTCTGGAATCTAGTTTCTTCAGTTCTTTGTATACCTTGGATATTAGCCCTCTATCAGATGTAAGGTTGGTGAAGATCTTTTCCCAATCTGTTGGTTCTCGCTTTGTCCTGTTGACTGTATCCTTTGCTTTACAGAAGCTTTGCAGTTTTATGAGATCCCATTTGTTAAATCAGGATCAGATAAACCATCTTAACAGTCCCATAACTGCGAAAGAAATAGAAGCAGTCATTAAAAGTCTCCCCACCAAAAAAAGTCCAGGTCCAGATGGTTTTAGTGCAGAATTCTATCAAACCTTCAAGCAAGATCTAATACAATTCTCTTCAAACTATTCCACAAAATAGAAACGGAAGGAACACTACCTAATTCATTCTATGAAGCCACAATTACGCTTATACCTAAACCACACAAAGATCCAACAAGAAAAGAGAACTTCAGACCAATCTCCCTTATGAATATCGATGCAAAAATACTGAATAAAATTCTCTCGAACCGAATCCAAGAACACATCAAAACACTTATCCACCATGATCAAGTAGGCTTTATCCCAGGAATGCAGGGTTGGTTCAATATACGGAAATCCATCAACGTAATCCACTACATAAATAAACTCAAAGAAAAAAACCACATGATCATATCTCTTGATGCTGAGAAATTTTCTAGAGAAATACAAGTTACCAATGTTAAATCGGGAGCAGATAAACTATCTAAACAGTCCATAACTGAGAAAGAAATAGAAGCAGTCATTAAACATCTCCCCACCAAAAATGTCTGGACCAGAATGTTTTAGTTCAGAATTCTATCAGACCTTCAAAGACAACTTAATATGAATTCTCTATAAACTATTCCACAAAATAGAAACAGAAGGAACACTACCCAATTCATTCTATGAAGCCACAATTATGCTCATACCTAAACCACACAAAGAGAGAACAAAGAAAGAGAACTTCAGACCAATCTCCCTTATGAATATCGATGCAAAATCACTCAATAAAATTCTCACAAACTGAATCCAAGAACACATAAAAACAATTATCCATCATGATTAAGTAGGCTTCATCCCAGGAATGCAGGGATGGTTCAATATATGGAAATCCATCAATGTAATCCACTATATAAGCAAGCCTAAAGAAAAAAACCACATGATCATATCACTAGATACTGAGAAAGCATTTGACAAAATTCAGCACCCCTTCATGATAAAAGTCTTGGAAAGATTAGGAATCCAAGGCCCATTGGTAAACACAATAAAAGCAATATACAGCAAACCAGTAGCCAACATCAAACTAAATGCAGAGAAACTTGAACAATACCACTAAGATCAGGGACTAGACGAGGCTTTCCACTCTCTCCTACCTATTCAATATAGTAGTTGAAGTCCTAGCCAGAGCAATTAGGCAAAAAAAGGAGGTCAAAGGGATACAAATTGGATAGGAAGAAGTCAAAATTTCACTATTTGCAGATGATATGATCGTATACTTAAGTGACCCTAAAACTTCCACCAGAGAACTCCTAAACCTGATAAACGACTTCAGCAAAGTAGCTCGATATAAAATTAACTCAAACAAATCAGTAGCCTTCCTCTACTTTAAAGATAAATAGGCTGAGAAAGAAATTAGGGAAATGACACCCTTCACAATCGTCACAAATAATATAAAATACCTTGGTGTGAATCCAACCAAGCAAGTGAAAGATCTTTATGACAAGAACTTCAAGTCCCTGAAGAAAGAAATTGAAGCAGATCTCAGAAGATGGAAAGATATCCCATGATCATGGATTGGAAGGATTAATATAGTAAAAATGGCTATCTTACAGAGATCAATCTACAGATTTAATGCAATCCCCATTAAAATTCCCACTCAATTCTTCACAGAGTTAGAAAGAGAGATTCTGATATTCAGTTGGAATAACAAAAAACCCAGGAGAGTGACAATTATTATCAACAAGAAAACAACTTCTGGGGGAATCACCATCCCTGTCTTCAAGCTGTACTACAAAGCAATAGTGATAAAAACTGCATGATATTGGAACAGAGACAGGCTGGAGGGTCAATGGAATAGAATAGAAGACCCAGAAATGAACCCCCATTGTCATTTGATCTTCGAGGCAATCCATTCTTAAGTAGATGATCCTGTATCTATCTATCCACATCCTGGTGGAGTGACTAGTACTCAGACAGTTAAAGCAAAAGAGAATTTGTGAAGCTGGGAGAGAATAGAGGTGGTAGAAGCAGGCAAGAGAAACTGAGTGGAAGAGAGATAAATGTGGGTAGTTGTCCCCCAAACACAAAGTATATACATACACAGAATACTTAGAAAATGATAAAGAAAAATTTAAAAGTCACTACCTCATCTATACTCCATTGAGTACAATAGTTAACAATTTATAACGTAATTTTTTGCATCCCTCAGACTAGAAGAAAATATAAAATGTTATCTTTTTCAGTCCTTTTAGAGCAATACCTTTTTTGTTAAATTATATTCACAATCACAGTTCTTACCTCTGGCAAGAAATAATTAGTTGTTAATACATTACAATTCAAATTATATGGTGTATAATTTTGGTGGGGTGGTGGACTTTTCCTTCTTATGAATTCTTGGATCTAATGAATTAAATGTGAATGCTTAGAATTCTTTTCTTTCTCTTTTTCTCAATAGTGCCTTACCTTATAAATGTAATTCATTTTGCCAGGCTTTTTCAAAGACAAGACAAATGTTTAATGTTGATGAAGACTAGTTATTTTTTGTTGGATAACTCTTTTTATAAAATGGCCCAATTTAAGTACATTTTTGACAGTCCTATAGCTTGATGATTTTGCTCCACATCTTTTAAAATAATTCATCTTTGGTATACTTCAGTTAATATGGTATAAAAATTTGGAAAGGTTGAATCCCAGGTTTTGTCTGCAGGTATGCAAATTTCCTAGTCATTTATGCAAAATACGGCTCATCTTTTCTTAAGGTACTTTGTACCTTTTCAAAACTAACCAGGCATATTTCTGTAACTGCATCTCTGGGTTTTCTTTTTTCAACTTACAAATGTCTTCCATCCTCTATTAGAATTATACAATTGTACTTTATCATTGCTTTTGTGTTTCTCCTCTTTTTTCCCCTTTTCTTCTCTTGTCTTCTCTTATTCTCTTCTCTCTTCACCTCCCTCATTTTTTATATTTTTAGGAGATGGAGTGTCAGGTATCTCAGGCTGGCCTCCATCCTATATAGGATCAGTATCATTTGATTTTATTTTGTTTTATTTACTTCTATTTATATTACAATATAATTATAACATTTTCACCTTCCCATTCTTCTCCAAAACTTCTTATATTTCCGTCCTTTGTCTCACTTAACTCCTGGCATGTTACTCCATTGTTATATAATATCTATATCTATATATCTATATCTATAATATATATATTCCTAAGTACATACATACAACCTGATAAGTTTTTATAATGTTACTTACATGTATGTTTTTAAACCTGACCATTTGCTAAGGGATAACCAAATGATGTTCTGTCCCTTAAAGAAGACTCTTTCACCAGATGTCAGCATTCCTTGATTTCCTATAGTTCCTTCTGTATGGTTGAGTCTTCTTGGTCTTTGCCCGGCTCCCCTATCAACCTTAATTAGACTGTTGATTGTTGTTCTTGTTCATCTTATGTTTACACAGTCATGGTTTTGCAGTGTGTCTAAGTTGACAATCTATTCAACAATGAGATTCCATCTTCCATACAAATCCCATAGGGTTTGTTAGCAGTGGGTTTGTTGATCTTTCCCATTCTGACACACATAAGATGAAATATTAAATTTGTTTTGATTTGCATTTCTGTAATTGTTAGGAATGATGATCTTTTTCTACTTTTGACAACTCTCTGTTATGGTCACAGACCCCTTTTTAATAGGTCCTTTGTAAATATTTGAGTGGATTTCAGGACAGAAAAATTTGGGAAAGTTCCAGATTGTGGTTTTGGTAACATGGTTATTTTTGAACATGTTATACTTCAGAGGGGCCAATGATCAAACATGAAATCGTGCAGAATTTGACAAATCCTCTGCAGAAGAATGGAATTTCATTGTTTTTAAACCAATACTAATGGAATCCTCATTTATTTACTATGTGCAGATTGTACATTGTACTCCTGACAAGCAATCAAATCCTGATGGAGAAGGAATATATAAGAAATAGAGACAGCTCTCATTCATAGCATGGCAGCCAAGGATAAACATTCCCCAAAGCATGCCATTATGAGCTTAATACATTTAATGGAAAATCAATCAATATACAATGCTTTAAATGAGATTGAGCACAAGCAGAATGACGGCATAGAAACAAAATGCCTGTGTTCCCACCCCAGAGCAGAGTTAACCTTCACTGCTCCTTAGCTTTGATCTGTGAAATATAGCCATGTGAAAGAACTGAACACCAGTTTCTAATGAGACATAGCTCCTGTACTGTTTCTTCAGTTGTGGTAGCATCTGAGGGTTTTTTAAAAATTTGAACAGGAATATTTTTCCAATAGATTAGCTTAGTGAATTTATCAGTTTATTTCATGTGGAATAAAATAACTTTATGTAATTGTAGGGTCTGTACAAAATTTTAATTTTCAACAGCTTTCACACCTCACTAGAAGTTCTGATAAGGAAATATTGAAATGAAAGTTTGAAGACAATGATTAGAAATAGAAGTATTTGGATTAAGATATGGGTTTTTATGTGAACTTGAAATAGACATTTTTATTATATATTAACATTCTCTCTGAGACAACTGAGATATAGGCTATATATAAGCCTAGCAACAATATGACCATATATTATATATATCTATCTTTTAGAGAGACAGAAAATTAGTACAAGCCTGCTCTGGTTAAGCTGCTTAAGTGAGTGTATGTGATATTAAGGTAATGGAATCTAAAATATATATAGAGAAAGAGAAGTCAATCAATTCTGGTCTGCTTTAGTTGTAGAACAATGTCTTTCTTTTGTACCATGATTTCTTCTTGAAAAAACTTGAGTGAATATAGATGAGTATTCTGTTTCATCAGAGTATATTATGAAATCTAGTAAAAGAAAACCATGTCATTTGTTAAAAATAGTCTAAATATGATGAATAAATAAGGAAAACAGAAAGAGCCAATTACATTATTTCTCTTTATAAACTAGATTTTAAAAATGAAAATAGAGAGTAAAGTACTTGGAATGAAGCACTGGAGTATCAAAAGCAAAGGTGGGACAATAGAGAGCTATGGGTTCTAAATATGATCAAAGTATAGTATATCTTGTGTAACTGTATGATAATGAAACCATGATTTTGTGAAATTAATATGGTGGGACAGAGGGAGAGAAGAGGAGATTTTCTTGTACGAAAGGACTTACTAGTATTTATTGGTGAACTGTCTGAAGTGGAAGTTTCTAGATAGTCAGGTAATACAGACTCACATTGTGAGGCTGATCAAGTGGTATTTTCTTGAGACAAGCCTGTGGGAGGACATGATGATAGCTTAGTTGAAAGTATAAATAGGAGTCAACAGAAATTGACAGGCTTGCATAGCAGCTTTGCAATGCTTGTCTGTCTCAAGTGTCTTCATCTTTGTGCGATCTTTGGCTTCATCAGAGAGAGGCACAGCAGATGAAGACCTATCTCCTGGCATCCACCTTGGTCCTGATTGCGTCCTGCATGGCATCTGCCTGATGCTCCTGTGTTGTGATAGACAGAGGCCTGGTGATTCCTGCTGGATTGTGCCACAACTGCTGATTAGTGTTTGGTATCCTGACACTATTAAATTGGATTGTAGGTATCCTGACAAATGGAGATTGGAATCACTCCAAGGAACTGCTTCTAAACAGGTCCACATCCCTTTGGTCTATTTACCATCTTTTCTCCCCACCTTTGGATGGTAGGCTAGAAGTGCAGGGGAGGCAGGAGTTGAAGTTTTTGAGAACTCTTATTAAAGTGTTTAGATTTTCAAAACCTACAGCTATCAGCAAACACAAAACACATAATTCTTGAACTGTTACTTTGCAGTCTGTTTATGTTACACCTTAACACAGACAAGACTATTGAACTTTGATATGGCATCTTACTCTTGCAATAAGATTGGATGAACAACCATTTCAGATTCTTTCAAGAGACCTCCAAGTCCTCTTAGTGGACTGATTGATGTGTCTCATTGCACAAATACTTTACATTTCAAGTCCACATTATTATTATTCCACCCATCTTCATAACTTTCATGGGTATTAAAGTATATGTTAAATTGAGAAAAATATGATGGGTGAAACATGTATTTTCTTTTTATACTTCTTTTTGTTAGTCTGGGCACTTGCTGCATGCATTTTTCCCCATCACTAAGTAGGCCAAGGCAGGTGGATCTCTGGGTCTTTACAAGTTTAGTCTACACATTTAGCTTGAGGCCACCCAGGGATACTTAGTGAGGCTTGTTGACCAAATAATTTTATTTTTAGCATTGCAATAACAGACAAAAAGGCTTGTTGTTCTCAGGATTAATTGAGAAACTGATGGATTCATATCCCTTCTTCACTTTTTTTGTATTAATAGTCTCTCTCTCTCTCTCTCTCTCTCTCTTTCTCTCTCTCTCTTTCTCTCTCTCTCTCTCTCTACTCTCTCTCTCTCTCTCTCTATATATATATATATATATATATATATATATATCCTACTTTCAATAACTATATTTTCAATATTGTTTTGTAAAATATTAGCTCATTCCCTAAACATTTTCCTTGCCCTTGTTAGGAATTAAAAAATAACAGTGGAAAATGTATCAACATATTTTCCTCAGCATCTATTTTGTATTATAGCCTAATTATTTCCTGTTTCTGCTTGTTTCCTTGTTAAGTCATCACAATCCCTCTCACCTCTCTGTACTGCTCTGAGCATCGGAGCAGAGACGATTGGGATTACAGGTTAAGGAAGTGACTGGAATTGAGACTGAGCTTCTGAAGGATGTCTTTTGCAAAATAGATATGTATTCATTGGGTGATGGGCAGGAGCTGGAACAGGAGGATCAAGTTAAGACTAGGAAAGAGAAGGGAAAGCGGGTTGTGGGAAAGAATACATGCATAGACAGCTATAATTAAGGGACATTCAAGTGGTGCCATAGGAAACTAATACAGTATCCAAAGCAATCAAATGTGAATTGCCAAGCAACTCTCAATTTTCTCTCTCCAAACTGACAGCAAGGTCCTAATATTGATGACAACACTTACAAATTCATTAAAAATAGATATGCAGAGCTAGTACCTATAAAAGTACTTTATAAGCCATCATCTTTATGTCTAAGCATCTTTAAACATGGAGGTGCTCCTCACAATATCAAAAGTCAAGCATAATCACCAACCATGCAACAAACTTTGGACCTACAATGGTGTCCTGCCTGGAGCAAAGTGACACAAAGCTTATGGGAGTAACCAGGCATTAATGACTTAATGTCCTCTCCATGAGATGGAAGCCAAACCCAACACAAATTTGGTGGCCAAGAGCCAGAGGACTAAAATGTCTAGAGTCCTAGGGTAAAACAAAATAATTCTGGTCTAAAACACAAAAAGAAAAATGTACTGATAATATGACTCCTAATGATATTTTTTTATACTCATGCATCAGCTGTTCAGCTGTCATAAGATAAACTTCCTCATGCAGAAGATGTGAACAAGTATAGAAACCAATAGTCAGACATTGTGCAGAGATGAGAGACCTTGGAAAATTCAGCACTGAATGGGATTAGATCTCAGGCAACACCCATGGAAGAAGAGGCAGAAACTGTAAGAGCCAGATAGGACGGAGGACGCAAATCAAACAAAGCCTCTACATCAACATAAGCACAGCTCATATGACCTAAGAGACTGAAGCAGCATACCAAGGTATACATGGATTGGTCCAGGTACACAGTCTGTATATTATGTCATCCAGTTTAGTGTTTTATAGAATTTGTGACCATAAAATGATTGAGTCTCTGGTTCTTGTGCCTTCTCTTGGGCTCTTTATCTTCTGTTGGTTTGTTGTGCTCAACTTCAATGTAATAGTAATTATGTTATCTTATTATGTATTATGTTGTTATATTTAAAAACTGAATGAATGAATGAATGAATGAATGAAATCCTATCCACTAGGGTTAGGTTAACAACAGAATTGTACTTTTACTATTGAAGGAGAGAAAATCAGGTTTCTCTAAAAGAGTGACATGGGCTGTATCAACCACCCCAGGTCAGGCCTCATGTTCAGGAATGATGGAGCAACTTATAATGAACAAACTACATTTATGTAGTGTGTGTGTGTGTGTGTGTGTGTGTGTGTGTGTGTGTGTATTTATTCTGTTTTTGTGTTGGTTTTAATTTTTTGGAGGGGATATTATTCTTAATTTTGCTGTTGTATTGGGCTTTCTTTTTCGAGAACTTAAATGGTAGATAGAAATATTTTAAATGATTCATAAAAATCACAATTAAGGCATTTTTATGCCTTACAGATATTAAACATATGCATCTAATGTCATAAAGTGTGTACTTATTTGAAGCATAATTAAAAGAATTTGGAGCTAGCCATCTGAAAACATGGTAAGGGAATTAATGTCACGTCCGCTTTGCAGCAAGTAAGACACGACGGTGGATCCTCTCATCAGCTTTTTCGGAACGTTTGATTAGGGACGGGAATGGACGACCTATGGATGGGGCATATGGCGGGGACTCTCAGCAGCAGAATGAGCTGCTTATAAACTGCCAAGGCGGGCTGTGATGTGTTCTCTCAGGATAGGTTAAGCTGCAATACCTCATTAGCATAAGCCGTCGGAGGCACGATGCTGAGGCATGCACAAAGGACTTGTTTACAGTTTAGCTAAGCTGGCCATCTGGAAGCAGCTGTTACATTGTCAGGGCTAGTCATTGACTTGCAACTGTAAACACGGCTGCCTACAATCTAAAAGAAATTTTTAATTAATTGTACCTTATTTGTAGAATTTTAATGGTTTGTAAAGAAAATATAACAAGGAGAATAGCAATAGTCTTTTGTTCTTTTGCATATATATTTAACTTTGCAATTCCATCTTAGTCTTTTTTGAAAAAATAAATTCTTTGTTAGACATAATTTCTCTTCATTCTGAGAACCAGCATTAGCATTTGTGGTGGTGAAGTTTGTCTGGTTAAAGTATACATCACACTATTTTAGCAAATAAATGCCTGCTCAGGCAACAGCAGATGCTGAGAGGATGTGGACAAAGAGGAACACTCCTCCATTGCTGGTGAGATTGTAAACTGGTACAATCACTTATGAAATAAATCTAGTGGTTCCTCAGAAAATTGGAAATAGTTCTATCTGAAGATTCAGCCATACCACTACTGGGCATATACCCAAAAGATTTTCCAATACACAACAAGGATACATGTTCCACTATGTTCATAGGAACCTTATTTAAAATAGCCAGAAGTCCCTAACGGAAGAGTGGATAGAGAAAATGTGGTACATTTACTCAACGGATTACTACTCAGCTATTAAAAATGACAATTTTAAGAATTTTGCAGGGTAATGTATGGAACTACAAAATATCATCCTAAGTGAGGCAACCCAGACTCCAAAGGACATACATGGTCTGTACTCACTGATAAGTGAATATTAGCCTAAACGTTCAGAACTCCCATGATACAACTCACAGACCATATGAAGCTTAACAAGAAGGAAGGTCAAAGGTGGATGCTTAAATTCAACTTAGAAGAGGGAAAAAATTAATCATGGGAGGCAGTGGGAGGGAGGAACCTGAGAGAGGAAGGGGAGGGGAGGGAAACTCAGGGACAGGATCAAGAATGGGAAGAGACAGGAGAGAGTCAGGAGAAAGAATAGAAATATGTAGGGAGAGGAGACGGGGGACTAGAAAGTCCAAGATGACAAGGATGCTAGAGGCTCCCAGGATCTAATGTGGATGACTTTAGCCAAAATATCCAACAGCAGGGAGATAGAACCTGAAAAGACCACCTCCAATAAATAGACATGTCCCCAGTAGAAGAATGGTGCCTCCAATCCATCTCAAACTCTTTAACCCAGAATTGTTCCTGTCTAAGGGAAATGCAGGGGCAAAAATATGGAGCAGAGACTGAAGGAAAGGCCATCCAGAGACCACCCCACCTAGGGATCCATTCCATCTGCAGACACTAAACCCTAACACTATTACTGATGCCAACAAATGCTCACAGACAGAAGCCTAGTATGGCTTTGCCCGAACATGACTGAGACAGATGCAGATACTCTCAGCCAACCATTGGACTGAGCCCAGGGAACTCAAAAGAAGACTTAGAGGAAGGACTGAAGGAGCTGAAGGGAAGAACAATATTATCAACTAACCGAACCTCTCTGTACTCGCAGAAACTAAACCACCAACCAAAGAGTGTTACATTGAGTAGCTTGGTCCTGTAGAGGCTTGTTTCCCCAGCAAAGGGGAATGCTAGAGGAGAGAAGCAGGAGTGGTTTGGTAGTTGGGGAATCACCCTATTAGAGGCAGAAGGGAGGTGGAATGTGTGGAGGGCTTGCAGAGATTAGTCCAAGAAGTGGGACACTATTTAAAATGTAAATAAATAACATAATCAATAATCATACTACTACTACTACTATTAATTTTACTATTATATTATTATTATTATTATTATTATTATTACTAAGGCAAGCAAACTCACACATGCACAATTATATTCCTGTGTTTGGCAGAATCTTCTAAAGTCTTTTCTTGAAGTAGTCTTGAATAATGCAATACACTGTTATCAAAAGTATTGATCCACTTCACATATGCCTCCACATATCCTTGTTCTTTTCTCCCTGGCAATCAAAAATTTAACTTTTTTTTTCTAATCTCATGATTTTTTTTACATCATATACATAAATGAAATTATGTAATATCGTAATTCCATGGCTATCTTAGTCTTTTTGTAGAACTTTCTCAATACTTATACATGTATAATATAATTTGTAAAATCTTCAATATCATTGTCCACTCATCCATTTATGCAATCCTTATCCAGTGGAAATGGCAATGAAAATAAGGGCAATCTTTACAGAAAGCATCTTGTGGTTCCTTAGTATGTTTAACAATGATGAGCCTGAGAAGCATCAATTCTTAGATTAACTATGTAATCAAGGAATAAATTGGTATGGCAAACAAATGTCTTCATTCTCAAGCTTATTTTATCATTATTCAGGATAATGAAATGTGCAGTGAATTTTTAATATTCAATTTTATTCTCCTTTAGTATTTACTATGAGAACATGTTATCTTTATAGTCTTCTTGATTATAATCTTTATAGGTGAGTAAAACATTTTTCCAGGGGACTATGACATACATATAAATATTTTCTTAGCCCTTTTATTTTTGGTTCTTTGCTGTTCATTTATATGTGTCACCTTTTTTTTTTTTTGGTTTAAGGATGCCAGATAGCTAAAGAAATATGGCTTATGTAATGAAACTAACATTTAAGACAATAGATTAAGAAATTGGTTATCCTCATCAGGAAGTTGAAGCCCCAAAGACATCAAAAGCAGAAATATGAATTCTTAGAGAAAACTCTTACTAATAATTGTTTTGAATCCTTTAAATGTTATATTGCCTAAATGAATGTATTCAAACATGCAGATATTTTGATGTACGTAGTGTTTGGGGATAAGCTTCAATAGTAAAGAAGAGAATAATAGAGACAAATATTAATAAAATTATGATTTTTCATTCTAATATGTTACACCCTAGTTATCGTTATATATATTTTATTATACGTGTATCATTACATATCTTATTTTACATACATCATTGCATATTTTATAAACTTCATCAAAATTAAGTAGTTGTCTTTATTCAATATAAAGCATTAAAATATATCTTAAAATGTAATCTATATCATATGTAATATCCCTTCTACATATTAAAATGCAGGAACATTGTGGGGTTCCCAAATCCAGTTGCTCTAAAATACAAACTCTACATCTAAGTCTAATGGGACTTAGATTTAGAAGAAGGGAAAGTAAGATGTAACATGCAGAGTAATAAGGTATCTTCTTCAATAATATCTCTTCTAAATAGTGTAGGGAAATTATACCCATGAAATTTCAACAATAAGACCTGAAAAATGACAACACAAGTTTATAGCAATGAAAATGGAGAGATATCACAAAACCTACTCCATATATGAAATTAATTATGAATTAATGGCCAGCCACACGCTACTAAAATTATTGCCAACAGAGATAGAATTAAGCAATAACCCCCTACTTAGTTATCTAAAACTAAAGGGCCATCCATAAAAGTATATGCATATAAGCAATACTAAACGAACTCTGAAAATAAATAATATATATATATATATATATATATATATATATATTTTGTGTGTGAGTATGTAACAATGATAAATAAAGAAAAAGAGAAAAATACTATCAGTTTTAAAAACGCACAGCCATGATTCTGTTTGTCATTATAATCATTATTAACATAACCACTTTAATATAAACATCTTTTGAAAAAGAAATTTCTCCTGTAAAAGAAGTGACAACATTTAAATGTATAAACCAAAATTGAAAAATTAAATAGAATTAAAAACCTCCTAGTGGTGGCTCATGTCTATAAGCCCACCACTTCAATGGCTGAATGAAGAGAGTTGCTACAAGGGGCTAGCCTAGGTTGGGTGAAGAATTGCAATCAAGCATAAGCTACAAAATAAGAACTCCTTTTCTGAAGACGAATCAGTGCAAACATGGACCTGATACTGGGATCCCTAAGATACAAATGATGGCTTTGAACAATTAAACTAAAGTGATTCATTTTCCCTGCCACCTTCTCTTTCCCACCAGGATCGAAATGTTCTTAGTTATCCTCTTCTCCACATTTACATTGGTTCATTATCAGTTTGGCATTTCTGTTATAAGAGTAACACTCCTTTGTGTCATTTGATAGCATAAACAGTCAAGTCTCAATTTTTCTCTGTTACTCAAAGTACAAATTATTCTAATTCTAAATAGATTTAGATTTATATATTTAGATTTAAATTCCTGTAAATTCAGAAAATTTTGTGGTATTTTTCTCTCACCATATATGTCCTTTAAGAATGAAATATTTATGATTCCGATTTTTTCTTAAAAGTTACATTTTGAAATTTAAAAACTCAACTTTTAAAATATCAACTTAAAAGCATATAAATGACTTAAAAATTAAAGTAATTAGACATTCTTTCTTGTGCAAAATATGTTCAATTATTTTATAGGATTTTGAAACAAAGGTGTGTGTGAGCTATAGTTTCCTTACAAGAAAACATACTAAATTATTTTGTTAGATCAATAATAAAGAGATTCTCAATTTAAATGCCACTGTTTCCATGGAGCTATACAGGGAGTTAGCTTTCTAATGCATGATACAGCCTTGAGTCATAAGATTTTCAAAGGCTTTTAAGGTGTAATGTGATCCAGAGACTGATATATTGCAATAACATAAAAATTATGTCAATTATTTGTAAAAATAAAAATTATTTTCAACAACTTTCAAATAATATCAAAAATACACACTTTGGTTTTTTTAATCATTTTAATTCATATAAGAGATATCCAATTGTATTATGTTACAAATTCGAAGGCTAATTAACAGCCTAATTAGCTAATTGTGTGTGCAATGAAAACTATCTGTCTAATCTGACCTGAATTGATTCCAAATGAATATGTTTATTGCCATACACACACACACGCACACGCACACATGTGTATAAGGGTATGTGTCTTTGATTCTTCCATTTGAAATATATTTTAGTGTGTGTGTGTTTGAGAGAGAGAGAGAGAGAGAGAGAGAGAGAGAGAGAGAGAGAGAGAAAGAGAGAGGGAGCTGGAGAGGAAGAGGAAGAGGAAGAGGAAGAGGAAGAGGGGGGAGATAGGAAATAAACTGAATGGTGGTAGAGTCCACATCCCATCCAGCATCCAACCTATTTGACTGGGCTGTATTTCCAAAGTGGCGATCATTAATGTCAGGCAGCATATTACATAAGATACTGGAGCACCGGAGGACAATGGTAAGAAAATTTAAGTTGTCTAGGGAAGAAACTGCATTGACATGGCAATCATGTGATATGTACAACCTGATTATGGAGTAAGGCCCAACAAAATATGTAAAAAAAGTAAACATGAATAATATAAACCAATGGAAATGAATTTAAATCTGTCCCTTTATTTTTCTCACTCATAAAAAGCTAGTGAGAACATTTTAAATTTTAATAATCTGTGAGTGTATGCACATGTGTAATAAAATTTATACATAGAAAAACTTGAATTAACTACAATTTCTTTCTCTCTTTGTCACCCATCCCCCACCACACACACACACACACACACACACATAATTCTTATTGCTTCATGTAACATAAACCACAATCTAGAAAGGTTTTTTTACACATCTACCCCTGAGAATGGTTCTCTGTATAAATAAATAAATATATAAA
Source organism: Mastomys natalensis (assembly GCA_021653895.1). NCBI lineage: Eukaryota > Metazoa > Chordata > Mammalia > Rodentia > Muridae > Mastomys > Mastomys natalensis. Next base: position 984,529 of record JAJTUV010000766.1, on the reverse strand, counting down.
TAAATAAATAAATAAAATAACAAAAGACTAATTTCCAACCAGTATTAAAATGCCTTATTCATGCCAAATTCTATAAAAGAAAAGAGAAATTTTTGTTATATTTGGCCATTGATATAAATGCAGTTGTTCTTTTGAATAATAGAAACTTTCCTGTTAAAAACACAATTAGACATGTCATTTTTCAATATTTAAAATGCTAATACTACAGGAAAAGGAAGAAGTGCATTACACATGCAACCCAGCAGGATACTGGAGCACTAGAAATCTGGGGCCAGCCTACAATGCGTAATGAGTTCTATCTCATGAAACAGAGAAAAAGAGCGAAAGGGAGAAAATGTTGAATTATACAGATCCTTAGTTATTTTTGCCTTAGCTAAAATATATTCTACTACTACAATTTAAAAGCACATAACTAATTTTTTGTTCATTTTCTCTTAAGAGAACAAAGAGTAAAAGGAAGCCTTCTGAATTCATAAAATTATTCTCACATGGTGCTTCTAGGATATGTAGTAAGGTCTAAACAATTTAAAAACAATTTTATGACTTATTTTAATGTGGCATCATGTAATAAAAATACTGAAACTGTGTAATGTCCTGAAGTGACATATATATTAATAAACTCTGCCATATTTAATACATTATTATTAGCCCTTTCCCTTGCCAGCTCATATGTTATTTATACATACAACTAATCAAAATATTCTTAGTCATGTAAGAGTCAGTTTAATTCTTAATGGGTACTAACTAAATAAAAGTTATGGACTTTTTTTTTAAACTTGTAGTAGGTTCTGTGTAAAGAAAAAACCTTTTAGCTTAATTTTGTGAACATTGTGTTAAATATTATTTGTAAGTATTTATGCAATATTCAGAAAATACTATGGAGAAATTTCAAGGGGAAATAGTACAGGACCAGTGTTTTCCCTCTTACTTAGCTATAGTAATCAGGTCAATGAATCAGAATTTCATATAATTCTGTTTCTCACTTTCTTATTGTTACTGGATATTTATTGATGGAATTCTTTAGCATTACTTATTTCCATATATACTATTGATTAAATCTCAGCAATCTGTAATATGATACTATCTTCATTATGTCATGGTTCTTTGACTATTTCCAGTTATAGTCAACCTGTTTCTATTCTCACTCAACTTCTGTTTATCTTGGACATTACTACCTATGCACTTCCTTGAGCACGTTATACTATACCATATCTACTTACTGTCCTCATTGCTTTGCATCAAATCTATGGAAGGTTCTGAAATAACACTGCTATGAGCACCTGTGCTATAATATCAGTTGTTCTTTGCAGCAAGTACTAGGTGTTAGGCAAGCACTCTATCACATAAGAGACATCCCAGATCCTTGATGTATGTATGTATGTATTTATTTATTTTTGAAATATATCTCTTTTGCCAACAATATTGAAAAGAGAGACCAGAATGTCCCCATATATACTCTGCTCCTACATGTATATTCTCCCTCATCACCATCCATGACTGCCAAGCAAAGTGTGTTAAAGGAGAATTAGATGTTAATTAGAATTAAAGGTCATCTTTAGCTACATAGTAAAAACTCTAAAAATAAAAGAAACTAACCAACTTACAGTAATGTTTTCATACTTTGTGGGAATCTACCTCTTGTCATACAAAGAAATTAATAACCTTTCAAACTATTATATTTCTACACCTTAAGGATTATATCTAATTCTTCTTAAATTTCAGAGGTTCTAACATTTAAAATAACTCGAGCATAGCCTTCAGAATGTATACAAATGGGCATGAATCATCTGGCCTTAATAGGAAATTTAAATTAGTTATTCCATACAGTAAAACCATCCAATATGGTTCTTAAAATAGATGAATCTATGAAATTATGTATGATCCTATCCTATAATCAGTAAACAATAATATGTAATCCTATGTTATTTTTGACAGAAATGAGGATTCTGTTATGTTTATAATATCTGTTTCTATCCTATTATACTGCCTATTATGATAGAATAGTAACTTCCATAATAAAGATTGTGACCTATGTGTGAGTCAGAGAAACATTTTGTAATGTTTTAATCACCATTGCTTAGAATAGATGATGGGAATCACATTACTTGGCAAAAATACTTTAGTCAGCACATACTTGTGATGTGTTGTTATGTGGTTAATGGATTCACAGGCACTAGTTTCTGCTTGATAAAACCTGTCATCTAATACATTTGATTGTCACTCCACAAGAGCCAGCTGTGGAAGAATTTCCCCTCCATTGTGATGGATTCACAATTAGGCAGCAGGCTATATTAGTCAGTTTTTCTTAACCTTGTTGATGTAAAATCAGGCACCACAAGCTTACTAGGGGCTCTTCTTTCTTTATTCTGAAACAATTTTGGGGAAAATTACAAATTTCTCTGTGTTTTAAAATGTTAATGTCACTTTGCTTTAACTAAACATCTATTATTTCCTAAACAGTGGCCTGAAGGTGATGCTTACAAATTTAAGAATGACTGAGCCAAACGCAATCTGATTCTTTAGCTTTCAGTTAAATTCCTCAGTAATTGTACTGAAACAACTCTTTACTGAGTAAGCCATAACAAACAATTTTAAAAGTACTTTAATGTATTGTCCATTACACTGAATCACTTTAATGGATCTGTTAGAGTATCTGGCATGAATATGAAAAAATAAATTCATTCTCATGTAAAGCTAAATACAAATAACAGATATCAATAATATGATCACTATTAAGTATTTTAAACAGAAGTAAGGACCTATCAGGTACTAGTGCTTTCTGTAAGTACAAAAGGTTTAACAATGAATTGGTCTTTTCCTTATGGATATAGAATGACTTCTTCAAAAAAGAGGAACTTGTTTATAAGTTTGGAAAGAAGGCAAGATTGACTGGTAGGATAGTATGGAAATAGAAAAGCAGATTACTAAATCCTGGAATCTCTTCAGGTAAAAATGAGGCACACATCCAACAGGGACTATACCAGAAAATTCTTTTGCTGCAACTGAATATAGTCTTTGTATCTTTTTTTAGATTACACTTTTGTCTCACATTACCAGAGACACATGTTCACAGAAATGGTGCCCCTTTCTAAGATTAAATTCTAGAAATCCTTTAAACCAGGAAAAAGAATATTTTCTCACAAGTATCAAGGAAAGGAGGGGAAAAGTAATTTGTTTTAAGCAAGCTCTGGGGCCTCTAGATGTAGACAAGGGAAGATGGACTCTCAAGAGTCAGTTTTTGCAAACAGGGTAACTTTCTTACATGAAAGCCATAGTTCACGATGTTAGAATTCTGGAAATAAAAATATTTCTGGAAATAATGTATTTCCAATGTAATGATTATGAGTGTCTGTCTTAAAGCTTCCTAGAGTACCAAGAAAATAATAATCTTTGAAGGTATGATAGAATGTTGCTCTTAAAAAGAAAATTTCAGATGCTTCTCTTGCAATATCTTTGTCATTTAACTTTTAAAAGATGGGAGCCCAAAATAATTTATCCAATGAAAGCTACCATTTTAAAGAAAACTTGTAGTCATCCACAGCTTCCGCCTCCTTCAATCTTTCAGATGTCAATTCTGTAATATCTCTTAAGTCTAGGGAGAAGAAAATGTGATAGAAGTATCTGATTTAGGACCAAGAATTACTAAATTGCTTATTTTTTTTTTCTGCATTAATCTATTTGGTATACCTTTTTTAACTGCCAGTTTCTATAAAAATGAGCTTCTGCAATAAAGGTGTAGAGATGCACTTGTATGCTGGCATCAGTATAAGACTTTAGTAGTTTACCCAGAACAATGTTCACTTGCGGAATAATTATAGTAGACTGCTCCCTAAGGCCTTTGATGAGTCTCCTCTCAGCTTCCTGGGCTCATTAATTGTGGAAAGGCATGACAAGTTCTGCCATGAATAGTAGGCATTAAATTGAATCAGGAAGTGGTTGGTTACATCCATGACATCCAGACTACATCAGTGGGTATATTGTAAGCCTTTGTTATTGATAATAGGTAAAACAAATGATTGCTTTTCTCCTCTGGTTATAGGAATAGCCCTTCCCAATAATAGGAAAGCTATTCAGTAGGGATGAAGGTACCAGGTCAGTATCAGCTTGACTTCTTCATGTTCTATGACTAAAGTATATGATCACTTCATCATTACGACCGTTATCATCAAGGTCTGAAAGGAAACAGTGTAAGTCAAATGAATGCTTTTCTCCAAGTCGCTTTTGAGTATAGTGTTTCATTACAGTAATAGTAACTAAGATGAGTTGGTACCAGGATAGTGGGTTACTGCTGTGACAGAAATGACCATGTGTTTTAGGGAATATTGTCGAAGGACTTTGGAACTTTGGACAAGCAAAGATGTTCAATGTTGAGATCTCAGTGAGCTATTCTGAGAAGATCGTTTAGAAGAAAGCACTATTGAGAGAAGTGAAGATTATGAATGCCTGGCTTATAAAGTTTCAAACAGGGCCATTTATTACTTTGAATTAAAATTCTGTGGTTCTGGTTAGCTGGGACTGAATAATCATTTGTGATTAACAAATTACCAGAGTTACTAAAGTTAAACCTGTGGATATTCAATGCAGATCAGCTAGAGCTGGGAAATTAGGAGTTATTAAGAAGAGACCAGCATCGTTGGGGCGAATTCTGAAAAGTGTTTCATGAGAGTCCGCACACAGTAGTTGAGTTTTAGAGGTAGCCAAGGTTTTACTTTGTGCAGGGAACTGGCAGGTGCTGCTCATTTTGAAGGAATGAGTAGGTCATGGAGAGTACCTGAGGCTTGGCATTGTGTTGCAGGGCTGCAGCTCCTGATGCAGGAGAGGCTATTGTTGTAAGTGCAGCCCCGTTGAAACAGAAGACTACAGCAGTTTTAGAGATGCCAATGCCATGACAGACTACCAAGACAGCAGCAGCACTGGAGTGGAGCCATCCAGAGCTAAGAAGGCAAGCTGTGTGTGCTTACAGAAGCCCTCTGAACTTTCAAATGAGATTTTTGGTATTTTAAAGAGACTGGATATTCTCAAGAGATGGAACTTTTAATGCTTGAAATAAAAAATAAAAACTGTGGGAACTTTAAAATTAGGAATATTTTACATTGTGATATTTCTATTAGAGTGAGGCCTTGGGGATAAATAAGAAAAGAAAAAGTTGTGGCTTAGTAGTGATGGGTCTGTATGTCAGGCTGACAAGGGGTCCATTGTACTGGCTAGTTTTGTGTCAAGTTGACCCAAGCTAGAGTCCTCTGTGAGTAGTAAGCTTCAATTGAGAACATGTCTAAATAAGGCTGAGCTGTAAGCAACCCTGTAGACTATTTTTGTAATTAGTGATAGCTGGGGAAGGTCCCATCCCATTGTGGTTGGGGAAATGTCTGGGCTGGTTGTCCTGGCTTCTATAAAGAAAGCAGTCTGAGAAAGCCATTGGAAACAAGCAAGTAACCAGTATCCTTTCATGGCCTTTGCATTAGCCCCAGCCCTCCAGGTTCCTGTCCTGTTTGAGATTTTGTTCTATCTTCTTTCTGTGATGAAATACAATGTGGAACTATAAGACTAATAAATATTTTTCCCTAACTTGCTTTTTGGTCATACTGTTTCATCACAGCAATGTGTGTGTTTGTTTGTGTGTGTATGTGTATTGAAATTATATATATATATATAATTATATATATATTATATATATATAATAATATTTTATATAATATATTATATATATTCATATATACAATATATACATATATGTATATAATTGGAATATTAGTCACTGTAACTCAAATATAAAATCAACCAAGACAACGTCCAGTGTATGAAACAATAAAGAAAAGAAAAGTACATACACAGAGGAAAAGTCAGTACATGTTAAAAAATGAAATCCTGTACTTTAAGCACACATATATACAAGACATAGAAAGATAATAATCATATATTTACAGCCATTTATACAAACCAATAAATGGGGACACATGAAATAAGAAAGAAGGGACAAGATGTGCAAATAGAAAGCAGTAGGAATTTTAAGCACTGAGAAGATGTTGAAAGGATTATCAAAGGTCAGACCTGAGAGCAGAGGGAATTATGCATATATGGAAAGTCATAAGTATCTCCAGTAACGTTCACATTTAATGAGTTCTGTAGTTGTAATAACATTGTGACAAAGAAAAAGATGAGAAATCATGGCTACATTCCAGACAGGATTTTAAGATGTTTCATAATTTTCGTGTCATTGAAGTCCCAACACTGTGAAAACTATGAACTTTGTACCCAAGTTACTACATTTGTAAATGAGAAATCTGAAGTACAGAATGCTTATATAATATACAGTGATATTAAACCAATAACATATGGAGACTGAGACTAAATCACACTATGGCTGTTTAGTACCAAAGTTCACATAATGAATAGACTATGATTTCTGACAACAACAAATATTTTGATTGACCTACTTAGAATTTTTCTGCTGACAATAAAAATATTATAGATACTAAATTAAAAGTCTTCCTATTGAATAAATGCATTGTATGAATAAGTGTCCAATTCCCTTCTGCATTTCTCATGTATACAGTCATTGATAAACATAGAGTACAAACTGGTTAATCACGAATTAAAATGACTTGTTGAGCATTAATACCAACCATGGGTCAGATGGAAATGTTCCTTTTATTTCAGAAAATGTGTATCACTATTGCTAGATGAAGAGAAATGTGGTAGTTAGCAAGGTAATTGGTAGGTAGAGAACACTCTAGCAGAAGTTAATCGGGTGTGTACTATGTGGCATACTCTTGAATCCATCTTATTAACTTATTTCTGAGAAAAATCAATTTCATGTGCCTTCTCATAATGTTACTGATATTTTTCAGAAAGTTTATTTTATTTACTTTTTACATAAATTTACTTGCTTATTGCATGGTATATATGTCTCAAATGATAATGCTTCTCTTGGTCTTTCAGTTAATTCTGACGACAGACCTGATGGTTACAACAGAAGTGTTCTTGCAAGACCTGGCCATGCCAGCAGGATTTTCCTGCAGGAACCACAATGCATGCAGACTAATATCCCTTAATATGGATCTTGAGAAAGTTTTAGAAATGCTTGACTCATTGATTGATTTCAATTTCTTTCACCATATCTGTGTGGGGGGCAGCATTAAGTGTTTACCATCTATCTGATCTTTTTGATATGCTCAGCTGTATGTAACTATGCCTAGGCCAAGCTTAGGGACTTACCAGAAATATTATCTTACTTGCTCTGTTTTTATGTTTAATGCCTCACAAAATTAATTTTTCTCTGTGTAATTTATTTTTCTAGATAGTGGAGTACCATAGAAGACAAGTAGAAAGGGTCTCGTCATAAAACTCAAAAACATTTTACTAAAATCAAGAACAAGAGAAGACTATTAAGTTTTTCCATATCTATTCAATATAGTACTTGAAGTTCTAGCTAGAGCCATAAGAAAACTAAATCAGATCACAGGGATACAAACAGGAAATGAGGAAGGCAAAATATCACTATAAACAGATGCTATGATAATATACATAAGTGACCTCTAAATTCCATCAGAAAGTAGCTGCATACGCAATTAATTAATAAAATAAGAAGAAATCATTAGCCTTCCTACATAGAAATGAACAATAGGCTGAGAAAGAAATCATGAAAATAGCATAGTTCACAATACTCACAAATTATATAAAATAACTTGGGAAACTCTAAGCAAGTAAGTGAAAGACTTAAGTAACAGAGAATATCTTCAAGTATTTGAAGAAAGAAGTTGAGATATCAGAAGATGAGAAGCTCTCCCATGCTCATGGATCAGTAAGATTAACCAAGTAAAACTGTCCATCTTACGAAAAGCAATTTACAGATTCCATAGAATCCTAATCAACATTTCATCACAATTCTTTCCGACCTTGAAGGAAAATACTCAACTTCATACGGAAAAACAAAACAAAATAAAACAAGACAAAACGATCCCAGAATAGCTAAAACAATCCTGGACCTTCTGGAGGTATTAGTATCCTTGATTTCAAACTGTACTGAAGAGTTATAGCAATAAAAACTCCATAGTACTAGCATAAAAACAGACATACTGATCAATAGAATTGAAGTGAATTCACAGGCATAAACCCACACACCCACAGACACCTAATTTTTATTAATAATCCAGAAAAATGCAATGGAATGAAAAAAAATCTTTAATCAATGATGCTGGTCTAAGTGGATGCCAGCATATAAAAGAACTCAAAGAGATCCGTATCTACCACATTGCACAAAACTCAAGTGAGTCAAGATCTCAACATAAAACCAGATACACTGAATATGATAGAAGAGAAGGTAGAAATAGCCTTCAATGCATTGGCACAGGAAAAATTTCCTGAACAAAACACCAAAAGTGCTGGCACTGCGATCAGCAGATAATAAATGGGACCTCATGAAACTGACAACTTTCTGTAAGGCAAAGGAGTCTGTCAATAGGACAAAACGGCAGCCTACAAAATGGAACAATAATTCACCAACTCTACATATGACAGAGGGCTAATATCCAAAATGCGTAAAAACAAAACCTCAAGAAACTAGACATAAACACACCAAATAATCCAGTTAAGAAATGGTACAGAACTAAATAGATTTATCAATAGAGGAATTTCAAAATGCCAGAGAAATACTTAAAGAAATGTTCAGCATCGGTGAAATGCAATTCTAATGACTGAGATTTCATCTTACACTTGGCAGAATTGCTAAGATAAAAATCGCAATTGTCAGCTTATGCTGGCAGGGATATGAAACAAAGAAAGCACTTCATTGCTGGTGAGAATGTGAACTTATACAGTCACTTTTGAAATCAATATGGCCATTTCTCAATAGATCTTACCTCAAGGCTCAGCTATAACATTTTGGGGCAGATACCTAAGTGATTCTCCATTCTATTATAAGGACAAAGACACTTAACTATCTTCATAGCAGCTTTATTAATTATAGCCAGAAACTGTAAGAAACCTAGATGTCCCTCAACCAAAGAATGGATATCTAGAATATGTTACTCAACTGCTTTTTTTTTTTTTTTTTTTAAACTCGTTAAGTTTTCAGGCAATTTGATGGAACTAGAAAAATAAATCATCCTGAGTAAGGAAACCCAAAACCATAAAGATAACATAGTATGTACGTACTTGTATGTATGTATACATCATAGTATGTAATGTCACTTGTAAGTGAATATTAGCTGTTAAGTAAGGATAGCCATGCTACAATCCGCAAACCCAGAGATACTAAATAATAAAAGAGAGCTGAAGCGGGGACAAGTGGCTTTTCTTGGGAAGGGGAGACAGATTAGGTTTTGTGGAAGTATTTGTTAGCTCATGGAAATAGGACAGAAAGGATCAAATGGTGCAGGCAGATGAAGGCGAAACGTCCTGGAATAGGCAACTATTTGGGGGGGGCATTTCAGGGTTAAGTTAGAAGCCTAGATGCAATGGAATCTCCCTGCAATGTATGAATGTAATCTTAATGAAGATTTCTACTAATGGGAGATACAGAACCTGAAGCCGCTGTATTCGCAACCAAGCAAGGTTTCCAGTGAAGGGACTGGGACACTAACCTAGCTACCAAACTTTAGAGCTACAATTTGCCTTGCCTACAAGATGTGCTCATGTGAAGTTGGTGTAGAATTTATGGAAGTAGCCAACTGAAGACTGGTTCCACTTGAGAACTATGCCGCCACGAAAGAAAGCATATATATACCTGAAATCAAGGGAGGCCAGGAACCAGAGGCTGGATAGCCCAGAGATCTAAGATAGACCAGATCAAAAATAGTGCTCCTAGACTAGAACCTAGCATAATCATCATCAGAGAGGTTTCATCGAGCAAATTATAGGAGCCGATGCAGATACAGATACTGACAGGGGAGCACCCTGTGGAGCATGGGAAATCCTTTGGAAGAAAGAAGGGAGAAAGACTTGTAGAATACAAAGGCTTTAAGGATACCACAAGAACATAGCCCACAAAATCAACTAACCAGGGATCACAGAGGCTCCCAGAAACTGAAGTTCCAGGGAACCTGAATGGGTCTAACCTAGCTGTTCTGCAAATATGTTATGGTTGTCTAGTTTGATGTTCTTGGATTTTTAACAGTCTAAGTGTCTCTGTGACTTTTGCCTACTTTTGGACTCTTCTGCTCCTACTGGGTTGCCTCATTTAGCCTTGATATGAGGGTATGGGTCTAGTCTTACTGGGGATACTGTTGATATCCCTAGGAGGTCTACTCTTTTCTAAAAAGATATGAGGAGGAGTGAATCAAGAGGAGAGGGTGGGTGGGAAGATGGGAGTGGGAGGAGAGGAGGGAGGAGAAACTGCAGTGGGGATATAATATATGAAAGAAGAATGAATTCTTAAATTACTTTTTTTAAACAAAGGAGTCCAGTCCTCAAAAGACATTTATCCTGATTCATGCATTTCAAACCTGCAAAAGCATAACATGCATTTGAGTATTTATACATTTAACAGTGCAAGAAAAAGTACTTTGCTCTAAGAGATATGCCAAACAATTACATACATTGAACTGTATATAATATAACAAATAAAATATAAATTGCAAACAAAAATATATTTTGAATTAATTATTCCATAGAAAGAAGTACTGCTAAAAAGCACTTGATAAAGTAGTAATTTCTGTATCAGACATTATATCCCTCTGCTAGCCTAGATGATGAACAATCAAAAATCTCTTTGGTTACAAATTTTAAGACATAATAATAAAATACTGTGTCATGTTAGTTACATTTAATATATTTAATCCCATGCTTAGCAACAAGGAATAAAGTCATATAATAAAATAAATAAAAGACTCAATATTATTTTGTTTATGTATGGTAAACTGAAATTAAAGGAAGTACTGTTTGTCTATGTCAGGTCCAAAGGAAATTCCATTTGCCCAAATTCTGGCAATTAGACTGTTAAAGCTCTCCGAACTCCGTCTTTCATAGTTAAACATAATGTTAGAACTGGATTGATTTTTATATTGTTTCTTATGGTATTTTTTCCTCTATCTAAACATGTCTTTAGATAATAATCAACTTTTTTTTTTATTTATTGGTTCATTGGTTAGTTGGTTGTTTTGTTTCATTTTTTGTTTTGACTTGTTCTTTCTCTATAACCTTGTGATTTATACATCATAAATTGTTTCATGGTACATTATGGGAGCTTTCTTGAGTATAAACCAATAACATGTACCCTTCCCATGGTCATAAAAATAATTGTGAAATTCCACTTTTGTAATATTTATATACACACACAAATATACACATACCATATTTACAATAAAACTCCTCTGCAAACACACCATGGAACTGTCATGTCCATGAGTATGCCCATGTATGAACTCATGAGTTCATACATCTAATGCTAAAACACTTGGGTGAGGATTTAATCACCCCCTTTCAAGGGGTCAGGCCTGTTCTACCTGAACCAAAGTTGATTTGACTCTCCTAAGGTATGCATTATTTGTTTCTGCTATCTTCTGTTACCCACCATGTTCAACTCCAAATCCTAGAGTCTGCCTCCACCTGCTGTCTCCTACAGCATCAGTCACTCTGCAGCTGCCTGCTTTGTCTCCGTTTGCTCTTGGAGCTTACTCCCATGACACAATTCATACTGGGGTTCTAAGAAGTTTCTCTCACCCTACTGTTTTCCGGTCACTTGGAAAGGAATAAAGGAATGCCTCTCCTCTGTGATTTGAGACATTTCTCTCTGACAAGTCTCTTAGTCTACTTGGGGATGCTCTGGATTGAAATTATTGTCAACAGCACATTAATACTTCTTGATCAACTCCTATGTGGAGATCATTAGGATCCTCCTTTGGCAGAGAATCTGTGATTCTTTCCCTAAGCCTCTCCCACATGTCTTCCTTTCTGCTTACTCTCTCTCTCTTTGAGCTGGCTCCAGTCTCTATGAGCTCTTCCCATGCCATGATCTCTTCCCATTCGGAATACTCCCCTTCTGCCTTCCTTAATTGCTTTTCCTCCCCAGAACCAGAGGATTCATTAAATATAGATGTGTTACTACAAACAGCTTGGCTGTAGCACAGATCAATCAATGGCCAAAGATAGCACTCTAGATTTCCAGATACTCAGGGATTGTAACAACTTCTGCCATTGCAAAAACAAATGATAGACCAAATCTCTTATTTCTAAATTTTCTTGGTTCCATACTCTCAACAATCTCTTATCTCTAAGCATTGATTGCTCTGCTTGCTCTCCTCTCCCTGATTGCTGAATTCAATTTTAACAGAGATGCAGGTGTATTTTTGGTAAGGATAATATTATAAATTGCTTTATAGTATTCTACTCTATTAAAAAGCTGGCTATAGAGTTGTATTATTGACCTTTGTCTCCAGACCCAAGCATAATCATTTAAAAGTTTCCTCTAAAATCTCTGTCCTGCATCAGGCAAGACATCAGATTCTATAACAGTAAAGGGATAGCAAAAAGAAGATAGAAGGAAAAAACACTATCTGCTTTAAAACTGCTCAAAGGAAACTATTCCCACAAGGATTACTGCTGGCTTCTGATTTTATTACTCTTTAAATTCTCTCTCTCTCTCTCTCTCTCTCTCTCTCTCTCTCTCTCTCTCTCTCTCTCTCTTGTGTGTGTGTGTGTGTGTCTGTCTTTCTCCCCATTTCTCCATCTCTCTGCTATGGACTCTTCCAGTTGCCTCTTCTCCTCACCCTGCTGCATCAAGTCTCTGCAGCACTAAGTGCATCGTCTCCCACGGCAGCCAGAGAAGGCAGCCCTGTTGGGGACTGGATTCCACAGTCAAGCTACAGCTTTAGGGACAGCCCCTGTTCCAGTTGTTGGGGTACCCCTCATGGAAACTGAGCTGCGTTTTTCCTTCCTCCCTTTGCATCTTATGACATTTTTATATGAGATTCAAGAGTCCTCTCTTGGTCTTCTATTGTTTAACTTCTTTGTATCTATAGCATGTATCATGGGTGTCATGTAGTTTATAGCACTCTTCAGTGATTACATATCATGCATATCCCTTTGGGTCTGACTTATCTCAGGATGACATTTTATAGTTTCATCCATTAAAGATGGATGAAAAAAAGCACATCACAAGGACATGTGCTTCACTCTGTTCATAGCAGTTTACCCCATAAACTTATTTCTCCTTTGTTAGCAACTGTCAACTGCAGATAGCTTTCTAGTTAGGGAAGGGAGCTTATATCCACTTTCCCACTCAGTGAGGGGCCTCATCTAGCTTAGACCTATGTAGGCCTGTGCACGGTGTCATATTCTCTTTGAGTTCAAATGTGCTTCAATACTGCTGTGTTTAGAAGGTCTTGTTTCCTTAGGGCTATTTATCCCTTTGCCTTTTACAACATTTTCATCTTCTCTTTTACAATGTTTTCTGGGTATTGAGGGGAGAGATCTGATATTCCATTTAGGACTGAGTGTTATAATGTCTCTCTCTCTGTATAAACACACACACACACACACACACACACACACACACATGTATACATACATATATACATATTGTCTGGTTGTGGGTCTCTGTGTTTCTTCACATCCATTACAGAAAGAAGTTTTTTAGAAAGCTACTCTGATGATAACTGAAGAAGACATTGATCTATCTATCTAGATTCCTTTAAGAGAATAGTAGTATTTGAATTTCCCTTAGGTCCATGGTTGTGGCCCTGTGAGTACATGGTGAAAGACCACACTGGACCCACTACCAGGAGACAGATCAACTTTACTTAGGGTGATTCAGGGCTTATAAAGTTTGGAAGACTGTGAGTAGGGACATCTAGGATAGGCAAATGTCATTGGCTTGGGGCTTAGAGTTGCCTAGAGTACTTCATTAGCATGGAATAGTCAAGCATTTCAGTAATCTTAGGTGCTGGCAAACAGGATTTTATGAGGAGAAAGGAAATTGACCTTATAATCCTATAAACTGAAGCTATGTGACTTTCCTCTGGTAGAGGCATATGTGTGTGGGTGAGAATTCCCCATACAAGGTCAGAGAAGGAGAAGCTGTGCTAACAGAGAGAATTTCCCATATTGCACTGATGTCAGTGGTTATCCAGTCATGGTGAACTTCAACCTTAATTAGCAGAGTTTTCAACCCATGGCATATCCAGTCTGTTTCAGCTTCTTTAACACCAGAGAAGTGTCAGGGTTCCATCTCATGAAGGGGGCCTTAAATCCAACCAGGTAGTAAGTAGTTAAACCTATAACTTTCATGCCACTAATGCACCAGCATATCATGCAAGACACATTTATTTTTAAATCATTATTTTTCTTATCTGACATTCAAAAAGTTTTAATGATTTCTACTCTTTGTATTAGTGTCATGAATTAATCACCAGTGATGTTCAGATTAAGTGTGTATGACTTCTCCATGTTTTTGCTGATTTGTTTTGCTCAGGATGTTCTTTATTAAATTGGTTAAATAGTCAAAATTTATAAATATTCAGTGAAAGACAGTTGTAGCAATTCATAAGAATCCATCACATTTTTTTTTAATCTTCTAATTTCCTAGGATGGGTTATCTAACATGGGATGGGTTATAAGAAAAGTAGGAAGACTGATATACAGGCAAAGAGGAAACAATAAGTACAGCAGGAAAGATAAAATACGGATTGCATACTGAAATGTCTTTTGGTTCAAAAATATGAACAAGATTTATGAAATTATAAGTCAGAAAATGCTGTCCAGTTTATAGCACATTTGAATCAATATTTCTACTTTTTGGGTTTTGCTTAGTATGAAAGAAAAAGGGGTAGAATCTTTTAAGCACATCAGATATATTGTGAGTATATGTTAGTCATTAAGGCAACTTTACTTAGAGTGTCTTGCAGTTAGAACACTTATGAGTGTGGAGCTGCATTACAGAGCAATACAATTACCATTCTCTGATTGGTCATATTCCTGGCAGCGCTGCAGAAGAAAAAGATGAATGTTATTACTGAAACAAAGCATCTAATAAAACATTCTCAGGATATTTTCCTTCAAACTAACAAATGATTTACAGATATTTTCTGCCTGAGTCTTTCAACTAAAGGGTCATTAATCTCTGCTATACTTATTGAAAACCAAGGATGTATTTCTTGTAAGAACAACATTGTTTTGCATTTTAGCTCAGGGGTACAGGCTGTGATGTGTTGACTTTCTTTCCCCTAATTAAGTTTTTCCATTTACTTTCCAAAGTTACTTTCACCAGCATTTGTTTCACAAAACACTATAGTAAAGGAAAAATGAGCACACTGGAATTAGAATGATCCTCTGTCCATTGGATCTGGAAGATACTTTTTTAGGTCAGAGCATATATGTCTGGGTCAGAACAGAATGATCCCTGATATTTTTACTTGAAAAATAGTGCATAACCCAGTAGGGTTTTGGACAAGTGGTATGTTCTGTATGAAACTGTATTCCCTCAGAAACCTAATTATAAACTGGAGAGAAGGAAGCTACAAATTATTTCACATTGCATTGTGAGTTCTGTTAAAAATCAAGTATTCATAAAGAAAAAGGTACACACATACTCATGAATCTTGCTATTTAACTAACAGGAATTTTCCTCAACTATAATTGATTTATTATAAAATTAGAAAGAAAATATCTTGCATCCTAATTTTTCTTTTCAAATTAAAAAATAATGTTAATTGTAAGTATTCAGATCAGTCAGGTTGACAAGTCATATTTTTAAAGCTTTTGTTCATTATAATTCCCTCATACAAGTTTAATCTATTGGAATCACATTAAAAAAAATGTGTCAATGTTACAATTTCATGTGTTGTCTTTTCTACATTTTAGTGTGTTCTCTTTTTCTAATTTCTACAAAAATATAGATCAGGTAATTTTTAATAACAATTAGGAATAAGAAATATTTGATTGATATAGTCGTATGCTTCAGATCTCAGTGACAGTTTGTTTTTTATCCAAGGTTTTTCCAGATTTAACATATAGTGAAATACCTTGTCCTTTCAATTTATTTTTATTTTTACTTTTCTCAATGTAGAGAGAGTATTTAGGAACCTATGATAACTGAAGATTCTTTCATCTTGCTATCCTGACAATAAACCCCTTAGGACAAAAGCAGCATTATTCTGCATCATCTATATACAACAGTGAGTTTGAGGACAGTCCAAAGTCACAAAATTCCAGTTTCATTATATTATAGAAAGCAAATAAAGACAGAGCAGAAAATAAAATTCATATATCAAGTTCCATGATAAATAAAGAAAAATATTCAGGATAATAAAATTTAATATGTTAGTTAGATACATTATACACAGTGGTTCAATTCAGTTTCAATCCAAGGATGCAAGGATGTTTTAATATATTCATATTAGTAAATATAATAAATGGATATACAATAGGTGTATATCAACATTCTTTCACAATAGGAACATCAACAATCTAGAATAGGAGAAAAACTAATAATGGTTATCTTGTTTTCTCCATCTAAAGTAAGTAAAAGTTTTCTGAGTATAGTAGTCTCAGCTGGCATCTTGGGCTCTGAAAGACTGTAGGACATTTAATCAGGCCCTTCTTTTTTTTTTAATTTTTAAAATCATTTTTATTGGATATTTTATTATTTACAATACAGATGTCATCCCCTTTTCCCTCTCTAGAACGCCCATCACATCCCCCCTCCTCCTTTATGCTTTTATACCAATTTGATTACTTGCATGTATTAAGGTCAGTTCTATGCTGATGGTAAAGCAATAGAATAAATGCAAATAGTCAAGGAACAAGCAATACAATAAACAAATAGTCAAAAAAAAAAAAAAAAAAAAAAAAAAGCAAGGCATTAAACTCAATTACGTGAACATTCCTGTGATCACTGTTTCTCAGGGCTTCTCAGGTTGACCAAAGTATCTGAGCCTACTTCCCTATTCTAGCCCAAGATCATTTTCTTTTCTTTTTTTTCTTTAGTTTCTTTTTTTTTCTTTTTGGTTTTTTAAGACAGGTTTTATCTGTGTAGTCCTGGCTGTCCTGGAACTCACTCTGTAGACCAGGCTGGCCTTCAACTCAGAAATCTGCCTGCCTTTGCCTCCCAAGTGCTGCGATTAAAGGACTGCACCACCACTGCCTTGTGCCCAAGGTATTTTCATGTCTGAAGCCTACTTCCTTGTTCTAGCCTAAAATTTAGATCCTTGTCTGAAATTACTTTTTTGTTCTAGCCTAATATTTAGGTTCCTGCCTGAGATTACTTCTTTGTTCTAACCTACGATTTAGATTCCTACCTGAAACTACTTCTTTGTTCTAGCCTAACGTCAGATTCCTGCCTCAAGCCTACTTCCTTGTCCATGGTCAATGTCATACTCCTGCCAAGCAGCCCATTTCCTTGTCCTTGGCCCATGTTAGCTTCCTGCCACGCAGCCCCAAAGGCTTTTTGCCTCTCCCAATTTTATTTCTTTAACAAGATTGAGCCTTTTTTAGGTTGTTCTGACAGGAATGCCTTCCTTACCCATCATGGAATATGCATTATCAAAAGCCTTTTGATAATGGTTGGTTTTTGTCTAAGGTTGGTAAGACTCTGTGCAGAATCTTACCCGTCCTTGGCTTGCCAGCCTGTTAATTTAATAACTCTGTCTGGAGGTCCATTTTCAGGTTCAAACCATGTACTTGGCTGCCAATATATTGATGTTGTTGAAGAAAAGCTTTAGTTATGGAGGTCTATCAACCAACTTTGTTTTAGTGCCCTGAGTATCACAGAACGTTGGTATTCTAAAAATAGCTTTCAAGTATTGGAGGAAATGAGTCAAGCTTTAAGCAGAAGCAAAAAGGCTTGATTATTACTGGGATAACAGCTTTAATTACATTAATTGCTAGCACAACTGCTTCTGCAATTGCTGTGAAATACAAAGTTAAAACAGCTACTTTTGTTAATCATTTAGCAAAATAATGTTACTAATGTGTTGAATATACAAGAGGACTTAGGTAGGCATTTGGAAGGATGAATTGTTGCTCTTTATCCTATTCAAATTATTGGAAGGAGGTTCAGAATTTAAGTGTAAGGAGACATCTCAAATGTCATGCCAAATACCATTGGATTCATGTTTGTTCTACAATTTACAGTGGTAGTCATTATAATTTACAAAGAAGTTTAATGACATGTGCAGGCTATTTTGCATAATTTTAACACCTCTTTGGATGTTTTGACGATACATAGGGAGCTTATAAATTTCCAGAATTCTGCTCTGCTGAGCACTGATGCGATTGATAGATTGATACTGTAGATAAAATTACCCATGGCCTGAGGTCAGTATTTCAATTTTGATCAAGCTTCAAAAATGGCATACATACCTTGATCATACTAGCCATTTTTGTCCTGGGAATACTTTTTTTCCTGCCCATTGTTTTAAAACTAATCAGGCCCTTTTGGCTTTTAAAGTCTGTTGACATGTGGGTGTGATTCTAATAGGTCTGCCTCTATATGTTGCTTGGTCTTTTTCTCCTGCACATTTTAACATTCTTTCTTTGTTCTGTATATTTAGAGTTTTAATTATTATATTATGGGAGGATTTTCTTTTTTGATACAATATATTTGGTGTTCTGTAAGCTTTTTGTAAGCTTGTAGGCATCTCTTTCTTTAGGTTAGGGAAATTGTCTTCTATGGTTTTCTTGAAGATATTTTTTAGGCCTTTGAACTCGGAATCTTCTCCTTCTATTCTTATTATTCTTATGTTTGGTCTTTTTATAGTGTCCCATATTTCATGGATTTTTTGAGTCAGAAACTTTTTAGATTTAGCATTTTCTCTGTTGGATGTATCAGTTTCTTCCATAGAGTCTTCTATGCCTGAGATTCTCTCTTCCATCTCTTATATTCTGTTTATGATGCTTGTGTTTATATTTTCTCTTCTCTTACCTTGTTTTTCTATCTCCATCATTCCCTCAGCTTGAGTTTACTTTTTTCCTTCTATTTCCATTTTTCAGGTCTTGAAACATTTTATTCTTTTTCTTCACTTGTTTGGTTGTATTTTCTGGATTTCTTTAAGGGATTTATTAATTTCCTCATTAAGTGACTCTCTCATTTTCATGCAATTGAATTTAAAGTAACTTTTATTGTTCTTCCACTCTGTTAGGATATCCAGGGCTTGCTGAAGTAGAATTGGTAGGCTCTGGTGGTGCCATATTATCCTGAATTTTATTGGTTATATTCTTATGCTGGCCTCATCTGGCTGTGACTGAGGCAAGCAAGCCTCTTGGAATGCAGGCAGATTTGTGGCCCAGAAAACAGAGTTCATGGGACAGTGCACAGTAAGCAGCTCCTGGATGTGCCCAAGGTGACCTGTCCAGCAAAGTCCTTGGTGTGGGATCCTACCTGGTTTTCCCAGGGTGAGAAGGGCTCTGGAAAAGCTAGCAGAGCTGTGGACTGGAAAAAGAGCTCGTGGAAATCTGTGCAGCTCACTGCTTCTGGTGATGTAAATCTTTACTTTTTAAGTGCCCCATGGTTACAGTATCTTTTTTCACAACAAAAGAAAAGTAATTGACTATCATAATCAAAACTTGGTTAGTGACTTTGGTTTAGACAATACAATAAACAGTGTATTACCATTCCTATTTTAAAATTCAAAACTGAATTTGATAGGAAAATAGAGATAAGTCAAACTAATAAGTAATGCAATGATTGACACTTAAACCAGTGAAAAACTGCAAGACCTTCCTCACTTGAATTTCATACACCAAACTGAACAAACTGAGCACACTCAAGAAAATTCTCTGATAAAAAAGCATGGAATACTTGGGTGTTATGTAAATGAACTACAAAGGTCTCAAGGATCATTGCCAAGAGCTTTTGGAATGTACTTTTTCCTTCAGTTCACCAGAACACTCTCATTCTTGAAAGTATTCTCTCTTCCTGTATCTATATTTTTAACCATCGATCAATGGTCCAATTAGTTGTCTTTGGCCACAGAAGTTGGATATATGAGCAGATGTCTTTTGAACTTAGTTCCCAACTATTACAGAATTATGTTGCCACTCATTACTCAATTTTTTCTTTTACAAAAACCACTTCAAGAAAGTTTATTTTTATTTTTTTGTAGGCAAAATTAAAATTTCAATGGTTGCACTTGCAGAAAATATGATTCAGTAAAAAGATTTCAACATACATTTTCATGACTAAGAGACTACGGATCTACTTGTTATCATAAATTAGTCTGCTCTCAGAGATTTTGTTAGCTATCTTTAAGGAAATGAGCTCAACTAATTGCAAAATTATTTTTCTCGTATAGAATTTCTTTGTCCCATGGCAAGATATTTTTTTTTTTGGCAGTTTTGAATGCATTCCTTTTCAAGAAAACTAAAAGATAATTTAGAAAGAACATATGGGCAGGAGCCACTGTTTCAATACAGAAAGAGATTATAGAAATATATGTATTTAGACATGGGTTAGCCTAGCATGGAACAAACAATAAGATAAATAATCTGCAATTTGAAATGTCAGAAACTTGAACTAGCTTTAAGCCAATGTGCCATAACCGTAGTCATCTGGGAGGAGGGGACCTCAGTTGACAAATTTCCCTGATAAGATCCAAGTATAGTGAATTTTCTTAATTGGTGATTGGGAAGAGAGAAACTAGTCCATTGTGGGTGGTGTTATCCCTGGGCTGGTAGTCCTGGGTTCTATAAGAAAGCAGACAGAGGAAGCCATAATGAGAAAGCCAGTAAGCATCACTCACTGTGGCCTCTGCATTGTCTCCTGCCTCCAGGTTCCTACCTTGTTTGAGTTCCTGTCCTAACTTCATTTAATGAAGGACTATGATGTGGAAGTGTTAGACAAATAAACCCTTTTCTTTTTGACTTGTTTTTAGGTCATAGTATTTCACCACACTATTAGAAACTCTAATAAAGACATAAAATGACATTCAGCCTACATATATGATTGGGATAGTTATATACTAAGCATAAGAAAAATAATTTAATTTAATAAGTTCAATAAATTACCTCCTTTGATGGACATTGCCTAACCCATTAGTGTGATGCAGGATGTTTCTTGAAATAGTTTTCTTTCTCTGGTCTATAGTCTTCTTGCTATAAAAGTTGCAAATGCTCTCTTCTCCATTTCATCAGCCATTTTACCTCTATGCTCAGAATAAAAAAAAAAGTCACTTTTAGTAACATACCATTGCCCAAGAAGAAAAATAATAACCAATTACTGAACTTGTTATAAAAATCCTCACTGCATAAAATTCCACTTCATGTCTATCATTTTCTGAGACTTTACTGAACCTTTATTGAGATACCTTAAAAAGGTTCAAACAAAAGATCTTCTGATACCCCTAACTGAGACCTTCAATAGTTGGAAAACCTTCATCCTCTCTCTTCTTTATGAGACAGTAGGATTTACAAACCAGGCTTATCTCTTTCCTTGGTACTGGATTTTTACTTGTGAAAAGATTGCTACAGTAAGTCCCAATCATTTAATGTGCCTGTCCTGATGCTTAATATTGCCCTTCCCAACTCCAATAATCAGGCTGAATCAGAAATGAAACATATCTCTGTCCCTCTTTGTTGTGGATAGTCCTGGCCTTGTATTTTGATGCTAATTCCCCTTTCCTGGGAAGGGCTGCAGAGGAGGAGTGAATCAGTACACAAGTGAATTGTACTGCCCACTTTAATTTGTAAAATGAAGGCTAGAGCCAATGATTGGGCAGTAGAAGGGGAGGTGGAGAAATAAAGATTTGTGGGAAGAGAGAGAGGAAGACAACTGGGGAGGAAGATGATGGAGGAGGACGATGGAGAAGAAAGACAGTGGAGGAGCAGGAGGTGGAAGGACAAGCATGTGGCTTGGAAAACCCACAAGTTATAAGGGATCTCATAGCTGGGAAATAGAGTAGTGTAGTGGTGAATCTACCCAATCTAGGCATGCAGCTTATATTCATAATTATTGAGTTGTGTTTTCTTTGACAAGTCTTATTTGGGTTGGAGATTTACCACAACACCTCTTTTACAAATTTCAGGAGTCCTTGGACTCAGGACATCTCCGTGAGATGAAAAGACTTTCCCTAATAATAGGACCATAAAAATTCTATTGCATCCCATCCACCCGGACCCCGGTCCTTTGGCCAGGGGCGGACCAGCAGCTGGTCTGCTCCTGTGGAAACACCGGATCCTGAGACATCCTAGAGGGACCCACTGCACCCAGAGCAGAGGAACAGAGGACACTTAGCGGGTCTGCACCTGTGGAAACATCTGATCCTGAGACATCCTAAAAGACCTACTGCATCCAGAGCAGAGGGAGCTTAGGATCACAGGAACACAGAGACATCTGGAATCCGAGGAGATCTGACACAAGCAAGATAACTGGAAAGACAGACTCCAGTCAGACACAGTGAGCACAGGTAACACTAGAGTCAACCAGACAGCGAAAGGCAAGCGCAAGAACACAAGCAACAGAAACCAAAGTTACCTGACATCATCAGAACCCAGTTCTTCCACCATAGCAAGCCCTGGATACTCCATCACACAGGAAAAACAGGACTCAGAATTAAAATCACTTCTCATGATGATGATGGAGGATTTTAAGAAGGACATAAGTAACTCCCTTAAAGAAATACAGGAGAACACAGGTAAACAGGTAGAAGCCCTCAAAGAGGAAACACAAAAATCCTTTAAAGAATTGAAAGAGAACACAGGTAAACAGGTAGAAGCCCTTAAAGAGGAAACACAAAAATCCTTTAAAGAATTGCAAAAAACCACAACCAAACAGATGAAGGAATTGAACAAAACCATCCAGGATCTAAAAATGGAAATAGAAACAATAAAGAAATCTCAAAGGGAGACTACTCTGGAGATAGAAAACGTAGGAAAGAGATCAGGAGTCATAGACGCAAGCATCACCAACAGAATACAAGCGATAGAAGAGAGAATCTCATGCGCAGAAGATACCATGGAAAACATTGACACAACAGTCAAAGAAAATGCAAAATGCAAAAAGCCCCTAACACAGAACATCCAGGAAATCCAAGATGCAATGAGAAGACCAAACCTAAGGATAATAGGTATAGATGAGAGTGAAGATTCCCAATCTAAAGGGCCAGTAAATATCTTCAACAAAAATATAGAGGAAAATTTCCCCAACCTAAAGAACGAGATACCCATAAACATACAAGAAGCCTACAGAACACCAAACAGACTAGACCAGAAAAGAAATACCTCCCGTCACATAATAATTAAAACACCAAATGCACAAAACAAAGAAAAAATACTAAAAGCAGTAAGGGAAAAAGGTCAAGTAACATATAAAGGCAGACCAATAAGAATTACACCAGACTTTTCACCAGAGACTATAAAAGCCCGACGATCCTGGTCTGATATCATACAGACCCTAAGGGAACACAAATGCCAGCCCAGACTGCTATACCCAGCAAAACTCTCAGTCACTATATCTGGAGAAACCCAGATATTTAATGACAAAACTAAATTTGCACAATATCTTCCCACAAACCCAGCATTTCAAAGGATAATTGATGGAAAACGCCAACACAAGGAATGAAACTACAACCTAGAAAAAGCATGGAAGTAACCTTCCAACAACCCCAAACAAAGATAACTACACAAACATAAATCCACCTCTAATAACAAAAATAATAGGAAACAACAATCATTTTTCCTTAGTATCCCTCAACATCAATGGACTCAATTCTCCAATAAAAAGACCTAGCCAGAGCAATTAGACAACAAAAAGAAGTCAAAGGAATACAAATAGGAAAGGAAGAAGTCAAAATATCACTATTTGCAGATGATATGATAATATATTTAAGTGACCCCAAAAACTCCACCAGAGAACTCCTAAACCTGATAAACAACTTCAGCAAGGTGGAAGGTTATAAAATCAACTCGAACAAATCAGTAGCCTTCTTTTACATGAAAGATAAACAGGCTGAAAAAGAAATTACGGAATGACACCCTTGACAATAGTCACAAATAATATAAAATACCTCGAGGTGAATCTAACCAAGCAAGTGAAAGATCTATATGACAAGAATTTCAAGTGTCTGAAGAAAGAAATTGAAGAAGATCTCAGGAAATGGAAAGATCTCCCATGCTCATGGATCAGCAGGATTAATATAGTAAAAATGGCCATCTTGCCAAAAGCAATTCTTTACAGAACTAGAAAGAGAAATTCTCAAATTTATTTGGAACAACAAAAAACCCAGCATAGCGAAAACCATTCTCAACAATAAAAGAACTTCTGGAGGAATCACCATCCCTGACCTCAAGCTTTACTACAGAGCAATAGTGATAAAAAACGGCCTGGTATTGGTACAGAGACAGGCAGGAAGATCAGTGGAATAGAGTTGAAGACCCAGAAATGAACCCACACAACTATCGTCATTTAATCTTTGACAAAGGAGCTAAAACCATCCAGTGGAACAAGGACAGCATTTTCAACAAATGGTGCTGGTTCAACTGGAGGACAGCATGCAGAAGAATGCAAATCGATCCATTCTTATCTCCTTGTACAAAGCTCAAGTCCAAGCGGATTATGGACTTTCACATAAAACCAGACACACTGAAACCAATAGAAGAGAAGGTGGGGAAGACCCTCGAATACCTAGGCACAGGGGAAAAGTTCCTGAACAGAACACCAATGGCCTATGCTCTAAGATCAAGAATTGACAAATGGGATTTCATAAAATTGCAAAGTTTCTGTAAGGCAAAGGACACTGTCAATAGGACAAAACGGCAACCAACAGATTGGGAAAATCCCATATCCGATAGAGGACTAATATCAATATATACAAAGAAATCAAGAAATTAGACTCTAGACAACCAAATAACCATATTAAAATGGGGTACGGAGCTAAACAAAGAGTCCTCAACTGAGGAAATGAGAATGGCCGAGAAGCACCTAAGAAATGTTCAGCATCCTTGGTCATCAGGGAAATGCAAATCAAAACAACCCTGAGATTCTACCTTACACAGTCAGAATGGCTAAAATCCAAAACTCAGGTGATAGCAGATGCTGCAAGGATGTGGAGAAAGAGGAACACTCCTCCATTGTTGTGGATTGCAAGAGGGTGCAACACTATGGAAAACAGTCTTGCGGTTCCTCAGAAAATTGGACATATCACTACCTGAGGACCCAGCTATACCACTCCTGGCATATACCCAGAAGATGTTCTAACACATAACAGGACATATGCTCCACTATGTTCATAGCAGCTTTATTTATAATAACCAGAAACTGGAAAGAACCTAGATGCCCTTCAACAGAGGCATGGATACAAAAAATGTGGTACATTTATACAATGGAATATTTCTCAGCTATTAAAAACAATGAATTTGATAAATTCTTATGTAAATGGATGGAATTAGAAAATATCCTGAGTGAAGTAACCCAATCACAAAAGAACACACATGGTATTCACTCACTGATTATTGGATTTTAGCTCAGAAGCTTGAAATACCCAAGATTCAACTCACAGACCACATAAAGCTCATGAAGAATAACGACCAAGTGGGGGGGGTGCTCAGTCCTTCTTAGAAGGAGTAACAAAATACTCAAGGGAGCAAATATGGAGACACAGTGCAGGACAGAAACTGAAGGAGGGACCGTCTACAGACCATTCCACCTGGATATCCATCCCATGTGCAGTTACCAAAGGTAGACATTGATGTGGATGTCAGGATGTACATGCTGACAGGAGCCTGATATAGCTGTCTCCCTAGAAGTCTGCAAGAGTCTGATATACTCAGAGGCAGATGTTCACAGCTAACCATCAAAGTGATCATGGGGTTCCCAATGGAGAAGATAGAGTGAAGGCTGAAGGAGTTGAAAGGATTCGTGACACCATGAAGAAAGCAACAATACCAACCAACCAGAGCCCCCAGAGTCTAAACCACCAGCCTGGGAGTGCTTAGGGAGGGACCCATGGCACCAGCTATATATGCAAGGGAGCTATATATAAGTGGGAGAAGAGATCCTTGGTCCCACGAAGGCTAGGCGTCTGGGGAGGGATATTCGAGGGTGGGGAGGTGTGATACGGGACGAGGGTGGGTGGGGGTACACCAACGTGGAGGCAGGAGGAGGGCGGAGGGGATAGTGAGTTCCTGGGAGGGAGGGGGGAAATGGGATAAGGAGAGAACATCTGAAATGTAAATAAAAGTTCCAATAAAAAAAAAAAGAAAAAAAATTCTATTGCAAAGTCCTATTAATGACTCTTTGATTCCTTCGGTTTTTCCATTTCATCAAAACAGCTTGACAGAGCTTACTGAAGCAGTTACTGTTTGCACTAAGCTTCATCTATCATACAGGTGTCCTTTAATAGCGTATCTTAAATAGAAGAGGACAGTTACTTGAACTTGAACCATCTGCTTTCTGGTCAAGGAGGAGTATTTCAATTTCAAATACATCTTGTTGAATTTAACAAAATCTTCAACCCAGATGGAAACTAATATTCAGGGGATACACCAAAAGACTATTTAACTACATTCCTTCAAAACCTGGCCCATAGAATTCATTGATTGATCTATTGTTGTTGGTTTTTTTTAATTAATTTTTTATTGGATATTTTATTTACATTTCAGATATTATCCTCTTTCCCCATTTCCCCCCAACCAGAAACCCCCATCCCATCTACCCTCCTCCTGATTCTATGACGATGTGCCCCCACCCAAACACCCCCTCCCACCTCCCTGCCCTCGAATTCCCCACACTGAGACATCCAGCCTTCAAAGGACCAAGGATTTCCTCTCCCACCTATACTCCTACTAAAAAAGCTTAAAATATGAGTGTACCTTAAATTACTTTATCTATACTTGTGAGTCAACATGGATTGTTTTGTTTGGCTTAAAACATAGGTTGAAGTCCTGAAACTCTTTTATCAAAACATGGCCATATTTGTTTGAAATAGTGCCACTGAGAATTTAAGCAACTAAATTAGCATTTTACTGAAATATACCTTTAATGAAATAAAATAGCATTTCTTAAAACATGGAAGATGTGACCCAAAAGAATGAAGAATGTCATGTACTAATAGGAGTAGAACTATAAGAGGTGCAGCTATAATCTAAAATTTCTGATAAGTTACTAGTAGCTAGGAAGAGGTAAAGGAGAGTTTATCACTACAGGTGGCACAAGGACAATGCCACCACCTACACCTTTAGCTGCTGAGGTATAAAGTAATATGTCTCCATGGTTTTGAGTTACCCAATTTATATTGGTTTTTTATGCAGTAGCCCTAAGAAACTAAGATAATAAACATTATTAGTAGTGTCTCTGGCACAAAGTTTTCTAATCTTAAAAAGTCTAGAATTAAAACACTATGGATTTCTCTAAAATATCAAGTATTTATAGTTATTATAAATGTGGGTGTGTGAAATACACACACACACTCTCTCTCACACACACACAATTCTAGCATTTCTCTTTCGCTAGAGAACCCTGATTAATATGAAGTATTAAGATTTAGAATGTAGTTAAATGATTATGCTGGCCTTCCAATGTGAGGGTAGATTCTCTTCTAAGACCCATGATTTAGCAAGCTCCAGGTAGTTGGTTAGATTTGTCGTGGCAAACCATCCATAAGTCCACTTAGAAAGCTGTTAAGACCACCAGCATGTGCATGCTACTACTTCATTTTATAGAGATCTTGCCATGTTGGCCGTTGTGGGCCATAGGTATCACAGATGGGAAAGATTGTTAATTAGTTCCCTCCTTTTGAAACTTGTATAGTACTTTCTGGTACAATGGAAACTGTATTGCAGAAAGCAGAATTTCAGGTTAGTTAGCTCAACTAGTTTGAGCTTTGAGTCTTAAATGTCCTGAATTTCCAACAATACAAAGCTTACCTTCAACATCTGAGAGGCATCTATGAGCAAAACCAATATTCTAGATTGTTTTAAGACTCACTTTGTCTCTCCTGACCAACCATTCAAAAGGAGTGTGAAGGTTTATGTAAGAATAAGCCTTGTAGGCTCATGTATTTGATTGCTTTGTCACAATGAGGTGTAACAGTTTAAACTGATTATAAGGGTTCGGAAGTTTGACCTTGTTAGAGTAAGTGGATCAGGATGTATCTCTCAGTTAATACTGCAGCATCTTCCTGCATGGCGTCATGCTCTTCACAATGATAATAATGGAGTAAATCTTAGAACCTGTATGCAAGTCCCCAACTAAATGCTATCTTTTCACATCAACATAAAAGTGACTAAGACAAGGAGGCTTCTCCTAAGTATCATTGGGTGATTTGTCAGTCTATGGTTATTTTAGGAAACATATTAGGACAAATGATTGCTTGTTGTTTCATTTAAAAATATATAGTGAATAAATATATATACATAAATATAAACTATATATAATTTTAGGTAAATACACAATAAAAACAATTCTTTGAGGCTTTGTGAAGCAATCTTGGTGTCTTTTTTCTTCCTCTATCCTCCTTTTGTATTGATCTCTCAGCTACTGCTCCAGAGAGAGTCCTCATCTTGATTTTTTTCCTATTTCACATCACTAGTATCCTGTAATCATCTTAACTTCTCTCTTGACTTAATGGTCACTTTTTACTCTCCTGGTTGCAGAGATTAGTCCATGTTATATACGCATACCTAAAGATTTGTACCTAAGATAAACAGGAGAAAGAGAACAAGTTGTCTTTTTTTTTTTTTTTTTCTGGGACTAGGATAATTTACTCAGTATTATCTTGTGAGGCCCATCCATTTACTTGAAAAATTCCTGATTTTATTTTTCTTTGTAGCCAAATAATATTCCATAGTGTATATGCCACACAGTTTATGTATTCATCTGTTGAAGGATGTTTAGTTTGTCTCTATATCGAATCTATTGAAAATAGGCCAGCAATAAGCACTATTGAGCAAGTCTCTGTGGAGTAGAATGTTGAGTCATTTTTAATTGGGTCATTTATTTCCTTGATTTTCTTAAAAATTTCTTTGTATACTCTGGATATTATTGCTTAGTTAGATGTGTAGCTGGCAAGTATTTCTTCCAATTCTTTGGGTTTTTCCTTCTCTTACTTGATTGTTTTCTATAAGCATTTTAGTTGTATGTGAATCCTCTTGTCAACTGAAGGCATTAATTCATTGCCAAATAGAGTCCTATTCAAAAAGTCTTTTCCTCTATGTATCTTCTACAGTATTGCTTATGCTTTCATCTAGAAGTTTTAGCATGTTAGGTCCAAATTGAGGTCTTTTGTGCACTTTGATCTTTTGATCTTTGATGTGTGTGTGTGTGTGTGTGTATGTGTACATACAGGTATAGGTATATGTATGCATATGGGTATGGGTATGGGTATAGGTATATATATGAGATGACTATAGTTACATGCCCTCAGGTTTGAGATTCCTATTTTATTCCAGTGGTCAGCATGCCTGTTTTTGTGTTAGTCCCATATTGCTTTTACTGCTGTAGTTCTATATTTTGACATCTAGAGGGGCATTCCTTCCAGTATTATTCTTTCTTACTTTGATTTATGTTGGTTATCTTGGCTTGCTGATTCCATATGAATTTGGAGAAATTTTCTTCCAATTTGTGCAGAGAATGTTGTAAGCATTTTGCCTGTTATTGTACTGTATTTGTAAGTCACTTTTAGTAGGATGCCCATTTTCATATTTTCAATTTTATCATTGCATAAACTTGGGAATTTTTCCCATTTTCTAGTGCCCCTCTCAGGTCTCTTTCTTTGGGGATTTGGAAACTGTATTATAGAGATCTTTCTCTGTTAATTTACTGTAAAATGTTTTGTTGTTTTTGATACTATTATAAATGGCACATGTCCATGATCTCTTTCTTAGTACCTTTGTTGGTGGTGTATTGAAGTTGTTGGTATATTGTAACTGCCACTTTGCTGACATTATTTATCAATTTTAGAAGTTATTTTGACATCATATATATTATTTTATCATCTATAAATATGAATTATTTGGCTTCTTTTCTTATTTGTATCACAAAAAATCCTGTATTATTATGGGTTATATTCCTTATATACTAATCTCTCTAGAACTTTTATCATAAAAGCATGTTGGATTTTGTCAAAATTTTCCTGTATATATTGGGATTATTATTTTATTTTTATCTTTATGTTCATGTATTTGGTTTATTATATTTATAGAATTACATATGTTGACCTGTGCCTAAATATCTTGGAGAAATATAAATCAATTATGGTGGATATGTTTCTTTATATGTGAATGTATTCAGTTTATTAGTATTCTATTTAGGATTTTTGCACATGTGTTCATCAAGGGTAATGATTTTGATACTTTTTGGTGTCTTTACCTTCTTTGGGTAATAGAGTAATATTGGCTTCATAGGAGGAGTTTGGGAGTGCTCCCTCTGTATATATTTTTTGAATAATTTAACAAGTATTGATTGTAATTCTTCTTTGAAAGTCTGATAGAATTGTGCTGTTAATCCATCAGGACCTGAGCTTTTTTTTAATTTAGAAAACTTACTATTAGTGTTTCAATCTCCTGATTGATTGATTGATTTTGAATCTAGTAGGTTATTGATCTCTTATTTTAACTTTGGTAGTTTGATGAATCAAGACATTTATTCATTGTTTAATGTTTTCTAAATTATATGAGTACAGGCTTTTAAAATATTCCTTTGAAATATTCTGAATTTTTTTGGTGGGTGTGATGATGTTTCCTATTCATTTATGATTTTGTTCATTTGTATACATGTTTCCTTCATTTGGTTAATTGGGTGAAGGGACTGTAGATCTTACTTATCTTCTCAGAGAGATTCTTTGATTCCTTATATTGTTCTCTTTGTTTCTACTTTATTAATTTTTTTGTGTTGACATTATTTTTTCTCTACATTAGCTTTAGGTTTGGTTTATTGTTTCACCAAATTTTTGTGTTTCACCATTTCATCATTAATTTGTGCTTTTTAAGGGTGGTAATTAGGACCAAAAACTTTCTTCTTGTGACTGCATTTAAAGTGACTTGGAGAATTTGTTGTGCTGTGTTTTCATTTTCATTTAGTTCAAAAATATTATTTCTTTTATTTAATTTATTATTTGACCTACTCACCATTCACTAATGAGCTGTTTGATTTCCATGAATCTATATACTTACTAGAGTTTTATTGGCCTTTAATTGTAAGTTTTACTAGATAACAGTCAGATGGTATACATGAGATTCTTTTAAGTTTTCAATAGTTTTTAAGGTTTGGTTCATGTTCCAATATGTGATCTATTTTTTTAGAAGATTCTATGTCTAACTGATTAGAATGAATCATCTTTGGTATCAGAGTAGAATATTGTGGAGAAACCTGTTTGTGTTAATCTGCATTCTTAATTCTATTAGTATTTAGTATGCATTTTTTGAAATTGGTTGTGCCAGCATTTTATATATATATATATTATATACATATATGTTAATATTGTAATATTTTCTTGATTAATTGAACCTTTAATTAGTGTTAAGTGTCCCTTTCTGTCTCTTCTGATTAGTTTATTTTGAAGTCCATTTTGTCACATATTGGGATGATAATGCCTGCCTGCTATCTTTGAGTGTTTTTTCTATTTTTTTTCAATTTAAGGTGGTAACTATTTTTAAAATTAAGATGGATATGGTAATGAAATATTATTAAAATAATTCATATTCTAAGAGAGTGGACCTTTTGCTGTACCTCATAAAGTGATTTTATTATTATTACAAGGTTTATTATTTAATAATAAACCTTGAGGTCATCTAAGATTATGCCTACTGTGTATTCATCCTGTTTGTTTAACCTGCTTTTAAGACAACAGTGGAGGAATGGGCCTTACTTACCTTGGATTTCCTATGTAACCCAATTTTACAAACTATGCTAATGCATATCTGTGGTCACAAGAGTCAAAAGGTCCACTCTCTTAGAATATGAATTATTTTAATAATATTTCATTACCATATCCATCTTAATTTTAAAAATAGTTACCACCTTAAATTGAAAAAAAATTATACACTCTTCCATGCTCTTGACCCAGATAAATCAAAAACAGCAAATCCAGTGATTGAAAGCAAGTTTCTGCAATGAACTTGCATTTATGGGTGTTGATTAAAAAATAATGATGTTTGTAACAGTTTCTTTTTCTGTGTCAGTTAGGATCAGTTGGAGCCAGTAACATAATCTCATGTAAAACTCTAATAATTATTTCTATAAAAGTGTGTTATTCATTTCCCAATATGATACCTTATATGCTGTTGAATAGTGACAAATTGAAGTTCTTTGGTAGATACCAACACATACAAATACAGACACAGACACAATAGACAGGCATATAGGAACAGACACAGTCATAGAAACTTATTCACAAGACAATCTTCTTCAGGGAAGCACAGATTCAGACACATACAACAAACAAAGAGAGGATGGAAGACACAGAAACCATGAGTAGAGAGTTCAAATCTGGACTATCTCCAGTTAAATAATTCCAAGGGGAAATACTTTTATTTCTTTTCTTAATTGTATACCAGTTCATTATTGGTGAATCCACTTAACGACAAATGTGCTTAATTCATATAGATGGTTTCTTATAGAAAAAAGAAAGAGGGGATTAGTTTCTTAATCAATTTATCTAGCATAAGTGTTTTGTTTGGAGACTTGAAGCTATTAACACTTAGTTATTACTAAAAGGTGTGCATTAACAGTTTAATTTGTTGGATACTCTGTTATTTGTGGTCTTAGTTACGACTTCTATTTTATTAATCACAGCATCATTTGTTTTCTTTCTAGTATCTTGAATGTGTATATAATTATCATCAATTTAAAATTTTGTTCCCAGTATTCTGTTTAGTGTTTGTTGTTGTTTTCAGATAGAAGTTATATTAAGCTATCATGGGGAAATTTTCTGTTCAATAATGACAGATAGTTTTTCTGTTTAACAGTATAGTTTGCCAATCATGACATATTAGAACTTGGAGTGTATTATTTCAGAATCTTCTGGAGTTCTAAATTTTCATTGAGAAATAGTTATTCTGATAAGTTTTGCTTTATATATAACTTGTGCTATGCTTCTGTAGCTAACAATATTTCTCACTCTTTTATATATACAGTGTTTTAACTATGATAAGCCTTAGAGAGTTTCTTCAATCATCTTGCTAATTTGTGAATCTCTGTTTCTTGTGCTTGTATAGGTACATGTTTCTTTGGGGTTGTTTTCTTCTGTAACACTGCTTAGGATTTGTTCTATGTCAGATTTTTACTCATAGCATTCCATATTTTCTGCATATTTCTTTAATATATCTGAATTTATATTCTTTGAATATTTGGTCTAGAGCCATTTTATCTTTTGAAATCTAGTGTTCCAACTTCTACTTGACACATTCTACTTGTAAGGCTTTCTCTTTAATATCATAGCTGGAATATTGAATCTTTCAAGCATATCTTCAATTCAGGGAATATTCTTTTCAATTTTTCTATCTGCTTATTGAACTAAGTTTTCAAAACATTAATTATCTTTATCATTTCAGTCAGCTGTGTATTAATATTTTTCTGGACATTACTCATATATTTCTATCTTCTTTCATTTCAATTAAATATTTATTCCTGTATTCTTTAAATTTCCTGAACTGTTTGATAAAATTTATGATTATTCTTTTTAAGTTCCATGTCCTAGAGCTTAACTAGGTTATTCTTACTGAAGAACACTTGAGATCTGCCCTGCCAGAGACACATCTTTTTTGGGTCTACAACTGTGCCAAGGGGGCAAATTGGGTATTCCAGTGATCCCCACCCCACAGACAGCTTGACTGTTTGGAGATCTGTGATAACCAGGCTCACAGATCTGGCATTTCAGACTCCTTCCCACACCCAAAGACAGTCAGATTTGAAGAGGTCCATCATACCCATGCTCACAGGAAGGACAGGCTCCAGTCAGAGAAAGCAAGGCCAGTTAACACCAAAGATAACCAGATGACAAGAGGTAAGTATAAGAACATAAGCAACAGCTATCAATCCCTCTTGGCATCATCAGAACTCAGTTCTCACACCATAGCAAGCCCTAGATACACTAACACACCTGAAAAGCAAGATTCTGACCTAAAATCTCATCTCATGAAGATGATAGAGGACCTTAAGGAGGACAAAAATAACTCCCTTAAAGAAATTCAGAAGAACACAGGTAAAAAAGTAGAAACTCTTAAAAAGAAAACACATAAACCCCTTATAGAAATACAGGAAAACACTATCAAACAGGTAAAGTGATTGAATAAAACTGTGAAGGATCTAAAAATTGAACTAAAAACAATACAGAAATCATAATGAGAGGTAACCCTGGAGATAAAAAAAATAGGAAAGAGTTCAGGAGTTACAAATGCAAGCATCACCAAAAGAATACAAGAGATAGAAGAGAGAAGTTCAGGCATAGAAGATACCATAGAACATAGTGACACAACAGTCAAAGGAAATACAAAATGCAAAAAACTCCTAACCCAAAACATACAGTGAATTTACAACACAATGAAAAACAAAACATAAAAGTAATAGGAATAGAAGAGAGTGTTTTCAAAGGGCCAGAAAACATCAACAAAATCATAGAAGAAAACTACCCTAACCTAACAAAAGAAATGGCTATAAACATACAAGAAGCCTAATAGAAGCCAAATAGATTGGACCCAAAATGAATTTCTTCAAATCACATAATAATGAAAATACTAAATACACAGAACAAAGAAAATATTAAAATTGATAAGGAAAAAAGGCCAAGTAACATATAAAGGTAGACGTCTATACCCAGCAAAAAAAATCAATCACCACATATGGAGAAACCAAGATATTCCATGACAAAACCAAATTTAAATAATATCATTCCACTAATCCAGTCCCACAGAAAATAATAGAGGAAAAACACCAACAAAAATAGGGAAATTACAACCAAGAAAAAACAAGAAATTAACCATCTCACAACAAATCCGAAAGAAGAGAATGACACAATCATAGTACCTCTTCTCACAACAACAACAAGTCACATGATCATCTTGTTAGGGGCTGAAAAGCCTTCAAAAATACAACACTCCTTCATGTTAAAAGTTTTGGAGAGATCAAGAATTCAAGCACATAAATAAACATAATAAAAGCAATAAACAGCAAACCAACAGCCAACATCAACTTAAATGGAGATATACTAAAAGCAATCCCACTAAAAGCGGGGATAAGACAAGGTTGCCCATTTTCTTCCTATCTACTCAATATAGTAATCTAAGTTCTAGATTCAGCAATTAGACAACAAAGGGAAGACAAAGGGATACAGATTGGAAAGAAGTAAGTCATGGTATCACTATTTGCAGATAATATGATAATATATGTAAGTGATGGCCAAAATTCTACCAGAGAACTCCTACACCTGATAAACAATTTCAACAAAGTGGCTGGATATAAAACTAACTCAAACAAATGAATAGCCTTCCTCTACACAAAGGATAAATGGGCAGAGAAAGAAATTAGGGAAGTTACTCCCTTCACAATAGTCACAATATATCTTGATGTAACTATAACAAAGCAAGTAAAAGATCTTTGTGACAAGACCTTAAGTCTCTGAAGAAAGAAATTGAAGAAGATCTTAGAAGATGGAAATTGAAGATCTCCCATGCACATGATTGGGAGGATTAACATAGTAAAAGTGGCCATCTTATCAAAATCAATGTACAGATTCAGTGCAATCCCCATCAAAATTCCAACTCAAGCTTTCACAGAGATAGAAAGAATAATTCTCAAATCCATCCATAATAACAAAAAAATCCAGGATAGAGAAAGCAGTTCTCAACAATTAAAGCACTTCTAGGGTAAATCACCATCCCTGATCTCAAGCTGAACTACAGAGAAATAGTGATTAAAAAAACAACATGATTTGGTAAAGAGATAGACAGGTACATCAATGGAATAGAAGTGAAGACCCAGAAGTAAACCCACACAACAATGATCACTTGATCTTTGACAAAGAAGCCAAAAGTATACAGTGGAGAAAAAAAATGACAGCAGTTTCAACAAATGGTGCTGGTCTAATAGGAGGCCTGCATGTAGAACAATGAAAATTGATTCATTTTTACCTCCTTGTACAAAGCTCAAGTCCAAGTGGATCAGGCGCCTTCAGCTAAAACCAGATATGCTGCATCTAATAGAATGGAAAGTGTGAAAGAGCCTTTAACACATCAGCATAGGGGAAATTTTCCTGAACAGAACACCAATGGCTCAAGCTCTAAGATAATAACTGACAAATGAGACCTTATGAGACTGAAAAGCTTCTGTAAGGCAAAGGACATAGCCAGTAGGACAAAACAGCAACCTACAGATTGAGAAAAAGGTTTTTCTATCCCCACACCCTTTAGAGGGCTAATATCCAAAATATATAAAGAACTCAAGAAATTAGATTCCAGAAAACCAAATAACACAAAGAAAACATGGAATACACAGGTAAACAAAAAATTCTCAACTGAGAAATATCGAATTGCCAGGAAGCACCTAAAGAAATGCTTAATATCCTTAGTCATCAGAGAAATGCAAATCAAAGTGACTATGTGATTCCACCTTACACCACTCAGAATGGCTAAGATCAAAAACTCAGGTGATAGCTGATGCTGGTGCAGATGTGGAGAAAGAGGAACACTCCTCCAATCCCCGTGGAATTTCTAAGTTGGTACAACCACTTTGGAAATTAATCTGGAGGTTCCTCAGAAAATTGGAAATAGTTCTATCTGAAAACCCAGCTATAGCCCTATTGGGCATATACCCAAAAGATGCTCCAAAACAAAGATGCTCTAAAACAAAGATACCTGCTCCACTATGTTCATAGCAGCCTTGTTTATAATAACCAGAAGCTGGAAACAACCCAGATGTCCCTCAATTGAAGAATGGATAGAGAAAGTCTGGTAGATTTACACAATGCAATTCTCCTCAGCTATTAAAACTCACAACTTATGAGTTTTTCAAGCAAAAGTATGTAGCTAGAAAATATCATCCTGAGTGAGGTAACCCAGACCCAAAAGGACATGCATGTTGTGTTCTCCCTGATTAGTGAATATTAGCCCAAAAGCTCAGAATACTCACAATACAACTCACAGACCATAGAAAGCTTAACAAGAAGGAAGGTAAAATGTATGAATGCTTCAGTCCCACTTAGAAGTGGGAACAAAATAATCACTGGAGACAGAGGGAGCGATGGACCTCGGTGGGAGAGTGCAGAGGGACGGAAAAAAGGGGAAAGGATCAGGTATGGGAAGAGACAGGAGAGATGTCTAGAGGGCAACAAGTATGACTAGAAATATGTAGCAGGTTCGGGACAGGGAACTTGAGAAACCACAAGAAAGTCCCAGATGCCAGGAATGTGAGAAACTCCTGGGACCTAATGGGGATCTCATTAGCCAAAATATGCAACAGCAAGGAGATAGAACCTGAAGAGACCACCTTCAGTAAATAGACATGGCCTCCATTTGATGAATGGGACCACCCACCCATCTTAAAATCTTTAACCCAGAATTGTTCCTGTCTAAAGGAAACACGGGGACAAAAATGGAGCAGAGATTGATGGAAAGGCCATCCAGTGACCACCCCATCTTGAGATCCATTCCATCTACAGACACCAAACCCTGACACTATTGATGATGCCAAGAAGTGCTTGTGAAAAGGAGCCTGTATAGTTATCCCCTGAGCGGCTCTGCCAGCATGTGACAAAGACAGATGAAGATACTCACAGCCAACCTTAAGACTGAGCCCAAGGATCCTGATGTAAGAATTAGAGGAAGGATTCAAAGAGCTGAATGGGATTGCAACCCCATAGGAAGAAAAACAATATCAAGTAACCAGACACCTCAGAGCTCCCAAGGAATAAACCACCAATCAGATAGTATATATGAATGGGTCCCTGGATCCTGCTACATATGTAGCAGAGCACTGCCTTATCTGGTATCAGTAGGAGGGAGGGAGGAGAAGCGCTTGCTTCTGTGGAGGCTTCTTGCTCCAGCAAAGGGAGATGCTAGAGGAGAAGTGTGTGGTTGGGTGCAGGAGCACCCTTTTAGAGGCAAAATGGATGGAGATGGGATGGGTGATTTTCGGAGAGGAGACTAAGAAGGGGGAAAACTTTTGAAATGTAAATTTGGTATATATGAAACACTTGAGTAAGACTAGTGGTTTTGATTGGAATCATGCTATCTTGGTCATTCATGCCTGTTTTGTTTTATAGTTTCACCAAAAAACATCAGTTTATTTCTTTTATTGTATGTCCAGTAGATGAGATGGACAATTGGACCAAGTAAAGATGAGTCCATATCATGGCTATGGACCTTGAATTATGGTTGTAGAGATAGCCTTGGGCAGAATATAGATAGAGAAAGTGAAGAAGAATCTTAAATCAGGCAAATGTAGCTTGTGAACAAACCTTGTTATGGGATGCAGGTCTATGAGTGTGGAGATAGCCAGGACCTTTGGGGTTGAAAAGATGAGAGAGGGAAGAGTGCAGATCAAAGTTGGCTTGGGAACAAAGAGTGCTCACAGTTCATAGGTCTTGACTCAATCTTGTGCCTGTACTAATTCATATTAATGTTTCACTTCAATGGGCACCATTTAAAACACATTTTCTGATACACACAACAATAACAACTTAGAACTGGGTCAAGATTCACTGAACACTTTAGTAATGACAACCCTTTTCATTTTATCTTTCTGTTTTCACTTATTCACCTGATGATTATGTCTTTCACAATCACAAGATGTTTGTCACAGTTAGATACATTTTCTTACTCTAGCAACCAAACAGGAAGAAAACGTATGAAACTACACTGATTCTTGAGAGGCCATAACTTTCAATAAAAGAAACACTGTCTCACAAAGTCTTTCTAGAACTGTGTCACATGTTTGCCCATAACATCAAATGAAGGATTATATAGCTTTGAAGAGGCATACCACTCCCAAAACTTTCTGAGGAGTTTTTCCTTTGGCTTCAAATAACATTGGCCTTCAATTAACTATGTAAAGAGGAAAACTTGCTAAGAGAAAAGAAAGTAAAGTGACAGTCATTTTTCATTCTCTTCAGTTAGTACTAAATATTTACTGATGTTATTGTATTTAATGTTTGAACAAATAAATGAATTAGCTACTGAAGGGACTTTGTTATTTAAAACTTAAAATCTCTTCCTTATTAATTTCAATGATTAGTGCTAAGTTGTTAAAAGCAGTCATGTTTTTCATATGTAAATTGATAGTATTATGACATTTTACAAATGTAAAAAATATGTAAAATTTACTTCAATATTTCTCATATAGTTGATGTTTTTAATAAAAAAATAAAACTTATGCCTTGAAATGCATACCTGTTGATTAATGAACACCATGCAAGCACTCATTCCTGGAGTATATCTTTAGTACTGTGTTTTGTGTTTTAATTAGTTTTTCTTGTGTATATTGATTGGGAAAGAACATTAAAAAAGTAAACTGCCAGAGCTGGCAGATGTGTTTCTCAGTTTGTCCATCTGAGACCTACTCTCTGTTTTAGCCCTCCCTTCTCACTCAAATTTATTCAGATTCATGAAACCTTCTCACACATCTGCAATTACAGAAGAATGAACAAAGACTATGTTAATGATGTGTACATTGCAATTCTGGTACATAAAAATGCAGTATGGTTTCGTTGCTATGACATAGTCATGTAAACTCATTGGATAGAAGAAGGAAGTAAAGAAAGGTTGATGGTGAGTAGCCATGATATGCTATCATATACACATCAAGTCCCTATCTTCTCTAAAGCCAAATATGCTTAGGGAGGTCAAGAGGTCATAGAAAGTTTATCTTTACAGTACTATGTACAACAATTTTAATTCATTTTAGATTTACTATTTTATTTTAGAAAGCAAAAGCACTGTTATTGTAAATATATTTCAAACATATGATCCTACCAAATTCATTTATCTCATAGAATTAAAACATATATACAATTAATAGTATGTCATTTTAAAGCCAGAATAACAAAATACAGACTTAA
Organism: Mastomys natalensis; assembly: GCA_021653895.1. Classification (NCBI taxonomy): domain Eukaryota; kingdom Metazoa; phylum Chordata; class Mammalia; order Rodentia; family Muridae; genus Mastomys; species Mastomys natalensis. The sequence continues at coordinate 944,618 of JAJTUV010000766.1, read as the reverse complement.
AGATGATATATAAATCCTGTGCAAATAAATGTATTTGAAAAGTACAGTGTTTTCAAATACATAAGACATCTTTCCCTGGCCTTTGTGTTGTGAATCGCATTATACCATTATAATCCTGCCTTGAACAGTGCAAATATGCTCATGAAGAACATTTGAAACTGCAAACATATAATAACAGGTACTATTATTTTATGTGAAGAGAGGATACTATTTCTCTTTAATGGATCTTCCTGGTATATTCCTCTAAGATAACTCCCAATGCAATTATAGTGCATTTCTAAAAATATCCTTAACTTCATTACATTTTAAGAATCTTAAAATGTCATAGTGCAGAATATTCTTTCATAATAAACTATTTTTAATACTGTAGCTATCAAACTCAGCTCTTAAATCATGAATCAAAAGAAAAATGTCTTATTCTTTATTTTTCTTTATACATTAACCGCATAAAAGACACATTGAAATGTGAAGTAAATTGGAATGCTTTATTTTAAAAATGATAAACATCATTGATTTAGGCTTTGTCATTTTAAAATTCTTTTTTAAAAACAGATTTTCTGAGCTCATAATTATCAAAAAGATACCTGTGAAATCTTAGAAGTTTCACAAGAACTTTGAAATAATATTTCTTTTAATAATTCAAAGATTTAATTTTGATTATTATCAATTTGATTCTTAGTTTAGTATGTATTTTGAACAGTGATTGATAACTTCCTAACATTTATTCTGAAGAAACATAGTTTCTTAAGATAGAATATGGTGTATCTCATTCTATTGTGAAAACTACACCTTATGTAATGTGAAGCACATATTCAGTTTGCAATGTCTGTGTGATCTCTGCATTAAAATTAAGGTTTATGTAACCAAATTATTTAACATAATGTTCAAGGTTAGATTTGTCCTGGAATCATCTTTCTTATCCTAATATTTAGTAATATTATCCTACTTTGCATTTCATAAAATTTGTCTTCATAAAAAACAGTAAAATAAAATCAAGGAAGTTAAAGTTCAATTTTATTTTACTAGAAGTACATGGAATATAGAGCACACATATGTTTCAAATTCTAACAGGGTCTACAGCACCGGTACACTCATTATTGTCCAGTAAGTTGCTGTGCATAGGCATTTATGAGCTACCTTAGCACTGTTAACTTTAAATATGGCTACAAGGTTATCGTTGAGATTCTAAATTGTACGCATATCTATTATATACTGAAGAATATAACATATCTTCTATGGTATTATATAGAATATTTCCTGATTATGATATTGATGCCATAGTATGTATTGATTTAAATTTATCTAATTATTCATTAAAATAAATATAAATACTTTTGAATGGTATCCCAGCTACTCTTAGAATTGCAATATCCTGTAGGATTTTCACTTTGGGAATTACAAAAGCATACATATGCTATGCAAGCATTAATTTTAATCATTACAAAGCATTCTGTAAGTACACACAGAACTTGGAGACATTTACTCTTCACATATTTAAGCTTTAGTTTTTAGTTTTTTCAAGTTCTGAGTGTTATCACAGACTTAGATTCTTTTATAGGATCAATTCAGCACAATTGGCTGCAATTACTATTTTCTTTTATCAAGCCAAATTGTCATTATTGGGCAGGTATGCACTCTAGAGCTTTGACATTTTTCTAATCCTATTTGTGGTCTTATAAAATTAACCTGGAACTCTGATAGTAAATGAGACATCTCTGGGTTATCTTGACTTGTCTTGCCCTGAGGGCTGCTTTTGATGTCACTTAGTGAAAACAATATAAGGGAGGTCATAGTCTGTTGCTAAGTCTTTGTGAAAATAGCCCCATTCACACACAGGCAGAAAATAACTGCACAGGTTTCAGATACTCCAGTTGTTGAGAAGAGATGTATTTAACATCTTATGGTCTGTTAATTTATTTATAGCATCATGTTTATGGTTTCTAGCCTCCCAGTATCTACGATTTAGTGAATGTGCCTACCTTTGGATGATGCATCTCTTTTACTTTGGAGATTTAAACAGCAATAAAAACTAAGATCTGTACTATATGATTTTTCTATATGCAGTTTTTCTCTATTATTATTAAGTGTTTATTTCCCACTTATATCACTTGTATCACATGGAATCAGGAAACTCTACCGCTACATCCTACCCATGGCTTATCCTGTTCCAAAAGCCTCAACTCTCTCCTGGCTTCTCCTCTTTCTCTGTGCAACCCAGTGATTGGCTCCTTTGTTCATTAGGGGATGGTTCACAAGAAGTCCTTGAGTACTGTCTACAGCCCCTCCCAGGGGAGCTAAATTAACATCAGAATACAAAAATACAGGACCATGCTCAAGGCATTGAAGCAGGTATGGGCATGTATTTGTTTCTATGTGTATTTAAGTTTAATTGACTATAAAGATGAAAGCTAACCTAAACCTTAGTCAAGAACACATGAATTGGTGACAGGTAAAAATTCAGTATAAAGTCATAAAGAATCATAATAAGCTAGAGAAATTCTTTTTACTAAAAATAATTGTAATATATTGGGATATTTATGTCTGATGGGATCAGATTAATAGGTTTTGATGAAAATCAGAAATCCTCATAGAAATAACAATTTGTTGGTTATATTTCTGTGTTTCAAATAGTGATCCAAGAATGGGTAATCTTCGTGTTTTTTCAAAGCTTGTTGGTGATTGAAGCCTTTATTATTAAATTTGCTGACTTATTTCTTTTTTTCGTTTTAAATTGCTTCTCACAATGATGATTTGTTCGAATATAATTTATATTGTAGGTCTTCCATCTTTTCTTCAGGAAATGGTTTGCAATTTTTCCTACATCAATTTTAAGGATCGTTATTGATTTGTCAGCTTCTATTTCTGTGGGCATTAATCTTATTGCAAAAAGGAAAAAATATTTAGAAACTTGATTTTTGTTCTGGAAAGCTACTAAGAACAACAGAGACTGATTAATAGATGGTGGATGTCAATGAAAGATGGCTTCATTTCTAGATTTATAACCAATATTTAGTTTTAACAATAGATTTCCAATTAAATATTTTAAAAGATCATATGTAGATGCAGAAAAGACACATTCCACTTTTATTTAAAAACTCTTGTTTACATCCGGGAAACCTTTAATACATGGAATACACCATATTATTGAAACAGAAAAAAATGCTTTCAAGAAAAACATAGTCTGAAAGTCGCTGTCAACTGTGACTATGAGAGGGCAGGTGCTCAGTGGAAAGGCTGCCCTACTGATGATGCAATCTCACATTTGAATAAAGCGTCATGGCATCTAAATCAAAATCCTTAAAAGTAAAATTTTTAAGTTAATAATAGAAAGTGTTCAACTGAAGTTTGGCTAAGCTTATTTACAAATACAATTGTCCAGTTAAGGCCTGACCTCTAGCTAATGTGTTCTGGCCTGTCTATCCCATATGCATTGGTGAGCTTCTGCGATGATGGCTTTCAACTCCTCAGTGCTCATTTATGAAAGCAATAGTAGAAGAGAAGCCATTCTCACAGAAGACATCTAATTGCCCACAGATCTTGACATCAGTGAATTCTCAGAGGGTTTTCTTGTCTGATGTGGAGCTGAGCAAGGGTAGTTTGCTCTTGCTTCTTTATAAAATAAAGCTATCATTGTAAATACTAATTATTTCTCACTTTATAAAAAAGTGACATATTTTTAAAGAAATAGAATTAGATTTTGCCTAAGCAGAGCTCATATTGTCTCCCAGATGCTGACACAACAGGCATAGGCATTAGTTACTCTGTGTATATGTATATGCTATGGCTCTCCATTTGGTGTTTTGGTGGTACTCCTATCAGCGGGAATACGTTTGTCTCTGACTGTGTTGTCTCCTCTTAGACCTCTTTTCCACATATTGAATTGTCATGTGCAGAGGGGTTTGTCTTGTCTTGTATCTTGTTTCTTTGTGTTTTGTTGCTGTCTCTTGGAGAAATGTAATTTTCTGAAGGGAATTGCAGGAGAGGAGAGGAAAAGAGTAGAGAGAGAAGAAATTGTGATCAGGATGTTTCATCTAAGAGAAGAATTTATTTTCAATTAGGGGGGAGAGAGAGAGAGAGAGAGAGAGAGAGAGAGAGAGAGAGAGAGAGAGAGACACTGATTTTGCAAAATGAAACTACTTCCCCAAATTTACCTGAGGAGAATAAAACCAGCTTTGGTTCATAAGATATAAAGTTGAATTAACTGACAAAATAAAAGCCTACCATCAAACAGTTTGATGATACTCGTGTCTACTCTTTTCTGTGAAATGTTGACTTTAATGATGATAAATATTATGAAAATATTTCATTAAGTAGTAAGCTAGATGTAGTGGCTTATGTCTCTAATCCTAGTGCACAAAAAAGCAGAGACAGAAAGAGTGTTGTATGTCCATGATTCAACACGCTCTGTGCGTGTCTCATGACATATGCTGTGAAAAACAGGTGGTTGATTATTAGGGAGACGTCTCTGCAAACTCAGTTCCTTTCCATAAAGGAATAACAAAAAGTTATATCTGAAACATGAGTATCTTTTATCATTAAGCCTGTGAGAAAGGCAAATCTCTTTAATAAGAGAACAGGTAGACTTAACTAGCTAATTTCTTGACTAATGAGCTAACAAGTATTACCTTGGAGTAAGGAGCTAGTTGCCTGTTCTCTAGCTGTAAAGCAACAGTTAGCTTAACTATCAATGTAATCTGAGACTTGAGAAGGATAAATTTTAGTCTAGATGTCATACATTATTTAAAATGGCAGAGATTAGTCTATAGTCCAGTACATAAACAGTTCTCCCAGGTCCTTGTGATCTCTCATCACAAGATGAGAGGCTTTTTTTTTTCTCCCATGGAAGAGGAAGATAGGAAAGATGACCTCACCTTGTCTTAGGCAATATGAGACAGTCAACTCTTCAGGTATCTTCTGTTTGTCCACAGTTCAGGCTGAGCCCTGGCAACAGGTAAGTTATTGGGCAGTATCAAAAAAAAATCTATAAATATGGTCCATAAAGAGAACATCACATACACATTTAAATTAGGCTTGAATTGTATACATAGCCTGTTGTAGAAATATAACGTTGAAATTTATCATCACACAAAAATCCAACATAAAATATGAGCCTTGCTAGCAGGTGCTGGTGCGTGGTAATGACCCCATACAGTACATTGGTCAAGTGTGTGGGGGAGGATGTTGCTCCAGGATGCTGTCCATCCAAGTTGTCTCCACAAGCCTTATCCTTGTCACCACTAGGGCTGCGGTTGTCCACATGACACCTCACCTTGCCTCACCTAGACTGGCATCTAGCAGCCAACTTATAACTGTGCAGACTAGGGGAATCAGACCGTTTAATTGAAACATTTTTGTTGTTGTTGTTTGAGAGGAGTATGTTAAGAAATCAGAGATAAAATGTTTTTAGGAAGTAAAAGTTTAAGATTAGGGCAGAGTTTAAGTATGATACATTTTGAATGACTTGCCTGTGATGCCAAGAATCTGAAAATCAGAAACAAAATGTGGGTCCATGAATGGAGACAGCATTCCTCATGATCTTTAAGAGGGAGGAGGGAGCAGTCAAGGGGGTCCAGGTTCATGTGGGCAGGCCAAAAGCCTGTGCTATTTGGAAACAGGGGATTTAACTAGAATTTGGAATGAAATCAAAGACAAATGATCCATGAAAGTTGGGAAACTAGCAGTTTGGCTTGGAAGCTATAGAGTAGATGCTGGAAGGAGATCAGCTGTTTGGCTTGGTAACAGACATTGGCAGCAATACTTGTGTCATACCCCACCAAGAGAAATGTGGAATGGGAAATTTATTTATATTTACTATACCAATGGCAATGATTGTAAAGGTCCCTTATAATAATGGGATTAAATGGACTGTTTGGGTTTTGAGATCAAGGTTGCATTCTAGTAGGAAACCTGGAAGTATAGACACAGACTGAATTTCCATGAGCAAGAAGGGTTATTAGTCTCAGCAGCAGAGCTTCCAGAGGGCAGAGGAGATAACAAAGCCTGTTGTACAGAGATACCAGGATATTTGTGAGAAAAAAGGGAGATATGTCTTGAGAAGAGGGAAATCTCACCCAAGGGAAGAGATCTGTGGTTTAGGCTTACTGAGAAGGGCTGGCACTAGCTATAAAAGCCACAGCCAGGGCTCCTCCACCCTGAAAGACATCAAAGGAAACCCAGGTTGGTCCCTCTTCCATGAGACTTTTACACTGACAAGGAGTAGAAACTGAGCAACAGCCGGTATTTGCAGAAGTGTAATGGTTGGGGTAGATGGAAAGACACATCCTTTCACAGGCAGGCAGAGACAGAGTCTCAGAATGCCAGCATGTGTGCATCCAGGAGAGCCTGTTGAGATTTCAGCACCAATGTTTGTTTTATAAAATGGAAGTATAATGCAATAGAAGGGAGCAGTGGGCCCATGCCAAGGCATCTCCCTAAACAATCAAGCCATTGACAGAACCAGTTTAAAGAAGATTTATTTCTGGGGAAGGGAAGGGCACCTAGAAGAGGGAAGAGCCAGAGAAATAGGGACCTAGGGACTGAGAAGGACAGGAAGAGCGACAAAAGAGAGGAAGAAGTTTGCTGGGAACATGGGAGGAAAAAGAGAGAGTGTAAAGAAGGAGGCAGGGAGGATAGGAGATGAGGAGCCAGCAGTCCCTTTTATATGTCTAGCTGTGTAAGCTGTTGTTAGATAGCTATTGGGCGGAGCTTAGCAGAATTGTCTGTAAGCCAATACAAGTACTGAAATCAATGTATAATGAATCATAATAGCATAGCGAGATTTAACTTTTAAAAGGAATGGAAGAGTTTATAATGATGAGATAGGCTGACTCCAGGACAGGCTTCAAATTGGCAATTTAGGAGATCAGGCCTAAAATCCAGGCTTTAGGCAGCTATCCGCTCTAGCCTGGAGCAAGGACAATGGGTCAGCAGTTTCTAGCAGCCCCTACACCAAGGTAATGAAATGTCCTAGAGATACAGTAAGACAAACCCTAACCACAGGATTCCTCAGCCACAGTTTCCAACCACCATGCTCTGATAACGGTTCTGGAATGCCTAGAGAGTAAAACAAAGCCCACCTACCCTGAAATTTCACTAATGTGCTTTAAATCAGGCCTGCGAGCTCACTTGGTTGTCTCTCTATCTTGGCAATGGGAGACCCCAGCATGCTGGACTTTGGCAGAATCAAGTACTCTTGGTGTTTACATACAATTTGAGTCTGGGTATCATTCCTCAGTGAGTAGTGAGTCATGGACCCATACAGTAATATCATTTGGTAAAGATAATTACATATGATGAGAAAGCATAGAAACAATGAAAAAGTAATTAAGGCTTCAAATGAAAATTAAAGCAAAGTACAGTGAAAGATGCCATTAAGAAGAAAATCATAAATGATGAACAGAGATAAAGTATAGATTATAACTGCTAAGGTGATTACAAACAAATGTGCCCTATAGCAATTAAAATAATAACTAGGAAAGAAATGCTTTAATTAATAGGAGAATTATGTTATCTTAAGGGAAATTTCACCAAAGAATATACCTGAATAACTAATAAGGATGCAAATGAAGACCAACAACACTTGTAATAATTTAAATAATAAAATAATATGTATTTCTTTATAATAAATACCTATAATTAAACAATCAACAGTTATAAGTATTGGCAGACTGTAGTAGACTTGTAGCTCTTATAGATAGTATGGGTGCAAATATGAATGCCAATTTTAAAAAATACTTTTAATTATCACAAAAAGTTGATGTTATACTTGTCATAAAATAACTCTTGTTATATATTTAGCTAAGACAAAAAATATCCATCAAATATATATTGAAAGACTATATAAAAAGCTTAAAGCCTAGAACATGCATACATTGTTGTTAACTTATCAGATAACACATATTTGTGTAGAATAATTAGTTTCTATATAAAAAAAACATTGAAAAATGATTACATATTATATAATTCACCTTAAACCAGGTTAATGTATGATTTCAAAAATAGATTAGTTATTATATTCATGGCTGTAGTTATCATTTCCAAGTCTTTTATGATGAGTTATTCACTCTTGGGTATATTGCTATTATTTGCAGTGTTAAATATGAGGTCATTTTGTTCAGTTTTTGTTAAGTGGTTTTATTATTTTTAAATTTTATAATTTGTAATTGAAAACATATTTTAATAAATATATCCTGATTGTGTTTTTTTCTTCAACTCCTCACAGATCCTCCAGACATTCCTGCCCATCAAAGCAGTCTCTCTTATTCTTCTCATTAGAAAACAAACAGGCATCTAAAAAATAATAATAACAAAATAAGATAAAATATAAGCAAACAAATCAAAATAGGGTAAAACAAACAAATGACCAAAAAACAGAGACAAAAAACAAAACAAACAAATAAAAACCAAAAAAACAAAACAAACAAAACAAAAACCAGAAGAAACACATATAGATCCAGAGACACACACATTGGCAAACAGAGACGTTCCATAAAACACAAACTCAGAAATCAAAAACATAAGAAAAGACCTGTAGGGTAAGGGAGAGAAAGAGTGGGAGAGGGAGAGGAAGAGAAAAAGAACCAATTGAAGAAAGGGAGAGAGAAGGAAGGAAGGAAGGAAGGAAGGAAGGAGGAAGGAAGGAAGGAAGGAAGGAAGGAAGGAAGGAAGGAAGGAAGAAGGAAAGAAAGAGGTCCCAGAAAAAGCACTAAGAGAAAATAAAAACAAACAACAAGAACAAAACCTCCAACTTTCAAAATGCTATTTAGTTTGTTTCTGTTGGCCATCTGCTGTTTGACATAGGACCTGGTGATAGAAGTAGTTTGTATAACTTACGAAACTCTGTTGGGAAAAGCTAATTTTTCATGTCTAACAGTTATCAATTGGAGAGAGCTTATACACACTTCCATTCTCATCTCTGGGGACAACATCAGATCCAGCAGATCCTCATGCTGTCATTTTCTATAATTTCATACATGCAACAATCCTTCTGTGTTGAAAAGGCCTTATTTCCTTGGTGTGGTTCATTCCTTCTAGCTCTTACAATTTTTCTGCTTCTTCTCCACAGTGTTCTCTGAGCCATGAGAGAAGGGAATTGATGGAGACATCCCATTTAGGACCAAGGTTCCCAGGACCCTCTTACTGTGCACATTTTTCAACTGTGGATATCATGTACTGGTTTCTGTCTGCTGTAGGAGAAAGCTTCTCTGATTATGACCTAGCAAGACACTGATCTAAAGTATATAGCAGAGTATCATTAGGAGTTATTTTGTTCCTAATGTCCTTTAGCAGAAGAGTAACATTTAGTTTTACCCTAGGTCCATAATCAATCTAGTATCAATTTCTTGGACAATGAGCAGTGTCTGTAATGGATTCCATCTCATGGCATGTGCCTTAAATCCTATCAAGTATTGGTTGGTTACATACTCCTACTAGCGTTGTGCTACTGTTGCAATAACACATCTTACATGCAGGTCACCATTGTAGATCTAGGGTTTGTATCCATTGCTGATACCCTAGGGTCATTCCCCAGTGTTATACAAGGACAAATGAAGAATTATTTTATCATATTTTCATCTATATCCCTTAAAATTTCCTGAGCTCAATGGATTGACTACTTATAATAAGTATGTCAAAAATATATAAAAATTGCAAATATATTTATAAAATATCTCATTTTTTTCAATATCTAATGTAGCCTCATTTAGGATATAAAAATACATATTTTTATTGAATAACAAAATTAGTTTTCTATATTTTACTCTAGTAATTCTAAAGATAATTATTTCTAACATGTTTATGAATGTCTCTATACTTATGAACCTGTGTTTTTTTCTTTAACATTACAATAAGCTGTTTCAGGTCCAGAATTAAAGATAAAAGTTGACTAAATGAATCATCTTTTCTTCCAGAAACACATAACCAGTGTTTGCTACTGTATATCATGTTTAAACAATATAAAAATGAAGTGTTTTATTGGTTTACATATTTTAAAAAGTACAGGAAGAGTCTACATGTCATTAATGCTTATTGTCCTAAGCATTTCTGTCATGCTCTGAGTGTCTATATAGAAAATCTCAGAGGGGCAGTATGATTGCAGGCTGCATAAGAAGCCTTTGGAGGAAAACATTGAAACACTACAGATGCACTATCCAAAGACCTGTATTCCGTTTTGGTACTTAATTTATCTGAAAAAGCAGGTATTGGAAAAAAGGGAAAAAAGGAGGCAAAAGTTCACTTATCTGATGAAAAGTCTTTCAGATTATGAAAGACTGAAATTCCTTATCAATTAAAGGATAACTTTTGATTGCAATACATGGCAATATTCTTACATTTAAATTTTTTTAAGTGTTTAATTTATTAAATATTGTAACAAATTATCCACTTCCATCATTATAATTGCTTTGCCTTGTGGTAAGAGATAAAGAAAGTGTTCATACAAAGATACTTCAGGCTTATAAAGTTAAAAAACATCATGTAAAATTGACATGATCATCACTGTAGGCTGTAATGTGTTCCCCATTTTGTAGGCCAAGATATTGAGGTATCTCAGTGGATTGGGTTATTGGTCACAGGAATGAAGACATGTTAGTTCCCTGGAAGCCACTAGAACCAACTCTTGCAGGTTATCTGACATATACAAATTTGTTCTTTCATACACACAGCCACATATAGAACTAACAAAAACATTTTAAATATAATAAAAATAAATCACAGACACCCAACATGGGTGCCCAAATGTGGTCTGAACAACAATACCAATAAACAAGCCACAGTGGACAGAAAATATCCCAGGAGGGCTCAATTCTACGCAGATAACCGAGGGGAGCTGTAAGCAGGAGAGGATGTCTGCCACAAAAAAGACTCCTGTTGGTTGAACAAATGAAGGTTTAGTCTAAAAACATACTTACAAGTGACTCTTGAGGTTTTGTCTTTTACTATCTATTGCTAAGTGCTGGCCTGCAAGACCTGGAGTCTTCAGGTAGCCCCTGGGACCCTGCCTCCAAGTTATTTCTGACTGGTGAATAAAGATGCTGAACAGAAGAGACATAGGTGAGGGTGAGGTTTCTGGGAGTGGAGGAGCTTGGAGAAAGAACCATGACAAGAAGGAGGAGAAGAAAGAGGCCACCATAGTAAAAGAAGGTTTGCAGGAGGGAGGAAAGCGACAACGGGTTAAGGCCCAGGAGAATGTGGCCCAGAGGGCTGCCCAGCTGGGTTAAGAGCAGCATGAATGGAACACAGTAGATAGTAAGTGAAAACTTGGGGTTATTGATAATAGGAGATTCTAACAGCATGGAGGGTATGCAGCTGCTCAACTATCATGCTGCCTAAGGCTATTTAGAAATGTAAAGGCTGTGTATGTTTTTCATCTGGGAACATAAATGGTCTAAGGTGGGGGAGAAACCCAGTGCCGAGATTTTTAATATTTATTACTACAAGTAACATATAGACAGAGTAGGTAGTATTTGGGAATATATGTGGATGAACTTATAAATACACACATGCAGTAAGAATTAGTGAAAATGAGGCCATGAGTTTGAAGGAATGTACGAAGGGTTATATAGGAAGGTTTGAAGGAAGAAAAGGTAAAGCAAAATGTTTTGATTATGTTAAATTCTCAAAAAAGTTTCTAGGTTGGATTTTAAATCTTGAAGAAAACGAGCACTGATGAGCTGCTCTTATGATGCTTAACGTTTGAACAGATACGCTCGGCTCACAGGGAAAATATTTGCTATCTATGGTTTGCCAGTATGTCAGGCACAATTCACATCTCATTACATGAGAATTCTGTGTATATTGAAAAGTGAAAAAGTAGTAAACTTATAGAATATGAAAATGTTAGTATCTGAATATGCCATTAGTTCATTAGCAAACATAAAATACGTGTGACCAGAAAAGTTCCAGGAATGTATGGTTGCGTAAAACTTTGGAGACATGAGGTCCAAAATGTAGGAAGTAAATCATACTGATTTATGAAATGCCAGTTGAGTGGTCTCCAAGCTAAAGATAATAGTGCTTTGTTGAATGGCTTTTCAATTATCATCAATATTAACTTTAACACCGTCTTTTGTCTTTCTTTTCTGACTGAAGTAACCAAGGGACATCCAAATACCTGAGAGAAGTCGCATTTGATGTTACTTTTTCTTTCACTTCCTACTGTCTGCAGATGTGTCATTCCATATAAAGCTCCTCAGGGCTGTTATATACACAGCACTAAACTTCAAGTCAAATAATTACCATCCACTGACCATATATCCTGAACAGCAAGTGTGTGTCCAACCTCCCTCCTGACTGCATTGCCATCTATTGCACTCAGTTGGAGAGATGTAAAGCAAGCAATACTATTAAACTTTAAAAAACAGAAAAGTCTTTCCTGCCAGCTTACCTGCAAACACCTTTAGGGAATGCATCTGCCTCTATGCTAGTTTATAAATGACCTAATTCTGTAACTACCATAGCACTGCCATCAAATAAAGTCTTCAGAAAACAGGAATATTTAACAGCAGGAAAGGTGACGGGTTGTGATTAATAAGTTTATTTTACAGTTTCCTTGCTAGAATGAGAAAATTGTTCATATTCATCTGCGGCTCTTTCCGGGATGTTAATATTAGCAGATGAGGTTTTCCCGCAGACAGTCGCCACATTATGGACCTTTCATTACAAAGCCATCTCCATGGGCAGCTCTGTTCATCTTTCTGTCTTCTGCTTCATTTCCTTCTTTTGCCTCTCCCTTTCTTCAGCAGCATTTCACAGAGTGTATAATTCCCATGTTTCAGTTTTATGTGTCAAAATTCTCAATGAGGAAATACAATTATGATTCTTAACTGTTTATTAGCCTGTGTTTTTGAACTTATGTTTGATTTCATGTATTTGTATGTGTTTCTAGATGTGAATTATACTCTGAGAATAGTGAATATTAAAACTGTGTGCAAGAATAGGCTTTTATAAAATTCTGGTCAGATGTTTATAGTATTAATAGTGAATCAATGAACATTTTTTATCTTATAAGCTTCATTAGACAAACAACAGGAGTAGAAATTCACATGATTTAAAGTAAGGTGTTATGGTTTTTTTTTAGTACATGGGAATGTTTTCAATTTTTAAAGCTCATCATATTAAATGGTTCTGTGAATCAGTTATTTCAAAAGTTGTAATATTCAACTTCAGGAAAGGACGTTTCTGATTTTTTTCTCATGAAATAACAGAAATTTGGAGAAAAATGTCCAAGCCCTGCAGTAATCATGACAGAAAACAACATAATCAACAATTTTTTGACATAATAATTATGAAGGTTCTTAACTGATTAAGTGCTTATGTTCAAATTGGATTTTAAGTAGAAAACACATTTCCACAATTTTGTGTTATAGTGCTAAAAAGGAATATCAATATCAGTATTGTGTATAAATTTCAATTGCATAGTAACAATTTTTTTTACCTATCTGTGTGTCTAGAAATGTTTACTCCTATTTTTTTAAGCATGCTGTAGTTCAGAAAATAGTAAGAAACCTTTAAAAATTAAGTTAGAATACCACTTGAAATCCTTCTAACAGTAAATAGTCACAATTAAATTGTTTTTGTTCCAATGCATCTTTTATTTTGAATTTGTTTGAGGTGTCTCAAACACACAGTATAGTGATTCTTACCACATTCCCACACATGTATGTATGCTGGATATTTTGATCAAATCCATGCCCCCTTGTTTGCTTTAATCCCACTTTCTGAATTACTTTGCTTACCCTTTCTACTTTTATTTACTTCTTGGGTTTTATTATTTTTCCAGATTCAATGTTTGACAGAAAACATGATATCTTTCTGAGACTGGGTTCTTTAACACCTCCACTTCTATTTATTTTCCTCAACACTCTGCCCCTGTCAATGTGTTTAGTTGGTTTTTGTTTGTTAAATTTTGAAGACATGTTGTCAATATGCAGTGGTCTCTGGTATGGAACTCAGTATGGAGATCAATTTACCCTCAGTTTCCTAGAGAGCCATTTTGCCTCTGGAGTGCTAGGATTATAGCTATATGATACTATACCCTGCTTTATACTGTTTCCTCTTCTAGAAACTTGCCTATTATTATATAATATATTAAAAACCAATTGGGTTATACTTATTTATAAATATTATGATTCTGAAATCATTTTTGTGGGAATTAAGAAGTTTTGACCAAACTGTTGAAATTTACATAGTCAGTTTCAAGAGCTATGTACATATGTATTATATGTATATAATATAAAAATAAGTTATTGAATTTCACTAAGTTGTGTATTTTTCAAGGTTAGTGATTTAATTATATTTTATAACACATTGAAGTTTCTGGATATAGTATCTCCCATAAACTTCTCTATGTACTATAATAATGCCTCTTTTATGCTGTTACATTTTAAAATATATTTTATATGCACACTTATCACAGTTAATAACAAATGAATTCAGTATTAAATGCAAATTGTCCATACTGTTTTCTTGAACTGAGTCATATTACATGTGATATTGTTATTTCTCAGAGTTTAATAACTACTAGAAAATGCATGGTGTTGTTTAATCTGATTATTTGCCTCACAAATGTAGTGTCAGTTTTAAATTTTAAAATATTTATATGTCTTTGAATGCATTTTATTAGGATTTTAAAAATATAGACATTTTGGATAACGTCTGTCAAGTTTTCAACAAAGTATCTTAAAGGAATTTTTTATTACTATTTATTATTAGTAATATCTTCTAATATTCTATTATATTTTTACTGAAACTACATTTGTATACTATGTATTTCAGTTATAATTTCCCCTCTTCCTAGTTCCTTCCCATTTCATCACCCATCAAAATCCAAACCTTCACCCCACCTCTCTCCCTCTCTGCTCTGTCTCTGTCTCTCTGTCTCTCTGTCTGTCTCTCTCTCTCTCTCTCTCTCTTCTCTGTCATTAAATAATAAAAATGCATCTAAAATAGTAATAGTAATAATAACAATAAAACTATAAATAAAAGCAAACAAACCAGAATAGGAGAAGACCTGATATCCTCATTAAGAGACACCTCAAAGAATATAACTACAGATGCCAAGATCTTAGTGAAAAACACAATATAAATAGCAAAGATTATATACTTCCTTCAGAATCCAGTAACGAGATTACAATAAGTCCCAGGAGATGTAATTTAACAGAACTATGAGACAGGGACTTCAAAATAGCAATTATGAATATGAACATGTTCATGGACTTTAAAGAGGGTATGAACAAAGGCCTTAACAAAGACCATGAAGTACATAAAAACAATTGAATATACTTACGAAAACTTTTCAAGATATAAAAATAGTCACTTAAAAAAATTCTAAATGAAAATAAAACTGGAAATGAAAAAATGTATGATGTCAAATGAAGCCTCAGAGGAACAACTCACTAAAATTCTGTAAGACATGGGACCAAGTAGTCCACGTTTTGACGACAAGGTAGAAGAGAAGGATTGCTTAAAGAAAAACATTAGCTCTAAACAAATAACAACAAAATCCTGCCACAGTGTATCCAGAAGATGAAAAGACCAAGCCAATGAATAATAGGAATAAAGAAAGGAGAGGAAACCAGGTCAAGGGCACATAAAATATTTTTAACAAAAAATCACAGAAGAAAAATTTCTCAACTTAAACAAGAAGGTATAAAGGTACAAGAAGTATCTATAACACCAAATAGACAGATATTGTATGACAAACATTTCCTGAGGAGATGAAATACATGTCTACTCACTGCAGATAGTTAAAACAAACCAAAGTATGGATATCACCAGTGTTCAATTTCATAAACGAATTAGTATTATCATAGTTACACAATACAAGAATATGAGGAGGGGCTACTTACAAGAACAGAAATGACTCAAAGAAAGATGTATCACCAATGCCCACTCCAGCATGGGTAAGAGCTTACACAAACTGGAAACACAGCAATGGACTAAACTTAAAGACATAAGTCTATATACTTACAATCAGTTAGTTTTGTAAGTTGAGTAATATATTTCATGAGATAAACAGTAACATCTTCAATAAATATTGCCGGTCAAGTTGAATAGCTGCATTAAGATATAAAAATAGATCTGTATTCGTAACACCACACATACTCAACACTAAATGGATCAAAGGGTTCAAAATAAGATTTCAGATCCTGAATCTGATAGAAAAGAGTATTGAGCTCATTGGTACAGGAAAAGACTTTCTGAACAGCACCTTGATAGTGAACATTAGGACCAAAAATAAAAAAAAAATAAATAAATAAAAAAGAGGGGATCTCCAGAAACTGAAAAGCTCTATATAGCAATTAATCAATCATTCCAACAAAGGAAGTCTACAGAATAGAAAAAACAAATCTTTACTTGTTATACATCTAATATAAGGTTAATATCTGAAAGCTACAGAGACCTAAAATATACAAAAATAAAAAATTAAACATCAAGAAAAAAATCTACCAAATTAGGAAGAAAAATGGGGTATATAACTAAATAGAAAGTACCAAAAGATGAAACACAAATGGGCAAGAAATATTTTAAATGTTGAGCATCAATATTCACCAAAAAATGCAAATTAAGACTATTTGAGACTTCATGCTACCCCAGAACTGCCAAGATTAATAAAATAAGTAACAGTGGTGCTGGCTCAAATGCAGAGAAACAGGAACAATTCTTTGTCACTGATAGGAGTGCAAACTTGTACAGTCACTATGTAAATCATTGTGGAGACTCCTCAGAGAGCTAAGATTTGATTTACGCCAAGATCCAACCTTTACACTCTTAGGCAAAGAGTAGTAGTTACTCTTAGTGTAGTTTTATCCCCAAAACTACAATTTTATTACATAGATACTTTTCTATGTTTATTGATTCTCTGTGAGAATGATGTTTTAATGCATGCTGTAAAGATTGTCTATGTATTACACAAAAGCTGATTTCTGAGCTAGCAGAGATAGTATCACAGGCTGGACTTTGGTATTTGTTAAGCATCATCTGTCTCAGTGTTTTGCAAACACTCCTTCTCTCACCTTCTGATGATTTACTAAAAAGCTGATGGCCTGTAGAAAAGGCAGGAAGTAGAAGGTGGGATCTCTGGGAAGAGAGAGTAACTATGGTTTCGAAAGAGTCATATGCTGGACCTGGAAGATTGGCTGCTGAGATGTGGAGGAGTTGGAAGTGTGAAACGGAGGAGAGGTAACCAGCCAACTCACAGAATGCGATTAGCATAAATGGGTTAAAATAAATTAAGAGCTAATTGAGGAGCAAGCCTAGTTAAGGCCATAAGCATTATAGATAAATAAGCTCTGTGCCATTACTCAGGAACTGGGGCAGACAGAAAAAGTTCAAATGGTTACAGTGCTCATCATAATAGCCAGAAATTGGAAATAACTTAGATGTCATTAGCTGATAGATGGATAATGAAAAATTATGATACATCTGCACAATTTAACATGACTCTGCTGTTAAGAGAAATGAAATTATGAAAATTTTAGGTTAATAGACAGAACTAGAAATGACCATCCTGAATAAAGTAACTCAGACCCAGATATGTAAGTTGCCATTTGAATTGTTGAGGTCTGCTGTCCAACCCCTAAAATAGTTATAGCCATTTTGTTCTATGCCTGCCAACTATTTCATCTTGTTGCTGTAATATGCCTGCCAGTCATTGGCAGAGAATAATAACTTGACTTAGAGCAAGGTCATGCTTATCAAATATCCTGTTATGTTCTATATGTTCTGAGGTTTGTTAATCTTGAGAAGTTTGACAAAGATTTATGTATGACCCATCAAATTAAAGGTCACTATGAACTGTTATGTCTAAAATGGCTCAAGTAAGAGCTGACCACTGGGCAGCACTTCCTACACCTGTGTATGAGCTCATTTATTATTGGTGGTGTTGTTTTCCTTCATAAGCCATTCCTGAGAAACATTTGTTATTGTTCTGAACATTGTTCAGGTAAGTCTGAGCTTAGGGTGTATTAGGGTGTGCACTCAATAAGCCATCCCTGTCTGAGACTGGTTTCATGTGGTTTGTGGAGTGACTCTCAGACCCCAACAGAATATTCACAGATGTTAGGTAGCTAGTAAGAGACCAGAAGAAAGGAGATATACAATATATGTTATAAAAGAAAAGTGAGGGGAATCTAAAGCAGAAGAATGAAAAATGGGGTACAAAACTAAACAAAGAATTCTCAACAGAGGAATCTTGAATGGCCAAGAAGCACTTAAAGAAATGTTCAACATCCTTAGTCAACAGAGAAACGTAAATCAAAGCAACCCTGAGATTCCACCGTATACTAATCAGAATGGCTATGATCAAAAACTCAAGTGACAGCACATGCTAGCAAGGATGAGGAGAAAGGGGAACATTCCTCCATTGCTGGTGGGAATGCAAGCTCGTATAATGACTCTGGAAATTAATCTGATGGTTCCTCAGAAAATTGGAAATAGTTCTACCTGAAGATCCAGCTACATCACTAATGGGCATATACCCAAAATATGCTCCACCATATAACAAGGACATGTGCTCTACTATGATTACGTCAGCCTTATTCGTAATAGTCAGTTACTGTAAGCAACCCAACTATTCCTCAACCAAAGAATGGATACAGAATATGTGGTTCATTTACACAATGAAATACAATTCAGCCATTAAAAAAGAGGACATCATGAATTTTGCAAGCAAATGCATGGAATAAGAAAATATCAAAAGAATATGCATGGTATGTACTCACTGATAAATAGATATTAGCCAATAAGTACAGAATACCCATGATACAACTCACAGACTGTACAAAGATTAACAAGAAGGATGGCCCAAGTGAGAATGTGTCTTCAATCCCACCTAGAACAAAGAACAAAATAATCATGGGAGGGAAAGACATGGGTGGGAGAGGGTAGAAGGAGCAGAAAAGGTGGCCAGGATCAGGTATTGGAGACAAGCCCTGTGGTCCAGGAGAATGAATGGAAACATGCATCTGTGGAGGGTGGAGGGCAAGGGAAACCTCTAGAAAGTTCCAGAGACCTGGGATGTAAGAGGCTTCCAGGAGAGAACCTAAAGAGCCCACCTCCAGTAGATAGACAGGGCACCCTAGTAGATGGATGGGACAACCACAAAATTTTTGATCCAGAATTGTTCCTATCTAAAAGAAACGCAGGGACAAAAATGGAGCAAGGACTGAAGGAAAGGCTATCCAGTGACTGGCTTAACTTGGGATCTACCCCATGGGCAGGAACCAAACCGTGACACTATTACTGATGCCAGGTTGGGCTTTCAGACAGGAGCTTAGGTAGCTGTCCTCTGAGAAGCTCTACCAATAGCTGACTGAAATAGATGCAGTTATTTACAGCCAACCATTAGACTGTCAGGGAACTCTATGGAGGAGTTGGTGGAATGATTGAGCAGAAGGGAATAGCAACCCATAGAAAGACCAACAGTATCAACTAACAGGGAATTCTGGTGGACCCCAGAGACCAAGCCATGAACCAAAGAGCATACATGGGCTAGTCTGAAGCCCCCAGCACATATTTAGCAGAGGACTGCCTTGTCTAGCCTCAGTGGGAGAGGATGTGCCTAATCTTTACTTGATGCCCCAGGGAAGTAAAGAGCTGGGCGGTGAAGTGGGGTATGGGGTTGGTTGAAGGGGTGGGTAGGTGATGGAGCACCCTCTCAGAGGCAAAAAGGAGTAGGGATGTGTGGGGAATGATTAGCTTGGCGTGTGGTCGCGTGCATGAGCGAGTGGGTTCTTGAATCTTGTTGGGCGGTTGTGATTCCCTCGGGTGTGCTGCCCCAGTTGGACCATGACTCTGGGCAGCAGGAGCGCATGAGGAAAGTTCAGCTGAGTAGGCTCCATCCAGGGCACCAGGCAGGTGCTGTACTGTGAGAATTAGCCGGGGACCCGCCTGGCATGGGGAGTTCCCACTCATTCTGAGGTTCTACAGGACGGGTAGGGCTCTTGAGTGGGGGTCCCAGGGCCAGCAGGCAGCTAAGGACCGACTGGCCGCCATTCCAGGGGCTTCCAGACACTGCTGGGGTCCACAGCAGAACGGAGATGAGGAGTGCATGGGCGCGCCTTGGAGAGAAGCAGGGTGGTGGGGGGATAGCTCTGGCTGGAAAGGATTCTTTGGTTACTTGTTTGGCTGAAAGGTGGTCCCTGTGGCTAGAATGCAGAGAAATCTTCCACGACAGCAGCACGACAGCAGGCCCCAATGACATGAGGAAGTCCATGATTCCAAAACGGCTTTATTTTCATAGCAGATGATAGTTGAATCTGGATGTGCATCCCCTGTTAGGTCAGGGAGGACCTGACTTAAATAGGGAGTAGGGAAAAGGGTCTGGGGAATACTTAATTAGCTACACCCTCTGCCTTTTAGGTATCTCATTAATATGGAAATCTCTCGAGGCCTGAAGTCACTCCCTCTACCTGTGGAGGGTGATGCAAACTTCTCTTAGGGAGGGGCTGTATTGTCCTACGTGACTGTGACTGAAAAGCATGAGTCAATAGGGTCTTAGACTGTGTGTCAAGACCCTGGGTTCAGGGGGCGTGACCGAATACCTGCTGTCACCCCATTGGGGCCCGGGGGGGGGGGGGTTTGAGGCCTGTGTCACACCAGAAACCAAACCATCCCTTCACAGCCCCACAGGGATGGGGTGAAGAATTCTGGGAGAAGAGACCTGGAAGTGGGACATTATTTGGAATGTAAAAAAATAAAATAATTTTAAATGGGGGGGGGAGAAAAATATAGAGAATAAGAGAAAATTGTGAAGGATGGCTAACTGTGAAGGATGACCTTTTGGAAAATTCATATAAAAACTTACTTTAGAAGGTCCCTAAAATATGTCCATATATAAGAACAACAGTCTCAAGTAACCTGGACCCCTCAAATCTCTCGGACACTGAGTCACCAACCAGGCAGCATACATAAGCTGGTCCGAGATCCCCCGGCACAAATCTAGGAGAGGACTGACTGATCTGGCCTCCATGAGAAAAGACGCACCTTAACCCTTGAGAGACTTGAGGCCCCCGGGAGTGAGGAAGCCTGGCAGGGACTGGGGGCAGGCATCTTCTTGAAGATAGGGGGAAAGACAAATGGGATGAGGTACTGTGGGAGGGCAGACAAGGAGGTGAGCAAACACTGGACCATGAAAAAAAAAAGTAATAAAATACAATTTAAAACTATATGTACATGTTTCAAGGGGATTTAAGTGTTATAATACAGAGGCACTCTAAAAACTAGTCATCATATGCTACAAATGGAAGTACCAAATACCAGGAATAGGTAGGTTACATCTTTTTGAGGCATTGGCAAGGGGCTCTCAACGTACTACCATGCTCTTGAACACAACAGGATATTGCTAACTCTATTGCTTATCCTTCAAGGTGATAGTAAGACCTTATTTCTAACAATATCACATATTTATGGCATAAAATATGGACCAATCTTATGGCACTCAATTGAAACTTTCACCTGTAATGCCTAGTGGTGATAATTCTAGAAGGTAACATTCATCCTACCAGAGGAGAAAAATTAATCACATCTATGAATTCTGCTTATCACCTATTTGGACATTTAATTCAATACCTTCAGTAGTGAAAGGTGTGTATGTACATAAAATATTCCAGGTCTGAATAATAAAGTATTTACTGCTCACTGCTATTCTCTTTCCAAAAGAAGAGACTAAATTTTGGTAAATGCAGGCAAGCAATAAGACACTGACTTGCTCATTTCATGAGAGAAAACACGTAACCAGGTTGCCCAACATTCTCTAATTTCTAAGACCTCAAGAGGAAATCATTGTTAGTTTCACAGATTTCAATTACATATTTTACTTTCCCACCTACAATTATTATATGTACAATTTTGTTTTTGTTTTGTTTTGTTTTGTTTTTTTCAAATTTGCCAAGCTGTGACTGTTTATTAACTGACCAGATTACAAAAATATCACGGGTGACACCTCAGTTCATCCGTCTAATAAGCCTGTTGATCTGGTCTTCCCTGTTGCCAGCGTCTCCACCTTGTACAAAGTGAGTTGTCTTTTTCTTCATTCCACCTCGTGGGGAAGATAATTTGAAAGGCCACAGGAAGTTATTTGCTTCCTTGAAGCGTTTCCCAACTGCATAGATCACATGAATTAGATCCTCCATGCAGATGATGCCAAATTTACCAAGGGATCGAGCAATCAGGGAATTATCTATCAAGGCAATCCGCTTCTTATTGATTTTGCTATAGCCTCGCTTGTAGATGAGCTCGTTTACTGACTTCAGGTTGGGGTACCCCCATGCAATGTACGGTTCCACAATCCTCAGCATGCTAATTGAAGCCATGTTGAGCTTAACAAAGGTGCCATTGAAGATCTGTCGGAGGCAAAGGAGCTGCAATACCTTGCGGACCTTTGGGCTTACTCAATTGATACCTCGGATTCTGATGACAAACGCCAATTTTGGTTCTGCTGGCACATTGAAGTTCCCAGCTTTCCTTGCCATCCTGGCCATCCTAATCTCAGTCCGGTACATCTGCCTTCTCATAGATAAGCTTCCTCCTAGCCTTTCGAAGTGTCTTCAGGGCAAACGTCTTCCTCAGGCGCTTCACCTTCAACTCTGCGAAATTCCTTGGCTTTTTCTTAAGGGTTTCTGGCACAGCAGGAACCTTTTTCTTAAGGGTTTCTACCACACTGGCAACCTTCTTTTTCTTCTCTGGAACAGCCTCCATGGTTCCACCCGGAAAAGGAGAGTACAATTTTGTTTAAACCGTTAAGCATGGTTTACTACTCACAGAAGCTTTTAGCCTCCAGTAAGACATTGAGAATTATGTGTATTAAGGAATATATTAATTTCATAAAGTTATATTTTGTTTTAATGCGTTTAAGGTTTTGTTGCTATTGTTTTGCATGTCTTTGTGTTTAATTTTGCTTTTTTTTTTTTTTTTTTTCCTTTTCTGTCTGGTGACAGGCTTTCTGGATAAAGCAAAAGCTGGCTTGAAACTAATGATATTGGGACTTCATCCTAAATACTGAGATTAGAGGTGTGTGTTATACTGGTAGATTTTTCGTTTTTTCTGTGGAGAATTATTCCCCAGTGTATACTGCAAAGGTTCTTAAGGTGACACAAATTAAAATGTATCATGCTCATTGTTATTGTCATTTCTTTATAAACTGAGTTGTTAAATTATTCTTATGTTAAGGATTTTATCTAATAATATTAGAGACCTTGGTGATTTACCATTATTAGGAAAATATTATTAACTTAACCAGAGTCATAATTCTTTTCTTTCAGGATTGCTTTGGGACATAATATGAAACTGTGGCAAGAATTTACTTTTACCTTTGAATTATAAGGAAAAAAATATCCCAAATCCCACCATTTTGTGACACTTGACTGCCTTTTTCTGGTTTTCCAGTTCAGTTTATACAAATCTTATCTGTTCAAACAGATTGCAAGTACTTGGCAACAGCAAGGATGTTATCGAGTCTGTGTACCTTGGAGCACTACACAGATACACCAAGTATCTTTCTAGAGAGATGATTGTTAAAAGTTCCAAAGAGACCTATTTCCCCTGCAGTCTTAGATTGATCATTTTCCTGCTTGTTTATGTATTAACTGGGCCAGTTTTCCAATATTTGAGCTTGTAACATATGAAATAAATGGGCTTATGCTTTTTACCTTTTCTAGTTTTCATCTCTGGTAGAGAACTTATATAATTATCAAACATTTAAATAAGTGTATTGGTAAATATAGTGACATTTCTTTGATATATGAAAGAGGCATATAGATCTTTGTCCATTCAGGACTTTGTGGTGAATTCCAGGTTGGTCAAAGTTATGTAGTAAACCCATGTCAAAAAATATATATATACTATTTTGTATTTTCCTTAGTATTTGAACCAGTTATTGCCTTTCAGTGTTCATGTGACTCTCTTAAATGTCCATAGTACCAATAAACAATGCATTAAACTCTAATAAATTATTACTAAAAAGTTTCCTAAAATATAATCAAACAACTTTATAAAGCTATGTAGTTAGTTTAACTTTGTTAATATAATGGATATTCTAATAAATCTTATCTACTGTTAAATAGAAACACAAAGATACATTTTATGTTTATTTGTAAGCACTTCTCATCTTTCATTGTTAAAAACATGAGAAAGTAATTTGTTTCAAAGTAGTCACATAAATATAGCAGTAAACCATTGTTTTTTCCTTTGGTCAACATCTGTTAATAATCTGTGTTATGTTACTCTCTACTTACATGTAATTTTTAGATATTACATATTATTATAAATATCTCTTATAATTTTACTCAAATAAAAGATTATCATTTATTTTTAAGTCTATATAGTACAAATACAGTGTTAAGATAGCTACCAATCATAAAGAAAAATGTTATTTTCTGACTGAGTCTTTAGAAATACCTGTGTTGTCCAATTATTGACATAAAAATTCTATTTAATGTAGGAATATGCTTTTTTCCAAATTGAAATGTGGAAAAAACATGTAAATAAAGAAGTCGAAAGAAAGAAACTTATGCATCATCCAGCATCCAAACTGAGGTGAAGGCAGTGAAGTGTGGCAGTGCTGTCAAGTTCTCAGAAGAAAGAATGAGCAACAGTCCAACAGTCATGGTGCATGCAGGATTGGAGATGCTAAGCAGCTCTGGACACTGTGCAGATATAGGTACTGCACAACAACACAGAATAGAAAAAGAGTAGAGGGTAAAGACTCGTTCTCATCTAGAGAATCACTTATGCTAATTTGTCTTATAATATTACAAAAAGAATGTCTGATTATGACATTGGAAATGCTCTTTTTCTGTCTTCTGGAACTGTTTCTACAATGTCAAATGTTATTATATATGCAAAGTTCCTTTTATGCATTGTGAATCTCAGTTGTCTATTCCTTAATGCCAAATAATTAGGAAGATCATTGACAAAGGTAAGTAGAATACTCTAGAAAATTAAAATATAAATATATACAGGGCCGAACTTCCTGCATGCTGTCAAGTTGTTATTTTGCTATAAATAACACTACTGGGAGAAGTCCAGAAAAGCTCAGGAGGTTTTCTGCAGTGGGTACCTGACAGTTTTCTATCCCACAGTTTGCTGTAAGTAGGTTTCCATAGAATGAGGCTGGGGATTGAGTGAGTAAAGGTGGATTTTTGAAATATCTTTTACCTACATAAAAATAAGTAACACATTCAGATATTAAAAACTACTCAGGTAAGGGAGATGGTGGACATCTTTAATGTCAGCACTCAGGAAGCACTGGGAGAAATCTGAGTTTAAGGGTCACTTGATTGACAAAGCAAGCTCCAGGGCAGCCAGAACTACACAGAGAAACCCTGTCTCAAAATAGCAAAACAAAACAAAACATACAAAATACTAGAACTCAAAACTACATCGACATATTTTCTAGAATCCATACAATAAGTTTATTACCACGATAATTTCTTTATTTTTATTTTTCAATACTATGCTAAACAAATAATTTAAATAATTTAATTTTGTAAAGAGATTTAAAAAGTACAGGAATAAATACAATTTTTGTACTGTATAAATATTTAATAGAGGTAAATGTTAATATATTGGCTTTCATCCTATAAAACAAGGAATTTTTTCATTTGTACATGCAACAATAAATTTAGTTTGACGTTATGATATCAGAACCTCATATGTATAGGGTCATATGAACTTAAAAAAAGAAATTTTAATATTATTTCTGGAAAGGTATAATGTGGTTTGTGAGGCAAGCAGACTATGCCACCAGATAGAAGAACTGGTAAGGCTGAGTGAGCCCAAACCCTGTGAAACCCAGTATTGAGTATGGTAGGCTTGAAGCCAGCTCCCTGTGAAACTTCCTGCTATGGAACATAGCATAGGACATCCCGTTGAGGCAACCATGGCAATCAGTTACATAGTATAAAATCCTAGAGTTCTCCATGCTAATGAGATATCTAGATAGGCCCTGGGTATTCAGCCAATGAGCTTCCCTTCCTGGGCATTCCTTCCCATAAAAAGATATTTAATCCATAATTCATCCTGAGTAAGGTGTATGTATTTACATGTAAATGCCATAGTTATTTTTTCAAATGAAGAGATGAGATGACAGCCGGACTCAACTATGTGAATACATGGCTTAGCCCAGAACATTTCCTTCTCTGTTCTAACTATCCTTAAACTTATCCCAGGAAGCTTCCAGCCTCTCTAAAATTTAAACTTCCAAGACGACTGATTCAATTTGTCTTCCCTCTTGGCTTCCACCTGAATTGCTCTGCTTGGCCTAATAATAAATTTGGCAATATATTGTAATCTCTGGTTCCCCATTCTCTGGCTCCTACTGTCTTCAACTGTGTCTAGCTTGTTCTCTCTGCATCATGTCTCTGAAAAACCATCTCTAGTTAAATTGTTACACACACACACATACACACACTACCACCCTCACCACCATTTCTCTCTCTCTTTCTCTCTCTCTCTCTCTCTCTCTCTTTCTCTCTCTCTCTCTCTCTCTCTGCTCTTTTTTTATTTTATTTATTTATTTATTTATTTTTCTATTTTTCAGATGTTCTCTCCTTACCCCATTTCCCCCGCCTCCCTCCCAGGAACTCATTATCTCTTCCCCCCTCCTCCTGCCTCCACTTTGGTGTACCCCACCCACCCTCCCCCGTACCTCACCTCCCCACCCTCGAATATCCAACCCCCCCACGATGTCCAGCCTTCATGGGACCAAGGATCTCTTCTCCCACTTATATATAGCTCCCTTGCCTATATAGCTGGAGCGGGAGCCTCTCATTCCTGGGATGTTCTCCTGTTCCCCTGTGAGTTGGACATATTCATTCTCTGACACATTCTGTGAAATCTTTCTGATTAAGAACAATGTCTGTTCCTCAATTAGAAGTCATTTTAAACGTCGCTGCTTCCTGCTACAAATTAATCTTACTTTCATTGTTAGAGTTAAAGGTGTATGCTAAGGGTATGTCTGTATTCTAACCAGAGCACACTGTAATCTAAGATATGTCTGCATTATGGTTTGATCATATAGACCAAGAAGATCTTTGGATGTGATCCATTGCTAGAGCAGTCATGCTGCTAATTTAAAATTTTTCCACACCCTATTATTGGTAGTATCCTTTGCTTTATAAAACCTTTTCAGTTTCATAAGTTCTAATTTATTAATTGTTGATCTTAGTGCCTATACTATGTGTGTTCTGTTCACTTGCCCCTTGTGTCAATGCATTCAAGGTTATTCTGCCACTTTCTCTTCTATCAGGTTCAGTGCATCTGGTTTTATGTTGCAGCCTTTGGTTCACTTGGAATTATTATTAATTTTCTTATTTGTTTGTTTGTTTGTTTTTTAAATGTTAATCAAAGGCTTTCTAAGTTTGGTAATGCTCAATAACAAGATGCCCATACAATCAGGAGTGTAACCCAATACCCAACCTAGATATACCAACTATCTTTGACTGGCGGAGACACTCGAACATCTGCCTCCATTTTTCCCTTCCCCTCTTTTCCCCAAACTCCTCCCCTTCCTCTCCTTACTCCTCCCACCTAGCTCCTCCTACATATCACCCTTCCTGTTAAGATAAAACTTTTCTCTCAAAATACAATTAGAGCATAACTATACCAATTTGTATCAGTAAGGCACAAGATAGACCTAATACCCAGTCCATCATTTTGTTGACTAACCAGAACCTCTGTCATTTCTCCTAACTAAAAGACTTAGTTCTGAATCTGGCTTTTCTCTTGACATTAGAATGTCAGCTGAAAACCATCCTCTCAAATCTTTTCTCTCAAAGTAAATAGCTGGGATTGGCTATGAGACTATAAGTCTTCAACCCCATCAGAAATCCAGAATGACTGAATTAACTGAAATTATGGGAAGCACAAAACATAGCTTCTAAAACTTAGACAATTTATAGAGACCACTGAACACCTGGACAGTCCCTATACTACAAAATGTTGGAACATCGATCTTTAGCCTTCTGGCCCAGGATCATCTAACAGACCTAGTGATGCAGAATTATTAAGGGCTGATTACTCTGTCTTGGCGGATATAATCAGTCGACTATTCTGCAAGTGTGTCCTTTTCGGGACAGTAATTTGTCTGTAGATGAAAAGAGGCTGTCTCACCATGACTGGAGTAACTCCAAAGATGCCCAATTTCTTCTTAAAATCCAGAACAGGAAGCTGTCAGGAGCAGACAGGTCTCTAATCAAAATGAAACTTAATACCGAAATGTTTGTAATGTCAATTCTGTTAATTCTGTTGACTTCTGACGTTTTGAAAACCAGCTATCCATGTAAGACAATCTGGACTGTTGTCTGTTAACTCCTCTTAGCTATTTCTAAATAAAATATAGAAAACTCCTTAACAGTAAACTCAGAGACATGAATTTGCTATAGGCCCTTAACTCACAGGCTAACCATCTCAATTCAGTTAAAAAAGTTAAAAAAGGACTGGGTCTAAGCCTTGTATTCCTAAATGTGTTATATAGGCACAATGCCTGTGAGAGTAATAATATTAATCTCACTTCTATATCAATAAGAAACTTGTACCAATGAAAACCTTAAAATTGAAATCAAAGTAAATTTTGTACCATTTAAGAAATTATAACTTCAGCTTCATAACAATTATACAGATTTCTACCAATAGGTTATGGCTATGCAATAAATCCTAGCTATTCCTCCCTGTTCCAACAAAACCACTACTTTTCCCTAGAAAGACAGCCCAATATTAACCACCTCAGTCCACAAGCCCAGGGAATAGGGGCGCCGACTCTTCATTAACTTCTTCAAGCTGATTAAGGGCATTGAGATATTAGAAGAGGGGCAGGGGGAAGAGTAAATTTATAAGCCTCTGATGTCTGTGTCTTCACTGCATTCAGCTGGCATTCCAGGACATCAGAGGTTCCAGCAGGTCTGCTCAGCTTGCTTGATGAGTAGATACACCAAGGTTGTGTATTCTGCAATATGCAATTCTCAAAATGAATTTTAGTATCAAGATATTTTTTTGTTTGAATTCTGGAATCTCTTCTTCCGATGGCCTGTCTCTATCATATCTAATTCATATAATTCTGGGAGTTTCTATGGGGGTGTGCTCCCACCATCCTCCCATTCCTGCTTTCCTGCTCTCAAATTCCCCAACACTTTTATGAACACTTTGTAACCTAGATTCAATTCTCTTAAAGTGTCTGTTTCTATGTCAATACCATGTTGTTTTAATTACTACATCTCTGAAGTACTTCTTTACATCAGGATTGTTTTAGCTATCCTGAGTTTTTCATTTTTCCATATGAAATTGAGTATTATTCTTTCATGGAATGTAAAGAATGCATTGGAAGTTTAATAGGATGTATTGAACCCATAGACACTTTTTGGTAAAATGGCCATTTTTACTATGTTAATACTACTGATCCATGAGCATGAAAGATCCATCTTCTGATATCTTTTCCAATTTCTTCATTCAAATATTTGAAGGTCTTTCACTTTTGCATTATTTGAGGTTATTGTGAAGGGTGTTGTTTTCCTAATTTCTCTCTCAGTCCATATATTGTTTGTATATAGGAAGGGTACTAATTTTTTTCTAAGTTAATCCTATATCCAGTCACTTTGCTGAAGGTATTTAACAGCCGTAGGAGTTCCCTGGTAGAATTTTTAGGGTTGCTTATGTGTACTATTTGATCATCTGAAAATAGTGATACATTTATGTCTTTCTTTCCAATTTGTATTCCATTGATCGCCTTTAGTTGTCTTATTGATGTAGCTAGAACTTGATGTACTATATTGAATAGATATGGTGATAGTGTACAGACAGCCTTGTCTGGTTCCTGATTTTAGAAAAATTGTTTTTTGTTTCTCTCTATTTATTTTGACATTGTCTATAAGCTTGCCTTTTTTGTATTTAGGTATGTCCCTTGTATCCCTAATATTTCTAAGACTTATCGAGGGAAGTAGGAATTTGTCAAAGGTTTTTTAAGTGTCTAATGAGATTTTCATGGTGTTATTGTTGATGTTGTTTCTCTTCCTCCTCCTCGTCCTCCTTGTCCTCCTCCTCCTCTCTTCTTCTTCTTCTTTCTTCTTCTTCTTCTTCTTCTTTCTTCTTCTTCTTCTTCTTCTTCTAAGTTTGTTATATGGTATATTACACTGATAGCTTTTTGTATGTTGAACCATCCATGAATCTCTTGGATAAAGCCTACTTGATCATAGTGGATGATCTTTCTGATGTATCTTTAGATTCAATCTGTATTTTATTGAGTGTTTTTGCATTAATGTTTATAATAGAAATTGAACATCTGTAATTAATTCTTTGTGAGTCTTTCTGTGGTTTGGGTATGAGGGTGATTGTGGCCACATAAACTGAATTGGGTGAAATTTGCAGGCAAATTTATGGACCTAGAAAAGAGTCATCTTTCATGACGTAATCCAGCCTCAGAAAGACAGTCAGTCATGGTATATACTCATTTATAAATGGATATTAGCTATAAAGTAAATGATAACCATGTTGTAATCAGACCCAGAGAAGTTAAGCAACAAGGAGAACTCAAGAGTATATGTAGGAGTCTCCTTGGGAAGGGGAAATAGAATAGATACTGAAGGTGGTCTGGGGTGAGGATGAATCAGGATAGCTCATATAAGGGGAGAATATAGGGAGACAGTACTGGAAATGACAACGGAAATTGGGGAGACATCTCAGGGATGAACTTGAAACCTAATGCAATGGAAAATCCAAAGAATCTAAGGTGACCCTAGCTAATACTTCTAGAATTGTGTGACACCTGGCCCGAATTGCCCATATCCTATAACCAGGAAAGACTTTCAGTGGAGGGATTGGGACATCACTCCAGCCACAAAACGTTTGACCTACATTTTGACCTGCCTATAAGGTGTGCTTGCGTAAAGATGGTACATAAATTATTGTGGGAGTGGTCAACCAATGACGGTTTCAGTTTGAAACTCATACCATGAGAGGGAGCCCACCCCTGATACTTCCCGATGCTTAGAACCTAGAGGCTAAATAGCCTAGAGACTTAGGATAGAACCAAACAGACATGGGGGGAAAAAAAGGAAATAATTTCTACTGATATTCTTGCTATACTGATATGTTGGACACTAGCACAATGGTCATCAAAGAAGTTTCATCCAGCAACAGATGAAAATAGATGCAGTAATTCACAGTAAAGCATTAGGCAGAGCTTGGAGAATCCTGTAGAAGAGGGAATGGAAAGAAGGATTGCAGGAGCCAAAGGGTTCAAGAACACCATGAGAACACCCACAGAATAAACTTACCTGGACTCATAGTGGCTCACAGAAACTAAACCAACAACCAGGGAGTCTGCAAGAGTCTGATGTAGGTCCTCTTTATATATGTTACAATTGTCTAGCTTGGTCTTCTTGTGGGACTCCTAAAACAGTGTTAGTGGGGCAGTCTCTGGCTCTTGCCTAATTTGAGGACTACTTTTTTCCTACTGGGTTGTCTAGTCTATCCTTTATACTGAAGGGCGTTACCTGGACTACTGATTCATTTAATTAAGTAAAATTAGAATTTATTTTTAGCAAGCAATAAAAACATAATAAGTTTAAAAATAATTACAGTAAAAATGTGTATAAGAATGTGTCTCATTACAAGTTGTGGTAGGCTTTAAGTTCAAATATTAGGGATCTGCCAACTGATATCAGGTATTGTGCAACTAGGACAGTCCTTTGTGTCAACCTCAAATTAATTCCTAAAGATATAGTGGCATATCTCATGTGAATTTTGGCAACATTATGTAGGATTTTGGTAATGTCTATTAATACATTGACTACTTCTATGTCAGAAAAGAGAAAAAAGAAAATTTTGCTGTTTTTCAAAGTGATTTCTGAATATTGACCAGCTTAGCATACTTTTAGATCCTCCTTTAAGTTTGTTCAACAGAAATAAAGAGAAATATCCTGATTTGCAAAAGTATCTTTATCATTGACTAGATTTATTCTCTTTCTTAATAGGAGCATCAATGTCTCAAACTGAACTTCGCACAATCTTTCAAGTTAAACACTTTGTAAGTATATTACAAAGTTAAAAAGTAAAAGAACTTATAAAATATTTATATTGAATGAATATTCTTATGAATAAACTTTGTTAACTAAATCAGAGAACAGGGATACACATTAGCTCTAGATTGCTCTCAACTGTTTTCAGATTTGGAGTTCCCGAACTGACTGCTTGTTTGAAGTACTTAAGTTGGTGTCAATTATTTTCAGCATCTTATATAGCAATAAATAGATGACTCAAATAACTCATGATTTACAAATACAACACATACATGTAGTGAAATATAAATGTTATACACATGGATACAATGACATACAGATAGATGTCATGGTAAGACCTGTAAGGCACTGCAAAGTACCTGTGTGTAACTATAACATACTCACATGTTTGACTTAGGTCCAGCTGTTACTCAGAGTAAATTTTATAAAAAAAAAAAAATGACTATAGAGTTCATTCTAAAGGATTATGTTCCAAATAAGGTAGCTTAAGAAAGTTGAGAAATAACATGGCATAGAAAAGTTCTTTTACCTGTATCATTCCATTTTATGAGATATTTAAAGTAGGTAAATTCATAGTAAACAGTGACTGGTGACTTTTACTATCCAGATAGAAGAGTTAAAGGGTGGTTGTATATTTTATGTGTATATACTCAGACACTTCTTGTTACTTTCTTTTATTATTTTGATGATATATTTTATATTTAAATTGTTTTTATTTAAAAATATTTTTTTCATACAACATATTTTGATAATGTCATCACCTCCCTCAATTAATACTAAAGGTCATTTGAATTCTCACATGAAAACTATTAAATAAACTTCCTGGAATACATTCATTTATGAAAGTAATCTAAATGGAGTTGCCAAATAATAACAGAGTCATCACCTCAAATAGAAATTTTAGGTCACCACATAAAATCTCCGCTTCCAGGAATGGGTGGCATAGAGAAATTTAAAACCTGGCCCAACATAGTAGGCACCTGTAATACAGACACTTTGTATGTTGAAGCAGGAGGTCTTTATG
Source organism: Mastomys natalensis (assembly GCA_021653895.1). Taxonomy (NCBI): domain Eukaryota; kingdom Metazoa; phylum Chordata; class Mammalia; order Rodentia; family Muridae; genus Mastomys; species Mastomys natalensis. The sequence goes on along the minus strand of JAJTUV010000766.1, from coordinate 911,588 downwards.
CTTACCTGTGAGATTGAAAGGTACATATCTGAAACTTAGAAGCTAGCATCCACATAAAAGATTAAATATCCAATATTTGTCTGTGATTTTTTTAAAATTTTATATTACAAAAGTTTCTAGTAACATATCTGGTATAATAAGTGCTGAAATGATGTTTTTATATTTGAGTAGACAATATATTTTTATGAAATCAATAAAAAAATGAATTACAAAAATGATTGACAACATAGAAAACATGTGATAGTAAATATTCCTAATGAACATTTTTAAACTAGGCAATAATTTTGAAGGGAAATAGAATAACCAAGAAATATACCTAATGTAATTTATTATGGAGAATATTGTAATACATATACAAAATTATTGTTCATTCAATAACAAAGTAAAGGATAGAACACAAAATCAGATCGTTAAAAAAGAATGAATGAAAATAATAATGTTTTCCAAGATAGAGAAAACATGACCTTAAATAATACATTTCTAGTAATATATTTCTCTAAAACCAATAATCTTCTATTTTAATATTAAATGCATATGATACTTCAGTTACAAATTATTATCAGAAATTTTCATTCTGTAGACAATACCACCAATTGTTAAGACATTGTCATATCTATCTCATAAATATTTTCATTGTCCAAGATATGAAACAATATGAATTTCCATCAGATAGTAGAGATACATGTCACACACGAGTATTGCCTAATTATCTGTTATGATTTACATTATATGTTTTATCATAATTAAACTATTTATAAATAACTTATGTTTTATTTAATTTGAGTGAATGGTGAAACATTTGGGGATACAGCAAGTCTTCACTATCTAAATAATCTTTAATGGTAGTATAATGGGATATTGTGCTTTTACTATATATTGTTTATTTGTTCATTATCAAGCACAAACTGATTTCATATATTAATGTATAAAATAAAGAGCTAGTACAATGGATAAAACTAAATATTCATTTTCAAGTGAGTATCTTCTGGATATTGCTTTGGGGTTAGGGTTATGGGTATGTGTCTTCTTCTTTTAGCTCTAGAACCTCATCTGCTGCAGACCAGCTCAGGCCCTGTGATGCTGTGAGGTCATATATGTAATAATCCTATTAATTTAGAGAGCTTCGTTTTCTTCATGTCTTGTATCTCTCCAGCTCTTACATTCTTTTAACTCTTCTGCAGAGTTCCTTGAGCCCTGAGGGGAGGGATATCATGGAATTATCTCATTTCAGGCTGAGTGTTCAAAAGTCTCACTCTGCATAATATCTGACTGTTAGTCTCTGTATTTGTCCCCATCTGATTCAGGAGGAAGCTGGTGATAGTTGACCAAAGCATTGATCTATTAATATAGCAGAATGTCATTAAGATGCATTTTATTTACTATGTTTGTTGTTATTGTTTATACCAATAGTGTTTGAATTTATTCTTGGTCACTGGGGCATCTAGTCTCAGGTCATGCAATCAGTGTAGGTATGGCTTCCATCTTGTGTAGTGAACGTTCAGTTAAATCAGATATTGGTTGGTTACTTTCACAAGATTTGTTCCACATTGCATTAGCATTTCTTGCACAAGACACTATTGTAGATTAAAGGGTCTGTTGGTGAGTTGGTGTATACATTTCTCCTTCGATAGAATGCAGAGCACCTTCTTATACCAAAAGTGCTAGTATGTAGCTCAACTTCTCTGTGTTCAATCAGTTCAGTGGGTGTTGTCTTCAGCAATGCAGCCTTGCCATGTTTGTGGAAAGTAATCTATATTCTTGACAGCATTCTGGGTTGTTTGTCGGTTCCTAAGGGACTCCTTTGGCCAACAACTCAAATGTAACCCAACCTCAGTATTAGAAGCTTCATTTGGTGAGAAGAGATGGACAGTTAGGGTTCTGTTTCCAACATTACTTGATGATTTCATTTAAATCATGTGAAAAAATATGAATGCATTACTATATTAGGTTTCCATACAACCCCTCACATGGCCTTTAATTTTATCCATCTCACCCTTTATTCCTTCTTTCCTTTCCATCTTCCCTCCCTTTCTCTACTTGGTCTTCCTGTTCCAGTCCCCCTGTACCACTAACAATCCATTCATAACTGTCTATTCAACTTCCCTTTCACAGGGACATCTAACTAACCTCTCCCCCATGCTCTTACTCTCTGCTCTGTGGTTCTATTGATTGTAGCTTGGCTATTATAGACTTAACAGCTAGGAGCCACATATAACTGAATATATACCATATTTGTCTATCTAAATCTATGTCTGGCATATCTTATTCAAGATGATTTTTAAAATTCCATACATTTGTCTGCAAACTTTATGATGTCATTATTTTAATACCTGAGTAACATTCCATTCTGAAAATGTAACACATATTCTATTTTCTGTTGAGGAACATCTAGATTGTTTCCAATTCCTAGTTTTTAATGAATAGATCACTGATAAAGATAGTTGACCTTCTCTGTGCAGAGTCTCATTGGAGCCAGAAAAGTACTCTTTAAGCATAGACTGCATGCCTAACAGTAGAAGGGGAACAAAAAGTGAACTCAATGACATCTTTTTGAAGTTCCTTGTCTCATAATGTCTTGTCAGAAATTTTTTAAATTTATTTTCTTATTTCTTATTTTATTTATCTATTTAAATTCTTCTCTATTTTACTCTATTGTTTCTATGTGTATAGATTATGGCTTCCAGTTAATACTTTTATGAGAATCCTGAATTTAGGAATGAATGGGTTTCTTTATCTATTATGATTCTTAGAAATTTGTTAGGTTCTTTCCTTTTCCTTGTTTTCTCATATTCTAATGTGTTAGTATTGTTAATCTTATATTTTATTTTATTCTTATCTTTTATGCCTGTTTGGGTTTATAAGAAGAGATAGAAAGTGGTGAATCCAGAATGGAGAAGAGGTAGGGAGGAACTGTCAGGAGCAGAGAGAGGGAAAACTGTAATTAAGATATATCATATGAGTGGAAAGTATATTTTTAATAAAAGGGGCAAAAATACCACAGAGATAGTATCTTAAACTTACATTCAAATAAAAATAAATTATACAAAGTAAAGATGGAAAACTCAAGTGAACCAAATAGAACGGAAATAATCTTGATATTACCAAGATGAAGAGCAAAGAAACCCCTTTTCTGGCTGGTATGTTTAATCCCCTTAATAGTTGGGAGTTGGTTTCTTCTAGTGGAATCAGATTAGACAGTTATATGGACATGACCAAGTACTAGGGGAAAGACAAGATCTGTCTCTCAGTTCTAGTACTTTCTCTACTCCTTACTAACTAGCACTGATTAAACAGTAATACCTCTTTGGATATAGCATTTGTCATTCTTTTGATTAACATACTACAAATTTTTCAAAGGACAAAAATGAAGCATAAAAAATACAGTTTCAAACTTTAAATAAATGTGTAATTATAGTCTTTGAGAAATTAAAACATAAATCTTTAACTACATTTATGTGTGAAAGGTCAAAATTAATATAAACTATTATCTCAAATTGTTGTTCTTTCTTTTCAAATTCTTTTATTAATTATCTCTAATAAATAATGCTTATCCAATATGTGACATAAATTTTTATCTTAACTTGTTTAGCAGACATTTATTGGAAAAAAAGTGTGAAATGGTTGATAGATTATAAATTTCCCAGTAGAATATAAATTAACATGCACATAAATACAGGGAAAAATTTGTCTCATAAGGATAGTTTCTCCAAGTTACAGTGTAAATTGCTGAATAAAAGATCATGAACATTGAATAATTTTTTCTGCTTTGCTTAACAAAAATGAGATAAAACTTGAAATTTGATAAATGTAATTCCTCTGCTCTTTCTAATGAGCCTTATAGCTGAGTACTGAGGACACACAAGGACGGTAGTGATTGCTTCAGTGGAGCAGAGCTGTCTGACCGATCATCATCTGAGGAAGCTTTTATTAAAGAACAGCCCACTGATTATAAATCATTATTCCTATTCATGTACTGTTAGTAAGAATGGAAATTCATTCAGCATAATATGGAGCTCAGTGATTTCCTAAATTGAGATTAGACAATGAAAAGTCCTGCTGGTCAACTCAACCCCATTTGCTTACACTCATAGTAAGAGACCTCTCCTAGGTTGAGGTAAAGTTACACAAGTTAAAAGATGCTTTTTTCAGTTATTTGGAAGTAATACACTTACTATCTTCTCTATAGATACATTAATGAAAAATATAATAAATTTGAGTTTTAAGCACATAAAAGATGCCAATTCTTCATGACTAAAATACATTGAATTTAACCACTGTACCATAATGATATATTTTGTCTTTTTTTAATAAATGACATAAGCATAGAAACTGTTAAATGATATTCCAGAATCTTAGTTTGACAGTTAAGAATAACAAATATTAGAAATATATAATACATCTGAATATACATATACACAAAAGGAAAATGTAAAACTAAGATGGGAAAATATAAGTTAAACCTTGATGTTGAGTTTTCTCTGTAACAAAAGGCATTATGATAATTTTCAAAGTAAAAATATTTAAACAAAGAAAAGTGATCACTAAGAATTTTGGTGAAAAGCAAATTTTGTAGAAAAATTAGAACCAGCAAGAGATGCTGGAGAAGCAATCCATCAACTTGATTTTAAAAAAAGAGAGAGAAAAAGCAAATGAAAAACTACACTTCTGGAGGGAGAAGGTAGGATAATAGGTAGCAAGCAAATGAGGTACAGTTTACTAACGACCAGGCCATATAGGATTAGTAATTGCCCCTGTGTAATATCTGAAACATCCATAAACTGGTAAGGGTGAAAGACTCTAAATTTGTGTTCTAAATTAGTTAGAAGTAAGACATAAATTCTGAAAGGAAAAGGAATATCCTAGGTAGTAATTAATTGGCCAGTATGGACAGTGATTATGTTTTTATACATGGAAACCTTGGTCATGAGGGTTGGTGACATGGAGAAGCTGGAAACACCAGTATTCGGTCTTTAGGTTCAGGGCTTTCAGAAGTGTGAGTTGGCTTTAGGAGAGAGAATCCTCTATGTAATGCCAATGCACACTGAAAGGAAATAGTCAAAGAAAGTATCAAAATAAATGTGAGATAATACAGGAAACCTTCTGATTGATGAAAATTTCAAGGATACCAAGAAAGAATCTGCCGTCTCAAGACATATGAGAGAGCTGAAAATACAGGAAGTGTTGGGTTAACTTTGTGGTCAAGTATTGCAAGATGCAATAGTGAACTGCTAGTCCATATGTTCCAGGGAAGACTGACAGTTTGAAACATTAAGTTGGTCCCACAGAAAAGGTATAGAGCAATGATATAATTGTGATTCTTTTTTTTAAAATTATTTTTATTTAGTTATTTAAATCACATTGTAAGTTACTTATTTACACAGAGGTTATAAACACAAAAAGGCAGGATGTGGGGAAGGGAATGGCACCAGAGCATAGGTGTTCAGGGGGAGTACAGATATCTTTCAGAACAGGGTATCAGCTGGGTGTAGGTTCAGGGGACAGGTCACTATGGCTCTGCCTATGATTCACTTGTTCTTATCTAAGTTGGTACTGTCCGCTGAGGATGCCTATTTATAAGATCTATGACTACTCAGGCTGGTAAATTTCCACAGAAGCTGCCTGTTTACAATAGCTTATAGCCTTCTGTTTCAGTGTTTTTCCACAGAGACCCAAGACTTTGTGTTAGCATGCATGTATGTCAGGCCTATTGCTGATTTTAGGCCTATGGTTGATTTTAGGCCTTTAGTGTATATGCAGGGCTGCTCCTGACATCTCCTCCCTTCTCTAAGTATAGAAGGGCCTTGGCGATTCTATTCTTGCAAAGGCTGGGATAGAGGCCTGACCTCCAATAATTGAAGGGGACCTTGTAATGGCTCCGGTCCTCCTGTCGTTGTCCAGTGAGGCATGAGGGCCATACCCATCCCGATGTCTTTTTCCTGGAGAGGGGATACTTTTGACATCAACCCCTATGCAGTCAGGCTTGTCCCTCAGGGAACCCAGAGAGATATTTTTAAGTTTTATTTATATTCCCTTGCAGTGCTTAGCCTAGCAGCCTAAGCAAGAATTCAGATCACTAATCTGAAGATCATGAAAAAGGTCAGAGAAGGCCCAGAGAAAAGACAGAGAGAGAAAGAGAAAGAGAAAGTTGAGAGCTGGTACAAGGACTGTTTTTCAACCTCTCCGTGGTTGTCAACTCCACTTCCTCCTATCTTGGGACCATTAATTGGGTTTTTTGCTGATTTCTTTTGGTCCCGGGCCTTAAATAGGCTGACTAACTTTGTGATACAACAGATAGATAATTTGGTAGCAAAACCTATTCAGATACATTATCATAAGTTAGCTATGGAGGACCACGAGACTCAAGATGAGGTTGTTACTTTATCCAGGGTGTTCCTCAAACCCATCTCCACCCAACCTAAAAGAGGGGACTTCCGCCCCTAGACCAAGCAGAGAGAGGCTACCCAGAACCCTCTCTGACTGGCGTAATTATGATTCTTAGAGTAAAGGAAGGGAATTTTATCCATTGACATGGAGGCTGATTGTTTCCATTCAGCACATAACTATAAAGGGCATGTGACTAGGGCTGGAGAGATGGCTCAGCAGTTAAGAGCATTGACTACTCTTCCGAAGGTCCCGAGTTCAGTTCCCAGCAACCACATGGGAGCTCACAACTATCTGTAATGGGATCTGATGCCCTCTTCTGGTGTGCCTGAAGACAGCTACAGTGTACTCATGCATAAATTAATGAATAAAATAAATCTTTTTTAAAAAAAGGTATGTGACATGGAAGTTACCCTATTAAGCTACTCACAGAGGCTTGATTTTACTTTAGAAGGACACAGTTACTCTACATTTTCATCTTTACTCATTGAGTCTTTGGAGAAATCTCTGAATGTTTACAGAAAACAGTCTAAGTACAAGCTTAGGCCTAACGTGGCCCTTGTCTGTGTACCACTGTGATCATGAAAATAAATAGAAAATATTGTCTTTTCTTATAAAGGGCAAGGTCATTCTAATTGCTCTTTCACAATACAGCATCCTGCCTTTGGGTAGAGGGTGATTACTCTTTCTTACTTATTTCGACATTCTAATCAAGTATTATATTTTATCATCAGGAAATGTATCAACTATAGGAATAACAGATAATTCCATGTTAAGAACAGGATGGTGAATATATAGTTTATGCTCGTTAAATGACAATAGTGTAGGGGCATTTAATTTAATTCTTATCAATAATCTAGAAAATATATCTTTTATAATAGGTTCAAATTATAGTTAAAAAGATTAATATTCTCCCAATGTCATTTATTCTTAATCACACACAAAATGAAATACTCAGTTCTAAGAATTTATAAGAAAATTTGTATTCTCTGCTATTGGTACTTTTAATGTGAGAATCATTTGTATTTATTTTGACCATTTTTGAGATATTAAAGCTGTAAAAGTTCAGTTTTACATAGCACTTCATGAGAATTTATATAGTGGTCTGCAGGAAACTGAATTAGTAAACAGATCATAGCAAAGTCTGAGGTAAACTACAATTAAATACCAGAAAGTATGTAGGAAAGTGTTGCGTGATGAAGACATTGATGACCATGCTGGTAAATGACAGAGTGCATGACAGATAACTCTTCTTAAATAGCAGCCTCTGCATACAAGCATGGTTTACAGACACTGGGATACTGACTGGGTAGACATTGAAGAGAGACTATGTATATAAAGCATATACAGAAAGAAAAAAAAGAATACTCAGAAGAATTGAGAAGATTATCACATTGAGTAACACTAGTTATTTCTCCGAATTTACACTAGAATGTAAATATCTAGGGGTTAAAACTTGAATGTTACTCAAATAATTAAATTTGAAGCTTCCCATCATTGTCATGGTGTAAGTTAGACAGAACATTGTCAGGTTTTCATTGGAATGTGATGTGTCTGATTTTTGTCAATATCCTATGCATTCTTGGATGATATTTACCTTTAAATAAATTTGGTGTTAACTTAATCAAGTTTAACAGACTATAGGTGAAAAAAAAAAAGACAGTGACCTACAATTTTAGCATTATAAGATAAAGTTGAAAGTTATTTTGAAACATTGTATTCAAAATTTAAAGAGTAAACTAATAAATTGTTTAAGAATGTAACACCAAATTATCAAAATATACTTATTATGCCTTTACAATTGTGTAGTTTTCTTAAACATCAGAAACAATTTAGAGTCTTGATATATTGTATCACTCAAGTTTTTACTTCTCAAAAAAATTACTGCTGTTTAATGTAGTAATTTTGGGCTATCATTGATGATTTTAGGATATTATCCAAGTACAGTATCAGTGTTTGTATTTAACAGATAGAAATATTAAGGTCAAATAGAAAAATCATGTGGATATAATGTAAATTGAAGTTATTTTTACTCAATAAATTAGATATTGTAAGTATGTTTCATAATTTACTATTTTTTCAAGAATTTATCATTTTTAATTTCTTTTTTTTCATTGGATATTTTATTTACATTTCAGATGTGATCCCTTTCCCTATTCCCCCCCACCCAGGAAACCCCTTACTCTCCCCTCCCCCTGTTGCTATGAGGATGTATCCCTACACACCCTCCAACTCCCACCTCCCCACCACGAATTACCCAACACTGAGGCAGTCAACCTTCACTGGACTAAGGACTTCCTCTCCCACTTATGACCAACAAGGTCATCCTCCTCTACATATACAGCTGGAGCCATGGGTCCCTTCCTATGTGCTCCCAGGCTGGTGCTTTAGACCCTGGGAGCTCTGGATGGTTGGTATTGTTGCTCTCCTCATGGAGCCACAAACCCTTTCAGCTCCTTCAGTCTTCTCTCTAACTCCTCCATTGGGAACCCCTTGATCAGTTTAATGGTTAGCTGTGAGCATCCACCTCTGAATATGTCAGACTATAGCAGCTCTCTAAGGAGACAGCTATATCAGGATCCTGTCATCATTTACTTCTTGACATCCACAACAGTGTCTGACTTTGGTGAATGCACAAGGGATGGATACCCAGGTAGAGCAGTCTCCGGATGGCCCCTCCTTCAGTTTCTGTCCCACACATTGTCTCCATATTTGCTCCCATGAGTATTATGTTACTCGTTCTATGAAGGACCAAAGCACCCACACTTTGGTCTTCCTTCTCCATGAGCTTCATGTGGTCTGTGAGTTGAATCTTGGGTATTTCAAGCTTCTGGGCTAAAATCCAATAATCAGTGAGTGCATACCTTGTGTTTTCTTTTGTGATTGGGTTACCTCACTTAGGATAATATTTTCTATTTCCATCCATTTGCCTAAAAATTTCTGGAATTCATTGTTTTTAATAGCTGAGTAACATTCCATTGTATAAATGTACCACATTTTTTGTATCCATTCCTCTGTTGAAGGGCATCTGGGTTCTTTCCAGTTTCTGGCTATTATAAATAAAGCTGCTATGAACATAGTGGAGCATATGTCCTTGTTATGTGTTAGAGCATCTTCTGGATATATACCCAGGAGTGGTATAGCTGGGTCCTTAGGTAGTGATATGTCCAATTTTCTGAGGAACCGCCAGACTGTTTTCCATAGTGGTTGCACCATCTTGCAATCCCACCAACAGTGGAGGAGTGTTCTTCTTTCTCCACATCCTCACCAGCATCTACTATCACCTGAGTTTTTTATTTTAGCCATTCTGACTGGTGTGAAGTGGAATCTCAGGGTTGTTTTGATTTGCATTTCCCTGATGACTAAAGATATTGAACATTTCTTTAAGTGCTTCTTGGCCATTCAAGTTCCCTCAGTTGAGAATTCTTTGTTTAGCTCCATACCCCATTTTTTAATAGGGTTGTTTGGTTGTCTAGAGTTCTTTGAGTTGTCTAGTTGTTCTTGAGTTCTTTGTATATATTGAATATTAGTCCTCTATCGGATGTGGGATTGGTAAAGATCTTTTCCCAATCTGTTGGTTGCCATTTTGTCCTATTGACAGTGTCCTTTGCCTTACAGAAACTTGACAATTTTATGAAGTTCCATTTGTCAATTCTTGATCTTAGAGCATAGGCCATTGATGTTCTGTTCAGGAACTTTTCCCCTGTGCCTAGGTACTCAAGGGTCTTCCCCACCTTCTCTTCTATTAGTTTCAGTGTGTTTAGTTTTATGTGAAGGTCCTTTATCCACTTGGACTTGAGCTTTGTACAAGGAGATAAGAATGGATCGATTTGCATTCTTCTGCATGTTGTCCTCCAGTTGAACCAGCACCATTTGTTGAAAATGCTGTCCTTGTTCCACTGGATGGTTTTAGCTCCTTTGTCAAAGATTAAATGACCATAGTTGTGTGGTTTCATTTCTGGGTCTTCAACTCTATTCCACTGATCTTCCTGTCTGTCTCTGTACCAATACCAGGCTGTTTTTATCACTATTGCTCTGTAGTACAGCTTGAGGTCAGGGATGGCGATTCTTCCAGAAGTTCTTTTATTGTTGAGAATGGTTTGCGCTATCCTGGGTTTTCCAAATACCTTTTTAAATGTTTTTATATTCTCTCAATAATGAATCCTTCTAGATCTATTTTTTCCAAAGTTTACACAACTATTCTGTTTCTCTGGAATACTCATTTTTTTTAATGTGATAGGATGAGATAAACTTTTTGTAGGATAGGTGTTTGTAAAACCACCCTGGGAATGTTATTCCCATCCACAGACTTATTTGTGTACACATTTCTGTGTAAATTAATGAACAGCCAGTCCCACACAAGCACTTTCCCACATGCCTGTATTCACTGCAAGCTCAAGTGTTAAGTATTAATAAATATGTGTATCAGGTGACTGTAGTTTAGTGAATTCTGAATGTATACCAATTCCCTAATGCAATAACTTAGCCACAATTTTTACCTATCCTTTCATAAAACACAGTAATATTATTATACTTGCCGTAGAGTGTACTTAGTTAGTTCTTTCCTGATCTTTCTACTCTAAGCAACATACATGTGACATAGATGATCATTGATATGGTCATCAGAATCATTCTATAGTATTAACAATATTTGAAAGCAAGTTGACAGAATTATTTTTTAAAATTTGGTAAGGAAAACAGTAATCATTAGGAGGAAGTTATTTCTTTAATCTCTAATATGATGAAATTTTCTATTTATTAATGAAATATTGTATACCTCAAGCTGAGTTTGTACCTTAGTTAGTGCAATACTTGTCTTATATATGTGGGGCTGTATGTTTGATTTCCAGGACAATGTAACTGTGTGGTGGAACAGGTCTGTATTCACACAACTCAGAATGTAGAGCCATAAGGAACAGAAATTTAAAGTTATTCTTAGCTACATAATGAATCTATGTTACATGAAGTCATGTTTCAAGAAACAAACAAACAAAAAACCCTAAACACTTGGCTCCATCTAACAATTCTACTTCCAAATTCCACTTGCTTGGAGTCCTGGGAAAATTAAGCAGTAATTTAGAATGCAGCACCAATATAAATAAAGAGACATAATTACATATTTAATTTCTGAAAGAAGATGAAGAAACCTATCTAATAATCAAAATGAGAAACTGTACTCATAAACTTAATAATATCCAAAGTACTTGTGGCTATGTCAGAGAATGATTGTTATAATTCAAGTTATAAGCACACAAAATGTATGTCTTCACAAAAAGAAATTTGTCACATTTGTTCTGTTCTTCCACATAATTGATATTAAGTATACATGAAGTCACACTTGTCAAGTAGATTTAATAAAAGGTTAATTTCAAAGCAGTGCATTTGATTAAACCATGCTTTCCTGCACAGTTGAGTTACGACAATAAAATAATGTGCTTTATGTCAGACTAACCCATGTTCAGAGAATGACAAATCTTTAAATAATGCAAACATTAGGTATTTTTAGAGCATCCTTCTGCAACACTCCATCCCCCATCTCAAACACACGTGCTCGCGTGTGCGCGGGCACACACACACACACACAATATTCAAGATGCAACACATCACAAACCTAAGTTCCAGGAATTGTAGTGAGAAGAACCTTCATCTAAGACTTGTTTGTTAATTTTCCCACTGAAGCTCTTTCTCCTTCAAACTACAGATTACAAAGTTGAAGATAAAAGTTGAAGATAAAGCTTAACTTTGGAATGGGGCGTTGGGTTATGGTGGTAAACAAATACAAGCAGCATTTGGCCCCTGAGGATCTCAGTGGAGGGGCAGAGATCCTATGTTAGCCAGGGAGGTTGAGTGAGACAAAGAGGAATACCAAATCCTCTTCTGTGCCTCTGTTTTAACTCTGAAGTCAAATGATTTCCCAGAAACCTTCTTTTAGACTGAATTTCCTAGCATTGTGTCACATGTTTACCCATAAATTCAGAAGAGTTTGGGCAATTAAGTTTGACAGCTAGGAATTGCTACCATTTTTTTAAATTTTATTTAATCTTTTATTTTTACATACCAGATTTTATCCCCCTCTCGGTCCACCCTCTGACTGTTCCACATCCCATACCTCTACTCCCCCTACCCCATCTCCATGAGGATGTCCCCACCTCCCGATGCCCCACTCCACCAGACCTTCGCACTCCCTGGATCCTGCATGTTTAAAACCAATACTGCAATTAATCCTAGATGCAGCAAAAACAGTTGTGAGTGACTCTCTAGGATTTGTCCTGTTTTCTATGATTATATAATTTTGGCGTTTTTCTTTTCTTGTACATCTGATTTTTGGTATTAGAAATTTCTCTTGTGACTCATAATTCCTAACTTACTTGTTGTACAGTAGACTAATTTTCAGGCCTACATTGATGAAGGGAGAAGGGAAGGGAATGTTGCAGGGGAGATCCTGAAGCACACATGTTCCTGAGCAGGTGTTTGGTTTAGTAATTTCATACATTAGTCATTCCTGAAGACAGTTTCTTTTTATAAATTTGAAAAATTAAACATTACTAGGTGATGTTGCATAAATTAAAATAGGGGCTGCTATATTGCTAATGTCTAAAACAGGACTCGTTTTTTTTTTCTTCTTAAGACATTACACTGATTTCTTGGAATTCCTGACTCAAAGTGCTTCACGAACATATTCTGAATAAATAGCTCTTATTCCTGGAGTTAAAGCACCTGACTGTCTATCAATCAAGATTTTAAAGCGGAACTTGAAAGCACTTGTAAAAAGGCTCTTGATCTGCAGGACACATTAGTCAGGTATTTCAAATTCCCTGTTAAAGGGAAGTGCCATTATAACTTAGACATGTAAATGTCTTTTTCTTTGTCCTTTGCAAGCCTATCTGTATGAGAATTGGTTTATATAATATTTATTGGTAAATTCAATCAGTATTTTTGCTTAGTTTATGTCTTTAAGTTTAAGCTGAGTGATTGATTTGGTGTGCAGCAATTACTATTTCTAGATTATTCTATGGATAAATAGAGTAATATTAATCTAATGATACTAATATTTTTAAAATCTTAAAATACGTGTAAAATTTTGATGTTGAGTTTACTCCTGATAGAACTGCATACTTATCATATAAGGAACAGTAAGTATAGTTTTAGAAGCACATACTATGCATAATTATATTCAGCTAATTCTATTTTTGTCTCCATACAGTATAGGAACAACATTATTAAAATATCTAAAATTTAATATAATTACAAGTAAGAGTGATGTCTATAGATTTTTATTATCATAGACATTTAGAAATTTCACATTTTGTATTTGCTCATCACAATTTTTACGTTGCAATATTGTTTTTTCTTGGGCCTCATAATTCCTTCTCTGAACTCTGTGTACAGGTTTCAACAACTTCTGAAGAAGATTGAGTAGTAGCTATAAAAGAATAGTGAATTTAGCAGTGATGGTAGTTATTTATCAATTATTGATTCTGTAAATAGTAAGATCTGTTTTTGTAAGATAGGTTGGAATTTTATTCAAAATTAATAACATTTTAATAGATCTGAGGTGTTCATTTTAAATATCTCAAAAGTTTTAAGACTTTTCATTGTGAATATGAATCACATGACAGTTGTGACCTCCTGCCAAGAGAATGTAGTCACTGTAAAGTTCCATCTGACACTGAAGTTGATTGACAACTCTCTGATGCAACCAAACTTGATTGGCAACTCTCTGATGCAACCAAACTTGATTGGCAACGCTCTGGTGCAACCAAACTTGATTGGCAACTCTGATGGCTTACCTTCTTTTACTTGATTATTTTAGTGATTTTTTTTCTGGTTGTTTCTTCCAAAGAAAACGTGAAATCTATGGATCCTAACTAAGGAACTGGACAGTGGGTGATGCATACCTCTGTTTACCCTCGTCACCACAAATGCCTTTGGCGTGACCTTAATGTCTGAATGGGCTGGCCATGTCATAGGGACATAAATATAACTAAGGTGAATCTCTAAGAACAAGCATGAGCTGTAGGTATCCCTTCATATCATTTATTTGTTGATATTGTATTTTTTAAGGTTTTTCGATCTTGGTAGATATAGACTTACTTTGTAGAGTTTACTGCTTGTATATCTGCATGCTTACCACATAACAAGAAATACTATTTTATAATCTTTAGGCAACCATAATTATAATAATAGTAGTGACATATGCCATGATTCCTGCCACATTTTTTAGATAATCTCAAAAAAGAAAAGAATAACTGGTTGCATTTGCCCACTGAAAACTTTAATTGACAAAAGCTCAATAATTATACCTGGAGGTAGTATGAATGACTTCTCTATCCATCAACATTTCAACCCCCTAACATTAGGTAATAGGCAAAGGGGGATACAAAGGAAATTAAAGAGATCCTTGAATAAAGTCAAGGATTGAAAAGGGGGCAATATTATGCTACCATTAGGCTACTTACTGCTGATTAGGGAGCTCACTTTCCTTGGGCTGTTTGATCTTTGCTGTCAGAATATCTAATTTCTTCTTGTTGATGTTTTTTCTTTGTGCATGACTGCTTAACAAGCTGTGACCAACAAAAATCAACAACCAACAATCAACAACCTAACTAGCCTCTTGAGGTCCTAACATTTATATATTCCCTGGAAAGTCCTCAGAATTCCAAAAGTCACACAATTGCTGTAACTATCTGCAGCTGGCAAAATCATGTCTCTGCTAGAGCACGAGGCAAATTATAGGAGCTGCTGCTGTGTCAAAAGCAGCCCCTTATCTCCACACCTGGGATTAAAACAAAAACATAGTCTTGTAATATTTTAATGTTTCTTAAAGAATACAAAATTCTAAAACTGTCAGTATAGTACATTCCCAGCTTCTTAAATGGTTTCTGAGCACCCAAACTTATCATTTCTGAGTTTGCCATTTTTCACAGTCCAACAGCCAGTTCTGAGGCATGGGTGAGGTTTTTCACAACTAATGAGCAAAAAATTCAAGAGGAAGTCATGTTTGACATGTGCCTTCTTTCTTAGAACTCTAGGACATGAATTTTTATTAGAAATAAGTGGGAGAGTGTTTCAGAATGACAGCTGTTGTTCTGATGGTTTTGGCAGCTGGTTATGGGCACCAGTCCTGCTTTCCAAGAGCAAATCACAGGTAGATGTAAGGAAAACAAGCAGCATGTTCCTTCTAGGTTTATTTGTTTATTTATTTATTTATTTATTTTTGGTGGCCTGGTAGCCATTGCTGACTAAATCATTGGTGAGCTTTACTTGAATTTTCTAATTTTTTCTGTTGTAGAAAGTGTACTTGCTTTGGACTCACTGATAATAAAATTCACTTTGACATTCAGCTTTCTATGATTTAGGTGTCTTTAGAGTGGCTTCTGGGTCCAATGAATTACAGATATACCTGGACCAAAAAATGGACAATACTATAGGATGAAGCTTGATCTTTAGTTCTTCTCTAAGATTGACCTCATTGGCCTCAAAGAACTACATAGTAATTGATGAGTAGCCCTTTGCATTGGTCATGAAATCACACTGCAATAACAACTATTAATTAAAAAAAACAAACAAACAGAAAACCAACCAACCAAACACCAAACTATGACCTTCTGTCAGGGAAGGAGGCAAGCTAAATGCTTTGTGGGTTAATATCATTACTTTAGAAAGCAAAAGCAGTGAAAAATCAGTATAAAGATTAAATTGAAATGGAAAGAGAATGATAAATGACTCCCTCTCTTCCCTGTGAGATTTCTACATGATTATGTAAAAACAACTGTCATCAGTTAGTTTTCTAAACATTAACCATCGGACTGAGAGAGGGAATCAGATAGGCTGGTTCATTTCTGTAATCCCAGGACTGGGGAAGCTGACATGGTAGCTTCACTTCTAGTTCCTAGCTAGATATATAAAATTTAAACACATGAAAGGAACATTTATGGTAGACTCTGTAGCAAGCAGTAAATTAGCTATAAACATAGAACAATTTGGAACAATTTCCAATGTGATAAATGACCTTTGTTCTAACTATGTGGCTTCTGCTTCTCTTTAACAAAAACATGCTTTAAGGAAGTATCCTGCCCATTTTGAAGCCAGTTCCTTGGAGAACTTATATGGACACAAATTCTGTCTCCAAATTTACATCCAAGTTCTCTATCAGAGGTAGAAACACACTCTGGAACTATGGTTTGGTATATAATCTAGCTTGGGCAACATCTTATGTCAGATTCACTGTATCACTGAAAGTGATGGTTCAAGAAAACCATTCTTTCTTCATTAATTATTACAAATATAATGTGTGTGATAAATCTATTACATCCAACTTTCTCCTGTAGCTGAAAACAAACTGTCAGTGAGTGGGAAATACAAAATTCATCTCTAGAACTTCTATAACATACATGCACACACACACACACACACACACACACATATACTTATGGAATGTTTCCCTCTTCTAAAATTGATATTAATTTGGGTTCGTAAATTACTGACAAATTCAGAATTTCTAAGATTCTATCTCATGTAGTTACTGAGAACCTAAAAAGATATCCTCCAGAAGCAGATACAATATAGTCATAAAGCAATTTTCAACTATTTTAAAACTCACATGACCTAACTCATGCTAAATGTATACTAACAGTAAAGAATACTCATAAATATCTAATAATGGTAAGCCCCTAAATTAGTTTGTGAGTGAATTTCAGTCTTTTAAATTAAGGTAGTTCAAAGTAATTAGTATTTTCTTTTAAAGTATTTTCTCAATCAATTATTTATTCCTGACATGCATCAACTTTTTTGAAAGAATTTGACATTTAGGAAGGATGTTAAAAATAAGAATGAGTATGAAAATGCATATAACATATCTAGTGAAATAGTAACATAGTCTGCAGCGGAATAGTTTGTTTCATTGTGCTTTTGCTGTAATAAAACATAGTTAACAGAAGCTATAGTTAACTGCATTACAATTTTCAGTTACAGAGAATAATTATTTAACTTTGAAATAATGTCTGAGTCCTGGCAAAGTAATAGGCTTCAGTTGCTGTGTCAGCTTCAAAGAAAATATCTGCAGCCGCACCCCCCCCCCCCATGGTCTCTTCCTGGGGATGGAAAGGAATTGATACAGTAACCAGTAACGGAAGGAATAGTTAATTGTTGCTACCAGGTAGCCCGAGGCTAACAAAGCAGAGATCAACAGCTCCTATTACATATACATACCAAAAGTAAGTTTAAGTTAAAGTATTATTCAACTTCCTCATTCTAAGAAGGTTAAGGAGGCTAAGTAGGGAAGGTGATGGAGGTCTTGGCAGTTTCATCATAAAGTAACAAATGCACCATAAAATGGAAATGACTCTTTGACTCATTCCAGCACATTGGAAGCAGACAGAAAATCGAATCCTAACCCACTAAGATAACTACATTGTTTTGTTTGTTTTTCCCCCTTTGAGACAAAGTTTCTCTGTGTATCTCTGGCTGTCCTGGAGCTCACTCTGTAGACCAAGCTGGAGATCTACCTGACTCTACCTCTCAAGTGTAAGTTCCACAATGGCCAAAAAGATTTCTGCCCGCACCATCAATGAAGAAGTGTTCCCCTTTCCCCACACCCTCACATGACAGCATCTGCTGTCCCTTCTTATATTTAATCTTGGCCATTCTTCCTGGGGTTAGATGACAGAAAGGATGTTGAATTTTTTTTTTTTTAATTTTTATTTTCAGCAAATCAAAAAAATTTAAAAAGCATTCAAACAGAATAAAATGAAAATAAACAAACAAGCAAAATACCAAGGGTCAGATATACTTATACAAGAATTCTATAGAGCCTTCAAACAAGCAACACTTTTTGAGTTATGTTTAAAAAAATTCAGAACCACAATAAGCTCCTTCACAAAGCAAATAATATTGAAATAGTGAAATCAAGTGTAGACCCAACAAAAATATATAAATTATAGTCCAGTATCCCTCATGAATATACATACAAAAATTCTCATTGAAGTAGTTGCAAACTGAATACAAGAGATATAAAAAAATAATATTCCATGAATAACTGAGCAACTGTTTTTTTTTTTGAAGACCGTACTCCATATACAGGCTGCATGTTTTGGGATAGCCCCCACTCCAGATGTTTGAGACCTACATGAAAACCAAGCTGCACATTTACAACATATGTGCAGGGAGGCCTAGGTTCAGCCCATGGAGGTAGATCTGTGTAGACTAAGTATGCTCCACGGTTGGTGATTCAGTCTCTGAGAGCTCCAAGGGTTCAGGTTGGATTTACTCTGTTGATCTTCCTGTGCAGTTCCTATCTCCTTAGGGCCCACAATCCTTCCACCTATTCTTCTTTAAGAGTCCTCAAGCTCCATCCACTGTTTGGCTCTGGATGTCTGTATCTGTCTGAGTCAGCTGCTGGTTAGAGCCTCTCAGAGGACAGCTTGCCGGTCTGTTCTCAGGCTGGAGGGTTTAGCTCCTGGGAGCTCTGGTTGAATCTTTTGATACTCTTCTAAAAAGGACAAAAACACCCTCACTTTGGTCTTCCTCCTTCTTCTTGAGTTTCATGAGGTTTATGCGTTGCATCTTAGGTATTGTGTGTTTTGGGGCTAATATCCGCTTATCAGTGAGTGCATACCATGTGTGTTCTTTTGTGATTGGGTCATCTCACTCAGGATGATATTTTCTAGCTCCATCCATTTGTCTAAGAATTTCATGAGCTCATTATTTTTAATGGCTGAGTAGTACTCCATTGTGTAAATGTACCACATTTTCTGTGTCCATTCTTCTGTTGAAGGACATCTGGGTTCTTTCCAGCTTCTGGCTATTATGAATAAGGCCGCTATAAACATAGTGGAGCATGTGGCCCTGTTGCATGTTGAAATATCTTCTGGGTATATACCCAGGAGGGGTATAGCTGGGTCCTCAGGTAACACCATGTTCAATTTTCTGAGGTATCGCCAGACTGCTTTCCATAGTGGTTGTACCAGCTTGCAATCCCACCAACAATGGAGGAGTGTTCCTCTTTCTCCAGGATGTTGAATTTTTAAAACGGTGTTTCTCAGACATTTGTATTCCATTCTCTGAGAACTCTCTGCTTACTTTTGTACCCTGTTTTAAATTGGATTGTTTTCTTTTACAAAATTAGTTTTATTATTTAAAAAATCAGTCTTAATCTGAGAACAGAAAATATATTAATAACTGGTATCTGTTTACTTCATTCTAAAAATGTTATTATGCTACAAAGTAAAATCAATAAGAAAGTACAAGCTAAAGCTGTCCCTTTCACACCAGTGTTACAAGGAGAAATCTATTTGACGATATCATTGAAAAATTTATTTTATCATTTTGAGACCTTGTTAGTTTACATTTACCTGTTGATATGTTAATACCACATGACCTTTTATTTAAAGGGGTTATATAAAATGCCAGGTGATTATCTGAATATTTAATATTGACTATGTTTATTACTATTTTCAACTGGAGAAATATATGAAGTGCTTATCTCTGTTCCAGAGGACAAATATATAATATAGTAGCAAGGGAGATCAGAAAAGGCACTATATAAATAGATATTACACCCTGCTTAGGCAGACAGAGGCTGTAAGTGAGCAGCTGAGAATTCATCAGGTTGTGATACATAACACACACACACACACACACACACACACACACACACACACACACCACTCTGTGATATGCAGGAGTTACTTAGTGATGAAACATACAGTTTTAAGGAGAAGTTGAAATAGGATGGCTACTGCAGAAAACATTTAAGGAATAAGAATGATTAATTACAGCTGCAAGATAGGACTCTGATACATAATCAAGGAACACCAAAGGAGTCAGTGTGTCTTAAGTAGAGTAAGAAAATAGCAAGAAGTGCTACACTGATATTTTTCTCTGTGCAAGTCAATTATTGAGAAGAGGAGCATATTAATATTAACAGAAGAATTTGAGGGATGAGAGGCCATGGTACAAATAAGTCCTTGTAGAAAAGTTGCACCACAATAAGTGTAAATGTTAATTGGCTCATGTTTCTTTCGACATTTTTTTCTGGATAAAGGATGAGATTCACATATAATTTTATGACCATGTACAATTACGTTGTTTAGAATGAGGGACTATGTTAATGTCATTTATAGTACTTAGAAACTTTTCCAGGAGTTACGATTCGATTCTGCCTTTAACGTTTAAACATTTGAAGACATGAAGTTGACAAGATGGTGGAGTGAGAAAAAGCACTTCCTGTTGAGGCTGATGTGAAATGGAGAATTCACAACCTCAAGATTCCTCTGGTCTCAAATGGATGCCTTGACCCTTTCCACATAAATAGATAAATGTAATTTCAAATTTAAAAAAATGAACAAGATATAGAAAAATTATCATAAATAAAATAGACA
This sequence comes from Mastomys natalensis, assembly GCA_021653895.1. Classification (NCBI taxonomy): domain Eukaryota; kingdom Metazoa; phylum Chordata; class Mammalia; order Rodentia; family Muridae; genus Mastomys; species Mastomys natalensis. The sequence continues at coordinate 890,826 of JAJTUV010000766.1, read as the reverse complement.
ATAAAATCAGTCCTAAGTTGAAGATCAATATAAAACAAACATAAAAACAAAGCAAAACAAAACAACAAAAAAAAGAATGGTGTTTCTTAGCTATGAAAATGGCTGGTGAAGGGAAGTCTGAAGTGAGGTTGAATTTCTATCTAAGTAACTTAAAGTATGTGCAAATCATAATTCATGACATTGCTCAAAGTGAAGAGGGGATTTATAAATAATCCTATATAGCAAAAAGAAAGACAGTATTTCTTCGTTTAGACTCACCAAAATATTTCCTGTGATGTGTCAATGAGCATTAGCATACAGATCAGTCCTGTTTGGCAAAAGTCACATTAATAAAGAGCTATTAGAGACTTAGTGGTTGGATCAATGCATAGAGGCCTTGCTTCACAAGCATTGGGACCTAATTTCAGGTTCCCAGCACATATGAAATGGCTATGAATAAGTGAAAACACAAGTAAATATCAGTTCTGCAAGGAGAACAAACAGACAGATTCCAGGCTTACTGGTCAGTTTACTAAGCAGAAATAGAGAGCTCTAGAGATGTCATGTCTCATGAAACAAAGTGAGTAGTGAGAGAGGAAGACAGTTGACATAAATATCTGACCTCTGAATGCATAGGCATAGATAATCTCTAGCTTGGTCTCTGTCTTTATATTTGTCTATCAGTCTATCAGTTGGTTTCTCTCTCTCTTACTCTCTTTGTCTCTCTCTCTTTCTCTGTGTGTGTGTGTGTCTGTGTGCATGTATGTGTGTGTATGTGTGTGTGTATGTGTGTGTGTGTATATGTGTGTGTGTGTGTGTGTGTGTGTGTATGTGAGAGAGAGAGATACACAAACACACACAAACACACACAAACATACACATGCACAAAAAATCATAAAGACACTAAGTTCTTTGATCATATTAGGAAAATAGATAATGAACAGTGCTATCTTTTTAAGTTTTATTTTTATATTCTATGTAAAAATCTTTTGCCTGCACATGTGTTTAGGTCACCATGGGCCTCCCTGGTGTCCATAGGGGTAGGAAGACAGTTTTAGATATGCTAGAACTGAACTTGCAGAGCATTATGACCTGTCATACTGATGCTGAAAATCAAGCCCAGGTCCTTTGGAGGAACAGACACTGCTCTGGAAGAACAGTCACTGCTTTCTTCCTACTCCCCAAACATTTTCTATCAGCACTTCTTTCTTTTATAACATATAATTTTTATTAAAAAGAAGATGTATTTTATGCAATGTAATCTAATCACTCTTTTCATTCCCCAAATCTTTTCAACTCCTTTTCGTCTTGACATCTACACTTCTCCATTGTATTTCTCTTTTCAGAAAAGAAATAGAAAAAAAAAATAAAAAGACATAATAAAAACAAGTAACAAGAAATATACACACACTTGCACACACACACACACACACACCACACACACGAAACCCATAAATATATAAATGTAATCTATAATACACATGCAAAAGACAAGTAAGACAAAGAAATCTATATTCCCTAACAAAGCAATATGAGACTCTTCCGATATACTAATGAGTCCATATTTTATTGACCATCTACTGCTGGGCATGGAACCTGTCACCATGCTAGAGGTATTGGGACCTGGGAGAATGGAGCCAATAAATGAGGTAGAATAAAGTTTTATGCAATAGCCAACTTTATTTACGGCTCATATAATTTACATTCTTCAGGTTAAGAAAGGTTACCTGAGCAATGTGTTTATAAGTTCCAGCCATATACAAGCACAAGAATAAGTCACAAGTATAAGCCACAAGAGGCGAAATCACATTATTCCATAGAGGCGTATACAAGATAATTTAAACATTTAATTGAAGATGACAGCAAACAATAATGAATAATCTGAAATAAACTCACTCCTATCTTCTACACGTGGGAGAAACACCAAAGCATTTAGAAAAAACATCTTGTGATCTTGGAGTGTTTTCACAAGTACTTATAATTCTCACATGATACACCACTTTTGCACCAAACATTTCTCGGTCACTTGTGCTTCAGGTTTTGAAAACTCCCCCTCCCCCACTCTCTCTCTCTCTCACACACACAAACACACACACACATTCTGCATTTAAAGAGAGGATCATGTAGTTTTTATATTTCAGTCTGTATGTGTGTAGGATGGATGATATTTTCACATTTACATATGTTGAAGTATCCCTGCATCTCTTGAGTGAAGCCTAGTTGGATAGTTTTTTTTTTTTTTTACCTTGTTCTTAAATTCAGTTTGCAAGTATTTTATAGACAACTTTTGCAATACCTTTTACAAGAAGTTGTTCTGTAATTTGCATTCTTTGCTATGACTTTTGGTGGTTTAAGTATCAGGGTAATTGAGACTTCACAGAACGATTAAAGTAATGTTCTTTTTATTTCTTTTTGTGCAATAATTTGAGGAGTATTGGTGGTAATTATGAAGACACCTGTTAGGATTATGTACTGAACGCAACTGGCCCTGGAATTTCTATTTTTTTGAATTGGAAAACTTAATTACTGGTTCTAGTTCACAAGAAGTTGTGTCCTTGTTTAAATTCTTCATCTGATCTTGGTTTAACTTTGGTGTATATATATGCAAGGTTCATGTATATGTGGAAAGTTTTCATCTCCTGAAGGCTTTTCAGCTTGGTAAAGCATAAAGTTTTAAAATATGTCCTTATGATTCTTAAGTTTTGCACAGTATGTATGTTTTGCTGTTACTAATATGTACAATTAGAGGATTTCTGTCTTAGATTTTACTATGAACATTAATAGACTTTTGCTGATTATCCTACTTTGAGTAATGAAACTCTTAAATAATGTAAATTATTAAATTAAATTGATGTATCGGGGTAAGGGTGTTAATATTATTAATCTATGTTGCATACTTTTGTTTTTATGGTATTGATCAAATCCACAGCCTTGAATATAGTAGATAAGAGTTCAACAACCAAGTCATATCTCCTGATATATTAAAAACTTCCAAAACAAGCAGCAATTACAATGTTTTTGTTTAAAGTAATTCATGAAATTTTAATAAGATTTAGTTGTAAAATGTTAAGAACATGTGGGATTTAGTTCATAAATAAATGAACTGTGCTATATTAGGCTTTAAATTTTCTCTAGGTCTTGTAGACTGGCCTATGTATTCACTCTAGGAATAGAATAATTGGGCTACAAAATTGTCTGAATTAGAAAGCATCTTTCCTATTAGAGTTCACTGATAAGATTCTTAAGCAAGACAGAATTTCAAATGTTTTTTCAGATTTACATAGTCTCTTGGATTTCTTTATTGGCCTTCCAAGAATCTCATTTTGGATGATACAATTTCAATGCTTTCTACAGAGCAATATGGTTCCTGAGTGAGAAGAAATAACTGAAACTAACTGGGCTTCCAAATAATGATCTACATAATGATGTTTGCATTTGCAGACTGCCTGTTATTCAAGCTTCACCATTTTTCTTTGTAAAAATAATTTCAAATTGTTATTGGCATATTCACATAAATTTGCATATTCAAATAATAGAAAAATTAAATGCAATTATTTTTAAGGCTTTTTTTTTTTTTAAAGTCATTCAAAAAAATGGAACCTTCAATTACCTGGGTCTTTGGAAATTCAACTCCAGTTTCATTCCTCCCTTCCCAAGGTAACTTCCTAGACACTTTACCAAGAAACTGGCATCAATTATTTCATTTCACTGCTTATTTAAGTATAATTAATTTCAAAAGTGACTATATTATATTTTCATCTTATAGATATTATACAATTTCTGTTTACCATAGAGTATTTACAGATATAGATATAGAAAATCAATATTAACCTGTTAATTAATTATTATTTTCCTAATATTAATATTAATCCTAATAGTCACCATTACCATTAACATGTTATTCAATTGTTCTTTTCTTTTTCTTAAACTGGATATTTTATTTATTTACATTTCACATGTTATCCATTTTCTCCATTACTCCCCAACCCGCTCATTTAATCCCCCTCCTCCTGCTTCTATGAGAGTGTGTCCCACCACCCACCCACCCACTCCCACCTCCTTACCCTCAAATTCCTCCACACTGGGGTATCCAGCCTTCACAGGACCAACACCTCCTCTCCTACAGATGCTTGACAAGGCCATCTTCCACTATATATACAGCTGGAGCCTTGCGTCCTTCCATATGTGCTCCCAGGCTGGTGGTTTAGACCCTGGGAGCTCTGGTTGGTTGGTATTGTTGCTCTCCCCATGGGGCCTCAAACCCTTTGAGCTCCTCCAGTCTTTTCTCTAACTCCTTCATTGGGAACCCCTTGATCAGTTCAATGGTTAGCTGTGAACATCTGCCTCTGTATATGTCAGGCTCTAACGGAGCCTCTCAGGGGACAGCTATATCAGCCTCCTGTCAGCATACACTTCCTGGTATTCATAAATGTTTCTGCTTTTGGTGACTGCACATGGGATGGATACCCAAGTAGGGCAGTCCAAGACAGCCCCTCCTTCAGTTTCTGTCCCAAACTTTGTCTCCATATTTGCTCCCATGAGTATTTTGTTACTCCTTCTAAGAAGTACCGAAGCACCCACACTTTGGTCTTCCTTCTTCATGAGCTTCATATAGTCTATGAGTTGTATCTTGGGTATTTTGGGGTAATATCTTGTTCTATATTGCATATTCATCACAATTCATATAGAACATTTATAAATATACCTTTTAATACTCCTTCTAACATTATGTAAATGTATTCTGTTACCTAATATCCATTCTAAAATATTTGGAGGTTTGATTTGTTTTTGTTTTTGTTTCGTTCAGTATTATATTTGTTTGTGTATTTGTAGTTTGTTTTTGTTTATTGAGTCAGAGAAGCCCAAATTCCTTTATCATAAAACTGAGTTTACTTCACTGAAAATTTGGTTTTATAAAAGCAACAAATTATTCTACCAAGTAAATAGACGGACCTGCTAAATTCATCTCTATTTATAAACTTACCACAATCATACAATTTCCAGTGGTATAAATCTTCTCAGATTATCATTTTAACCAAATGTTTCTGCTAGTATTTTCTTATATGTTCTGAGTAGTTTTCATGATAGAGAGAGCACTTCGGAGCAGTTGATTTGCATATGCAGAAATCTTCTTTGTTTCCTATTCCTGTAGAGATACTACATATTCACAACTGTGATATTTGAGGCTTTCAGCCACTCGCTATCAAATGTTACTGTGGGTTTTTGTTTATTTCTTTTGTTTTAAAAACTGCTAGCACTTTAGATTTATATACAAATTTCAGCTGAGATATAAAAAGGACAATTGTTTGTTCTGAATCAAGTTCTCATTTTTAGCCCACGTTTAATCATGACAGTATCATTTATTTCTTCACATTTTATACTTCATCATTCATTATTTATTGGGTAATTTCTCTGAAGGCTTTAAAAGGGAAGAGGCAAATGAGGATTCTGTGAAGAGAAATGTAAAGGTCTTTGTTTGGGAAAACAGAGCTATGGAAACAGAAGCCAACAAAAAGAATAATGTTGATTCAGGGGAAGAGACAGGAGGTGAAAAAAAAAATATTGGTTCCTCCAAGAAATGAGTCTATACAAAATTAATGTCTGTTTTTCTAGTTATTTGGAAACAGACTTAACCAACCTTTATTTCTCATTCTTATTATAATTATAGCATATCATACTATAAAATATTATATATATATATATATATATATATATATATATATATATATATATATATATACAGAGAGAGAGAGAGAGAGAGAGAGAGAGAGAGAGAGAGAGATTTTTAGTATCTATTCACTGTTAGAAATAAACAGATTATTGTGTGTAGTTTTTTGTTTTTATCTACAGTCCTCATAAATGAAACACAATTACAAAAAGACATCAGTTACTATGCTTTTTACTCTTTAGACAAGTTTTTGCTGTTTCCCAGGCTAGTCTTCAAGCCCTAGGCTCTAGTAATCTGGTTGTCTCAGCTTTTTGACTACAGAAATATTAATTAGGGGAGTGTATCATTCTTATTATGCTCTTTAGTAGCCACTTCTTTTACTTAAGAACTTTCATGGACTAGTCTTGAACTACCTGTACATACACAGAATCACATAACTTTCAGTTGCAACATAGTATTGTCTTTGTAAAAAGTCTTCTAATGTGAATAGCCCCTAAGCTATTTGCATTGTTTTCACATTAAAATCAATGTCCCTGTCAATGCATCTTCTCGCTCTTGTGCACCAGCCATCAGGCGTTTGGACATGTTAAAACACTCCTTGAAAGGCTGTCTATATTTGTGTGTTCTTGGGTAATGCTTACTTGATCATCTTTTCATTTGTATATAACTTGTTGCAGCTCATATTTCGATTGCTATAACGAACACTCTTGTGGTCTGTTGCCCGTTTCTTTTCACCCTGTTGCATATCAGGATTAGAACACATGACAGAATGAAACCTAATGAAAATGAAGGAATGGAAAATAAAGGGTCTGGGATTGCACTATTGCATTCAAGGGAAGGCACATAATAATGTAGAGTTCTCTCACTAAGCCTCATTTCTTCATGATACAAACTGAAGCATCAAGCCTTTAACCACATTTCTGTAATACACTATATATGCAAATCACACTATATCTTATATCTATAATAAAAACTGTATATATGTATAATATATATACATCATGATGAATTTTACTTATGAATATTAGTTCTTATAGTAGAAGGAACAGTGGGGATATTATTTCTTGGTTGATATCTATCATTAGACAGGTAGGTAAAATTCACAAATTCCCTTGGAAATCTGGCATTCTATTGAATTTCAAAAGAAACATCTCATTTGAGCTTTATTCCAATATTTAACTCAGTTACATCTTTCAAAAATGAGTCTGATTCTTTGTTCTCTAAAATATCCTTAACCCTGTGGATATAATTTTTAATGTAATAATTACATAGCCTACATGAAGGGTTTAGTAACTCTTAAATGACACACTGAAAATCTGAAAAGCATCAAATATCAGTCTTTATGCAACAAGTATGTTTCATATAATATTTTAAGTAATCAAGATCACATAGGTTCAGACCCTTTTCTTGTTTTGAATATATTAGCATATTTTAATATAATAAATTGTGTATATGCTTTTAGTACATGTGCCTTTTCAAGATTTGATTAAATGTCAATGAGATTTTTATTCAATTCTAACTTGCATTTCAGAGAAATATCAAAATTATTATAGCTCTTAATACTAATTACCTAAACAGAGTTTGTTCAAATTCTTAATATAGTTTTCAGATTATTTTACTATTATGTATTCCTTAAAATTTAAATTTTTACTGTCTTCTATTTCATAGATAAACTTTGGAATAATATTATTAAAGATCATATATTCTTATTTCAAAGCAGATTAAAAGCTGATGACAATCTCTGCTCAAGGCTGAGATGAAAAGAGGCAGAATTCTGTCTCTCTTGATTCTTCTAGCCTAATGACTCTCTACCAGAGGCAAATTTGTAGCCTAGGAAGATTTATTGTTATTGGTAATCATACTGTTTTTAAATGAGGGCTGCTTGATTTCTTGTATACTAAATACACACACACACACACACACACACACACATGCACACTTCCCTCCCTCTGGCTCTCCCTGTAATTTTTGCTAAAGGAATCACTCATGGAAGAATATTTAAAACTCTTAATTTTATTGTCTTTCTGATTGATAAACATTCTTTATGCTTTGCCTACAATAAATGACAATGAGAAACACCATGATAAAGAGGAAGTCAAGAGACAATATTTTCATGCAATTTCTTAGGTTCTCTAAATGACATGATTTTCAAAGTTCATGCAACAAGCTAGGATAAAGCAGCAATTTGGATAAAAGAAATGTCTTAGTATTATGACCCACAACATTCATCTAACCAATTTGAATTTTTAAATAGTTGGATGAACCACATGTTTTAAGTATTCCCATGGATACTTGTACGCTGCATCGTAGATTTTAGTGTAATAGAAGATACATGGGTCATAAAGCATAAAACAAGGATTATCTTTGCTTTTCTCAAAAGCACATTGTACTGTTAGTGATAGCCATAGTATATGCAAAAATAACATATAAAATTGAATGCACTTAAAATTAAAACAAATAACAAAAGAATGATGAGCATAAATAGTGTGCCAGAAATATTTCAAAGGACAAACATGATTCTTCCTCTGAATGTGGCAAGGTTTTTGCTGTTTTATTTTGCTTTCTGAAATCAATTTGTACTGTTTCCATTAGCTTTAGGGCAAGAATGTTGTAGTATGAAATGTCACATATGCAGATTAATTTTATCTAGCTCTTTAGTTTTAAAATACATTCAAAGTGTTCTATTTTTTCCAGATAGTTTCGAAATATTAATAAGAAACTTTGGCAGTTTTCTTATGCTTCTAGATTTAACCTTGAAATTTGAGAACCATTCTTAGGCTCACTTTCTTACAATTTATTCTTCTTGCTACCAACAAGACAAGGCTGTATCATACAGTAAATCATGTGGCAGACAAGATTTGTAAGTGTAATACAAGCAGAAGAAAACAAAGCCCTGACTTTGAATGACAGAATTACTGAAGTTTCATGAAAATTTAAACAAAATGCATGTAGAGGCTTTACTTATAATCGAGTGGAATTATCTCCTCTATAAATCCAGAGTTCAAGGTCATGCTTTTACATGTATCTCCTCTTTCCTTACATCAGCAAATAGCAGCCACATTTACTCAATATTACAAACTAAGTATTGTCAGTATCTTTTATTAATCTCCTTCATTTTCTAAAATCACTCATTATCTGTTCTCTGAAACTATCTCCTAAAACCTTTCACACTGATCTGCGATTTTGATGTATCTCTCTTTGTTTGCTACAATAGTCCTTGGATTAACTAAAAGGACTGGTCTCTTGGTTTCTCTAGTCTCTCCAGTGAAGATATTCTTAGTCAGAATCAGAAGGATTGGTCAGTATTGTAATAAAATGATAAATAAGTGTAAAAGAAACTCCAACATATTATATAAGTAATTTATCATCAATGCTTATGAAGAATATGTAAAAATATTCAGAAATGCTATTCCCAAAAACAAATGCAAATATTTTAATCTGTTTTTAATTTATTTTAAAAATACTTTAGTACCATTGTAAAATAGATACTTTAAATGTATGCGTCAGTGTTCACATTCTCTATTGTATCTGTTGCTCCAGATGTCTGGATTCTCTTGATTAATGTAGCTTAGAATCAAGTGACTCTTCACTTAATCTTACCCAAAGGCTGTGAAGCAATTAAAGGTGAATCTTGAAAGCACAAATTGTATATCATAATTTAGTACCTCTTTGCTCGTATTGTTTTGGCTAAAGTGGACTATTTGCTATTCCACAATACTTTTTGCATCAGCTCATAAATCTCTATAAAAAACACTTTTATAGTGTTTGTGATTTTATTGACTCTATTCATCATGTTCCCTGAGAATGACATTTTAGGAATATTTTGTGACACATGAACATGGTCTGTATCCTCATTCATTTAAAACTTACACATTTTATTATATTGTTGGCCTTTAATAAATTCTAGGTATATATATTTTGTAAATTACAGTATTGATTTTTTAAAATCTTGCATGTTGAGACTGTTATAAATGATATTTCAGTTTCCAAAAGATATGGTTTATTCTTTGCATAGATATGACCACTTATTATTGACATAATGAGTAAGTTTTCTTTTATAGAATATAATAATTAAAAATATAATGTCTTTTATTTTGACACTAGAATACATATTTATGATTATTTTCTCTATGGAACAGAAAGCGCTACCTAAAGTACCTTTGGCATCTTGATCATTATTACATTCTTAACTCTATCAAAAATACTGTATATTGTTACATTCTCTATAAGTTATTTATTGCTGAGTAAAAGTACTATAACTGTGGCTTTACAAATATAGTTTGACTTTGTTAAGTATATTACCTTGTTACACAATACTTATGGTTAACTAAATAATGATACTTACCTACCCTTTGTGAGGTTTGTTTTTCAGTTATTCTAAATTAGAAATAGAGCATGTATTTCAAGCTGAGCAGAAATTACTATGAGGTAGAGGTTGATGTGAACCTTAAACCTTCATTCTGCTTCCACATTCACAGTGTTGGAATATGAGTCTTTAGCACCATGCTTGATTTAATCAGTACTGGGGATTGGACACAGGGATTCATTCCTGCTAGGAAATGACTCTATCAACTGAGATATAGACCAATACTACATCTTAATTTTGATGGAAGTATTAGTATACTCTACAAGAAAATCAGTTTACTATTTATTAATCTTATATAAATTACTAAAAACATCAACTCTCCTATAGCTGAGCTAATAAACAGATGTCATCATATGTTTGACTTTAGTTATTTCTAGAAAAAAATATATTATATATTCTTATAACTATATTAATTGATAGATGATAATTAGGATTCATATGTCAATTGCAGTCTGAAAAATTTATCAAATGTCCTAAAGATTTATTTACAACTGTAACTTTTAGAGCATTCCAGTATATTCTATTAATAGCTGTCAAAATCAACTATTTTCACAACAGGGTATTAAATTTATATTTTAATAGTTTCAATTGTACATCTAGAGATTGTTATTTGTGACAGCTCTATTTGGTTATAAGCAGTGCACAATGTTGATAGTAATTATTCCATATTGTATTTGAGGGATGGGGCACAGTTATATTCCCTTGCAAGTATGTAAGCATTCTAAAGTTTCTCTCTTTGGCTTTAACACTTCTTCATTTTGACATAAAAATTAGTAATATTGCTTGGTTCCTGTTAACAGAGATAAAAATGAAGATAGTTCTGTTTATTTATTTAAGAACTGAACAACCATGAACACAGATTATTTAGACCTTATAAATTATTGAAAGGTTGATGGATTTATTTCTAAAACACTCAAACAATAATATAAAATATCTTCCCTTCCAGGAATAGTAACTGCAGCAGCTTCACGACAGGTCTGTTTGGGTGTCTTGCAGTCAGACATGTCCACCCATAAAATGGTTCCAGATTCCCTTTCCACGATATTTTTGATAAAGTTCATATAGTGTTATTAGCATTCTAAATACATTTTTAAATATTTTCTGTTCAGAATATTTATTATTATTATTAATTTATTAACAGCTGTCATCCCTTAGGCCCATGTTCCTGGACCATTTCATTTTTGGTTTTCTACTGTCTTAATTAATTTTGTTTCTCTGATAAAACACCATGGCCACAAACAATATGTGGAACATTTGGAAGGGTGGGGGAGAGCATATATTCCCAAAGGATAGACGATATTTTATCATGGAGGGGAAGCACAGCACAAGAAACACATGGAGGCAAAAGTAGGAGATAGATCCTATGAAGCAGAAAGTAACCTGAAGTGGGGAAATACTTTCAAATCATTTTTTTTTATTGCACCCAACTAAATTTTATTGCAAAAATTTGGGTTAAACACAACTGCTTTAAATAATCTCATTATAATTATAAGTATTATTTCAGTTATACATCCAGAATTAAAGAAGTAATTGCAGCTATTATATTTATTGATTCTTCAAAATGGTCTTTGTTTTTTTTTTGTTGTTGTTGTTGTTGCTGAGATAAAATACTCTGATAATTGCAGTTTTGGAGAGGGCTTCAGTTATTTCACCTCAAAGTTTCAGGGTTTTGGTCATCATTGTCAAAAAGTCAAGCTGGAATTAATTTAAAGTATCACATGAGCACATAACAATCCCAGCCAAGAGCAGAGGGAAATACGTTAATGCATACAAGCTATGTTCAGCTTGCTTTTTCCAGTATTACACAATTCAGAATCCCCTGGCCAAGTAAGAGTGTCATGCACATGGACAGTTCTCATTTCCTAAGCCCATTAGGAAAATCCCTCAGCAGTTTGCCCACAGGCCAATCTAATCTGGACAATTCCTCATTAAGACTCCCTTTGCTACATACCTCCTTCAGCAAGACCATGCATGCCACCTAAACCTATTCAGTATCACAAACTGCTAACTAAGTGTTTAAATTCAAGAGCCAGTGAGGGACATTTTTATTCAAACTGCCACATCCAAAAAAGACACCCTTGAAAAAAGCTACAGAGCTATGTATGTGTGCTATACAAGCAACACCAATCCTGAGCTTGGTAGGGACAGTTAGCAACACCATTCACAGGACTTCCTCTTTTGCCATTTTATCATTGATACTTTACTAGTATAAGTATCTTAGTACTAGAGTTTTTTCCTCATCATTGATCTATACAATATACAACACATTTCTGTCCATTTACTCATCCTTAGAGGAAATGTGCATTATATATTTCCATCATGGTTGTCTAATAACACTGTATCCTGGACAGCAATCTATTACTATTCACTAGCTCTTGTTTTTATTGTTAGGCTTTAGAGTCTTATAAATATGTATTCAATGTCAAATATTATACCATCACTATGATAAGAAAAAAAAAACAGCCTAGCTAAGACAGCTGGTTTGGGGGTTTTGTTTCATTTTGTTTTTTTGTTGTTGTTTTTTTCTTTTTCAGGGACAAACAGGATGGATGTAAATTAGATGAGTTAGTATAGGAATGCACATTAGTTTAAATTCCTAAAGGTCTTCAATTCCTAGATCTGAGACCACGTTTCCATATAATTTTAATGGAAATCTCTAGAACTCATGGAGGTGGCAGGTTTATAACTCCTATTCGCAGCAGACTCAAATTTTTAATTAAAGACCAATAATAGATATTCTTATATTTAAGGAAGTGTATTTACAGTTATGTTGGAAATGAGAGATGAAGTGGTCCTGGCCACATGACACAAAGTGAAAAATTAATGATAGTAAACATGGCTTATAATCCCTGCAAATGACCTGGAATATTTTGCATCCCATGTAGGTATACAAAATAACTTTTAATTTTATACTGCCAAAGCCAACAAGAAGTTCTAGTACTCAGGGATCAAATGGGATTACAGGGAGTTTGAACTTCTCAACCCTTCACTTATTTTTTTTTTTTAACAATTTTTTGTTTATTTATTTTTATTGGATATTTTATGTATTTACATTTCAAATGTTATCCCCTTTCCTGGTTTCCCCTCTGGGACCTCCCTCTCCCATCCTCTTCCCTGTTGCTTCTGTAAGGGTGCTCCCTCTCTTACCCATTCACTCCTACATCACTGAATATTCCCCAACACTGGGGCATTGAGCCTTCACAGGATCAAGGGCTTCTCCTTCTATTGATTCCAAACAATGCAATCCTCTTCTACATATGCTGCTGGAGCCATGTGTCCTTCCATGTGTACTCTGGTTGGTGGTTTAGTTCCTGCGAGTTCTGGGGTGTCTGGTTGATTGATATTCTTGTTCTTCCTATGGGGTTGCAAACCCTTCAGCTCCTTCAGTCCTTTCTCTAACTTCTTCATTGGGGTCCCTGTCCTTTGTTCAATGGTTGACTGTGAGTATTCGCCTCTGTATTTGTCAGGCTCTGGAAGAGCTCTCAGGAGACTGTGGGGCACACAAGGATGATTTGGTCTTCTTGGTAGAGCACTGGGTTTGAGATAACTGGAGACCCAACAGGTGGACTACTGCCTGGTGAGAGACAGCATGTATCTCCCGGATCCCAGATCCCCACATGTGGCCTAAATCCCCATTAGTCTGCATCTTGCAGACACGTTTGACTCAAAGTAACTCTTCCCAGAGAGGTTTTACATCACCAGCCTCAGGTAGAGGGCGTGACTACAGGCCTCAGGTCCTAGAGAGATTTACATACTAATGAAGGCCAGAGGGCGGAGCCAATTAAGCATTATTCCCCAGACCCTCCTCCTTTTCTCCCTCCCTATTTAACTCAGGTCTGCCCTGAGTTTCACGGGGGTACTGCAAGATCCATTTACATCTGCCATGAAAATAAATCCTTTAAACCCATGGATTTCTCGTGTCTTTGGGGCCCACCATGGGTACAATAATCTAGTCTCTCGCAAGGGGTGCTGCTGGGGCCTCTTTCTTCTCTCCCTCTCCCATTTCTCTCGGCTGTAGGTCGGCCGGTCGCATGCCCACATGCCCCCAGTCTCTATCCTTCAGTGGCCTCTCAGCAGCATCTGAGAGTCCAAGGACTTGAGACCAGTTGTTCCCAGCCACCTCCTGGCCTGAGGATCACCAATCCAAGAGCCCTGCACCCACACAGAACTTCACTCTGAGTGAGAACTCCCCCTGCCCCGGGTGGGGCCCCGTAGCGCCCCCCCCCCGGCCGTGCACAGAGTGAACTCAGTTTAGATTCCCTCCTTCCAGTCTCTTTGGAGCCATAGGAAACACAACAGTCCAACAAGATTCAAGAACCCATGCCATGCCACATGAGATAATCATTCCCCACAGGAGACAGCTATATCAAGTTCCTGTCAGCATGCATTTCTTGGCATCCACAATAGTATTTGGGTACCCAGAATGGCTCCTGTCTACAGGAAATGCAGGGACAAAGTGTGGAGCAGAGACTGAAGGAAAGGCCATCCAGAGACTGCCTACCTCGGGACCTAAGCCTTCTTTCACCAGTATTTCATCTATGTGAACGTAAGTCAAAGGCCTTTCTTAGTTTTACTGTGCCTTTCCTCAGAAGCACCGAGGAAAACATTACTGTTTGATGATCCTCCCTGTGTAGACTGGATGCTGATAAGAATTCAGTAAGCAGGCTTCCCATTACTTCATTGAACAAGAGCACGTGTAACTTTCCATAGTTTAAGAACGTTTTGAGAGATCATCCACAGTTCCCTGGGACTATATTGACCATGGAGAACAAAAGGAGAAGTAGTCTCCCTTTTAGTTTCTTTGACAATATTAGAAAAGCTCTAGGTGTGATTATTAAACACCCAGAAGACCAGCTCTACCTGTCTGGTACTTTTACTTACTGTAAAATATTTTGATACATAGAAATTATTCACTGAGCTTTGACTCCACAAATGTTTTAATCAGCTATTGTAATTGTTGACCTTTGATGTCAGATGCTTTAATACTATATGTATTATATCTAAAACTCATCCTCTAATACCATAATAAACTTATATTGACCTTTATATTTGTAAATGCTTTCTGCTATTTTCCTGTAAATATTCATCCATTTAAACTACATGTATAAACTCTCTTTAGTAAAATGATTTTTATATTTTAATCATTGTGAAATTTTCTTAATACTGTGAGACAAACTAGCATTAACAAATAAATTTACTACAGCTATGAGAAATTTTTTCTCCAGGGGAATGTGCAGGCAAGGGTAAGCAAGGTCGATTTCACTTTATAAGATTCAGAAAATCAACCATAGTTCAATTTCAAAGATCACCCTGTTGAAATAATAAATTTATTTGGTTTTACTTATAACTGTTGGTAAGGAAATTCTGATAGGAGTATGTGTGAACAGAAGCAGTCAACCTGAAAACTCTTTACTTAGTGTGCATGAGGACATTTTATGTTCACATAAATAGTTCTTCCGTGTTTTAGTCTTTTGTCTATATAAAATCAACTGGGATTGTCTGATCATTCCCTCTTTTTGTGAATTAACAATTAACAAGTTAACAAGTCCTACTGTGACCATCTTAGGACAGAGAGATAAAGGTATAAAGATGTAAGTTGATTAAATTAGAAGATAGGCCTGAAGTCCTGTATTGTATCTTGAAAGAAAAACTCATTTGTTTCTTTGTCTATTTTATTTTTAATTTTTTTTACACTCCATATTTTATTCCCTTCCCCACATCAATTTAGGATTTCTTCAAAACAAAAGACAGAACAACAGAACAGAACAGAACAAAACAAAACAAGAATCTCCTAAACAATAAAATAGCTCTTCCATATAATCTATTTATACAATTCCTGAGCGTGCACCTAAAGAAGTATATCTCCTACAACACAGACTTGCTCCTCCATGATCATTATTGCATTATTCATAATAACCAGGAAATGGACGCAGACTAGACATGCATCATTTGATGACTCAATAATGAAGCAGATGTACATATACACTATGGAATTATATTCAGCTATCAATCAAAAAATTCTCAAACAACTATATAGAGCTGGAAATAATTTTATTGAGTAAGGTAACCCAGACTTAGGGAAATAAGCATCACATGTTCTCTTTCATGAGTGGATCTTAGGTTTTTATTTTTTTAATTTCTTTTTATTTATTCATTTACATTCCAGATTTTTATTTTCCACCCACATTCACTCTCTGACTGTTCCACATCCCATAACTCCTCCATGTCCCTGTCTCCACGAGGATGTCCCCATCCCACCTGACCTCTAGACTCCCTCAGACCTGATTGGTGGTCTAGTGCTTGAGAGATCTCAGGGGTCCAGATCAATTGAGACTGTTGGTCTCCTACAGGGTCAGCCTCCTCCTCAGCTTCTTCTAGCATTTCCCTAATTCAACACAGGGGTCATCAGCTTCTGTTCATTGGTTTGGTGCAAATATCGCATCGACTCTTTAACTTCTTGCGGATCTTCTGGGGGGTGGGAAGGGCAGTCATGATAGGTCTCTTTTTGAGCACTCATTGCCTCAGTAATAGTGTCAGGCCTTGGACCTCCCTAAGCTGGATCCCACTTTGGGCCTCTCACTAGTCCTTCTTTTCCTCAGGTTCCTCTACATTTCCATCCCTGTATTTCATGCATGTCCTTTTGAGTCTGAGTTACCTCACTCAGATGATATTTTCTAGTTCCATCCATTTGCCTGCAAAATTCAGAATGTCCTTGTTCTTAATATCTGAGTAATATTCCATTTTGTAAATGAACCACGGAGACTATTGTTGTAAAAATATCCTGGGTGGGGGTGGAGGTGGACATCCTCATGGAGATAGGGGAGGAGGTATGGGATGTGGAACAGTTGGAAGGTAGACAGAGAAAGGGATAAAATCTTAAGTATAGAAAAAAAAAGATTAAATAAAACTTTAAAAGAACAAACAAAAATCTTTGAAATATTTGTATTTATACATACATTAATTTTATATAAAACACATTTAAAAGACTAGACTATCATTTTTATCTAAAGTGAGGGCAATATACTCTAATATAAAAGAGATCTCCAAATGACTCAATGAGACCATGGAGTTTTATGGGTGATGTCATTTTGGCATGTGCTTTATGGTGACACTAATAAAGTTGATGATAATGTCACATGGCATTTCCATGTTTGTTGATATTATTAGCAAAGATGGTAGCAAGTTTATGTAGTTGTTTCTATTTGATCAAGTCTCCCAGTCAAGATGGCAACAAATCACATGGGTGCTTTCTGCTCAAGATGAATTCAGCCTCCTGTAAAATGAATCCAGTCCCAACTGAGACAGGAATCCTTGTGTGGAAACCCATTATTTATACAGATCAAATACAGAAACTTGAACCTTTTCTTTGAAAGGACATTTTAGTTCTATTAGTATGGGTATAGAAAGAGGGAGTACCAGTTGAGTAGGCAGTCTAAAATAGCAACATAAAGAAACAGGGAGGGGTTTCACGGTCTCAGATAAAGTAAGCTGAGTCTATAAGGAGCTGATAAAGTGGCTACAGTAACAGTATGTTTCTCTCCGAGATGAAGACGGGATAAGGATACAGAGAAATGTGCTCTAGAGAGTACACATTCCTAGGCAATGCTACTAACTCAGTACCAGGATTGGGAATGGTTGAGTTGTTTGTTTCCTCTCCTTTTTCCAGTTACAAATTGGGGAACCCACCTGACTCAAGGCCTGGGTTTTAAGTCAAACATGCTTAAGTCTGGAGTGGGAAGGCCAAATCCCATCCCGACTCAGCTTCTCAGGTTAGACAGCAAAGAAAAATTGCTTAGCATACCTTCATGTGCCCTGTTTTATTAGGCGGGAGATCATCTGCCAGATTAGCATCAAGAGAGAGAATGTTTTACGAAATTAGGATTAGAAAACTGGGGGGTAAATCCTAACATATGGACATAAAGGAATAGAGTAAAAGATGGGAGAAGATAGAAAAGATAGAAACAAGACATGAGATTGGGAACTTCAAACCATCTCTTGTTCCATCATATAAAGTTGTTTGAGTCAGTGAGACTTTTAAAGAAAAAAAATATTGTTCTATCTGTATTGGATTCAGACCTCAGTCAGCAGGCACGCTAAAGTTTGAGCTTTTTTTTTTTTTTTTTTATGACAAGCCAAATCGTATAGAAATGGAAATCTTGGCAATCCTTTTAGGCAATGTATAGATGAGACCAGTTTCTGGTAATAAGTCAGTACCTGTATTAGCCAAGGACTGGAAACAAGTGACCAGAGACTGGGCTTAGCATCCAGTGATTGGCAGGCAAAGCCAAAGGCAAAATGCTGAAAGCCCCTTTTTGTAAACAAGGGTTTCAGTCTAGTACACCTGCAGACTGAACCCATACATTACCCAGGTGTAGGTGTTGAATGCACTGTGGTTGTATTGCAAGGCCTCTGTTATGGAGCTTTGATGGTACTATGAGAAGACAGATGAGGAAAAAGATCCAAGCCCAGATTTTATGTTTCACACAAATAAATCATCAGGATGGGGCTTGCACCACTAATGTTGACTAAAGTTGCAAAATGCCAGAATCTTTAAGTTCACAATTGACCTTTAGTGAGTTCAACCAGACCCATATTAGATGAGGTTGCTATTAAAAAAAGGAAAGGAGACAGATACTGTGAAAAAGGAAAAGTCACTCAGAGGGAAAGCATTGGAGTGCATGACTTTAATAACTCTTTTCTGTTTTACCTCCAAATGTTAGGTGGGAATTGATGGACCAAAAAAAAAAAAAAAAAAAATAGAGATCAACCTTTATACAAGCAGAACTGTTCTTTAATTGGAGCAACTGTAAGACAGAAAACTTTCCTCATGTATGGAATCTGTGTACACAAGGCACTGAAGATTGGGAAAAGGGTTTGAATGGAAAATTCGATCTGAAGGTCAGTTCTCCTGCATTCTCAAATTTATAGATAAAAACAAAGGTTAGAATGTTAATCTCAAGTGGGGAGCACCCTCATCGAAATGGGGAAAGGGGAATGGGATAGGGGGTTTGTGGAGGGAAAACTGAGAAGAGGATAACATTTGAAATGTAAATGAATAAAATATTCAATAAAATAAAAGAATGTTGATCTCTTTATTTGAAGCTTCCTGGGTCCCGAGACCCTAGAAACCCAAGGGTATCACTAGAAAAATCCATTTTCCTGACAAGATTTTCTCCAACCTGAAGCTTTTGGTTCATTAACTTTTTACATATGCTATGACTGTGTAGCTTGGTGCTTCTGTGGAACTCGTAACAGTGTGAGTGGGGCTGTCTGTCACTCTTTTGCCTTCTCCTGGGATCCTTCTCCTCCCAATGACTTAGCTCCTCCTGCATTAATATGAGGATATGGATCTAGCCTTAATGTAGCTTGTTAGGCTATGCTCTGTTGATATCCCAGGAGGCCTGCTCTTGTCTGAAGGGAAAAGAGGGAGAGGATCTGAGAAATGGGAAAGGATGGACAGGGGAGGGGCTGGATGCAGTAGAGGCAAGGGAACTGCTTATTGGGATGTAATATATGAGAAAAGAATATTTTTTTAAAAAAAATGTTATTCTTTTGAAATTAAAAACAAACTGTTATAGTGATTGGTCAATACCAATTAGTCCAGCACAATAAATCTTTTCATAAGAAAATAAGTAGATACATGTCATGAATATAAAATTTGATATGTTTTAAAGATGATTAAAAATATTAAAATCACCTATTTCCTTCTCCTGTGAGGTACAAACAATGATTCTCTAAATGTAATACTTTCACATTTTACACCCTGAAAATGGTTCTGGTTCTATTAAGTAAACTAAGGGTACCACATTAAAATATGCGTGGTTGTTCTTCCGATGTGTTTTGTTTAGAAGTTGAGCTTGGAAAGGCCTCAAGTGTCAGAGGTGTGAGTGTGAGGCATGTAAGCCACTGCCCAGCTCCTGAAGGTAAGAAGAATGTCAGAAACTAGGAAGGACAATCCAGGATTACCATGGTGATCTGCTTGCTTTGTAGTAGTTCTTTTTCCTAGGCTATTTTCTACCTTGCTGTTCTTTTTAAGCCCATAAATTTACTTTTGTGTGCATGGTTAGACACTGTCAGTGTATAAATCAAAACAAAACACAACACAGTACAACACAACACTAGCAACAACAACAACAACAACAACAACAAGAAAAACATATAGAAACAGTCTGACTACATTCAGAATCTCTGCTGCATGGAATGATGCGCTGGATCTTTATCGTCTAACAGGGAGACTTTTGATTTACTGTTTTTATCATGACAGAATTAAAAGTGTGCATTAATGTGGGCGGTGGGCTGTGAGAAGCAGCCTGGCACCTGGTTGAGCACAGGCCTCGAACCCGGGATCCTTATGGGGTGGAAAGCGTTTGGCATCGCTCCTGCCTCCTGGCTCCTGCCTCCTGCCTCCTCACACTCAGTCTCAGCCCTCTACAGCCCCTCCCACAGAGAGGTCTATCGCAATCGGTCACTTAGGAATAGTGCCTCAGGCTCTCCCACGTGTAGATGAGGCATCTCCAAGCTCTCAGACCAGGCCAATAGGGGTTATTTGCTGCCAGATCCTAACCCACCCCAAAAGTGTATAAAAGAGCTCTATTTGGGAGAAGTACAGGTGTGCGAGAATCTCATCCCATTGTCTGAGAGTTTCTATAGCAAGAGCTGTAACACTTGGGAAGAGATCTGCTCTCCCAAATCACCTTCAGGACCCACCCCTCCCTGCTAGCTAGCCGGAACCTCACTGGCACAGCCCAGACCGCCTCAGTGTGGAGAGACAGGTGCAGCACCTGGGAGTAACTGGGTAGCAAAGGTGAGTCTTGGGCGGAGACAGCATTGGAGGGAGGCAGCGGAACACAATTCCCCTTCCCTGCTAGCACTCTGTCCTCTTGGCCCGGATTCCCTGCACCAGGCCTGGCAGGAGATCATCTTGGGACACGCGCTGGAAAAGGGACCCACCAGTGCTCTACCAGAAACCAAGCCATCCTTCCACGGTCCCACACATTAAGATGCAATGGGTGGGTGATAATTTTAAAGACAAGCAATGTCAGACAATATTTGATTGTGCGTTAAACAGCAGCATCCTTTCTTGGTATATGTGTTTGAATTTACATGGTCCTATGCCTCAAAGAATTTGGCACGTTTATATACTGGTTATTGATTTGGTAATATCTCTAAAATACATACTTAATATTTCTTGACAGAAAATATTTCTTGTTAATGTTCCAGAAAAATCTTCATATTTGATAATGTAAAATTCTTTTTTAAAAATAAATATTTATACAGAGGAAAATAAAAGTAAAGGAATTATGTCAAATTTAAACATTCACTTTGGCCTTTGGCCATTTGCAGATTTCAGTGTGGAATATTCTCTCCAATTAAAACGCTTTAACTACTTAAAGAGAATATACACTGTAAACAATTCTATTTATTCTGTTTCCAGTTTTTCCTTTGCTGGATAGTTTAATATATCTTGAAAGTAGGAGAAGAGTCCTTAGACAAGGATGTTGGTGGGAAAGGTAGGATTAGGTGTGAAATGTATTGTGTATTTGTAAGGAAGTTATAAGCCTGAGAGGTACAGTGCTCAACTAAAAAACATGTTAAAGTAATTGTACTAGAGACTATTAGTTACAAATACAGAGTTTCATTGGCAGAAATGTAGGTAGATCAATTGACATAGAAGACTTAGAAACAAAACAGCACACTTATGTCTACTCAATTTTTAACAAAGTAGACAAAACCTACTTTGGAACAAAAGAGATAGAATATTAAATAAATAATGAGATAGAATATTAAATAAATAATGCTTTCAAAATTGGACTTTTATCTTCAGAAAAATGAAATAAGATTTATATATTTCATCTTATACAAAAATCAGTTAAAATGCATCAAAGGCCTTAATTTACAATCTAAAACACACTGGAAGTTTCAGAAATAAAACTTACGATTTGAAATAGGCATGAACTTTCAATGAAAAGCCCAATAATGAAGAAAGTGTATATATATATATATATATATATTTATATATATATTATATATATATATAAATATATATATATTTAATTCCAGGGCATATATAATACCTACAGCCTTCCATGTTCTATCATAGATGTTTGTCCTCCTACATTTACTGCTGCTTTTTACACTATAATAAAGAATTGGAATCAACTCCATTACCCATCAATGGATGAATGATAATGAACTCTTGCTACCTACATAAAACATAATATATCTCAGCTTTAAAGCAAATTTCTGTTAAAATTTTCCAGGAAAATGGATGAGCTTGTAATATAAAATATTAATGAAGTTTACACAATATTATAAAGAAAAAAATTTTATTCTCCATTGAAAAACTTTATATCACTAGTGGTGATCACTCTTGGTTCTAAAATCAAAATTACTTTCCCTTTAACTTAGGAGAGATGAAAATAGATAAGAGATGGGATAATATTAAAGTGTCTGTGTACAGTTGCATATGTACCATGCACACACGTGGAGACTGTAAGGTAAAGTTTTGTGGCAAGGGCTTTCACCACTGAGCCCTTTCCTGTGCCCTGTTAATTCTTCTTAGTTTAGCTTTCTACTGATGCTACTTTTGATATTCAAATATATCGTCTAAGCTTACCAGTCATTTTCTTAAGTCCAGACCCAGCAGTCCTTCGCTGAGTCTTTATATGAGGGGCCTCATATCAACTGGTGTATGCTGCCTTATTGGTGACTGAGTGTCTGAGAGATCTCGGGGGTTCATGTTAGTTGAGACTGCTGGTCTTCCCATGGGGCCATCCTCCTACTCAGCTTCTTCTGCCTTTTCCCCAACTCAACTACAGAGGTTCCTGGGCTTCAGCCTGTTCTCCCCCACTACTTGATCATGTACCCTTTCTCCTCCCTGTCCTCTCTTCCACCAAGACCCTTCCCTCTCTTTGCTCCTGTGACTGCTTTGCTCTCTCTCCCAAGTGGGATTGAGGCATCCTCACTTGGGTCATTCGGCTTGTTAACCTTCTTGAGTCCTGTGGGTTTTGTCCTGGTTATTCTGTACTTTTTTGACTAATATCTACTTAGTAGTGAATACATACCATGCATACCTTTTTGGGTCTGAGTTACTGCTGTTTCTTCTGTTAATTTTATAGTATTTTTCCCATTATGGATAGCCGTATATTGAAGTCTTGGCTGTCCATATAATTCCTTAAGAGTGTTAATGTTTGTTTTTTTCCTACAATACACATACAAGCCATTGTTTGGTGTTTGGATATCTTAGAGTGATTCTATATAAGGTATGCCTTTACCTCAAGCATGCTATCCTTATGATAAAGCAACTGTCAGTCTTAAGGTATGGTCTTTCTGGAATTTCAATTGTGAGTTCACGTTGCTTGGTTTGAAACTTCAAATTCTAGAATGCTTGAGAAATTTCTTTGCTGTTAGTTTCTGCTCTCTGATAGAATTTGTTTCTATATTTTTTTATTGAAAGATTTGTAAAATGGTCTGTGAGCAAACATGAGATCTTAGCTCGACTCTTCAGAATTCTGATCACAAATATCAATAATGTCTTTCACCCACACACAATTTTGTCATCTCAGGCTACTGTCTGACTAGATTCTTTTTATGAGTAATCACTTTAAAACTTTTCTAAACAGATAGGAAAACAGCATGTAGAGTGTTATCTGATATATGTAGTGAATTGTTAACTCTATTTTATCTAGGTGTTGTAGGATTTTAGAGCAAGAAGTTAGGTTTAATATCATTTAGTCGAGAAATATTTCTTTTCCTGAAGGACAAATTTTTTATTTTCCAACTAGTAGAAAAACAACTTTGGTTTCTTGATTATTAATTTATACCTGTAGCAAATGAGAACATGAATGTACTACACTATATTGATAATTCAGGATCCAAATGTCAAAAGAAACAACTGTGGATCAGGCTTTCCTGGAAATTGGCAAGAAAATATTCATTAAATATAATTATGTGGAAAACCTAATTTGAATATTATAAACATAAAATTAAATAAAGTTTTAATAAAAGTAAAAGTTGTTGAAAATGCATAATACAGAGATATTACAAATTGGTATATTATACATGCAAGTATATTAGTTTAGATTCTTGCAGGTTTTTATTTTTTTAATGAAAAGAGATTTTTTTTTTCATTCTGATTACAGTTTTTAAATACAATTCCGAGTTAGTTGTAAAAACTGAATAGAGTGTTCTGGGTACCTGTCACATAAGTGAAAGTAGAGAAGCATACATCTTAGAACTAGATGCACACTTTTTTAAGTGTTGTAGGAAAGTTCATATGTGTATACCATGAAATACTGAAGAGAAGACTGTATACTATTCTACTAAGATACCATGCCTTTTCCAAGATTGATGAGCTCAGTCTTATCCATACGTAGGAAGTACTAGTAGTATAAAGTAGACAAGAAGCTGATTTTAAAACAAATTCCTATGGGAGCAAAATAGTTTCATACAAACAATTTTGTAGAAATTTCTCTTTTGAAAAAACTCTCATTCACTTTATTACATAAAAGTTATAAACATTTCCCAGAACTGAGCACAATCTCATTTTCCCACAACCTCTTCTGTAACTCTTACCAAAAATAGAAACAATAAAGGGTTCAAATGAAAATCAAGAGACAATTTACACGATTTCCTTTCTGAATGTTTTGAAACATATTTGGAGTTTATGTCTCAATAGCATTAAAAAATGTCCTAAAAAGTTACAATTCCATTGTCAAGTGCTGGGACATTAGTGATTTTTTTCTCTGTGACTTCTGTCAGAACCAAAACCTAGTCCATGAACCAAGCTGTGTGAGGAGATGTATGAGACCTTGTGAGAAAACACCAAGTAAAGAAGACAAGAGTCTCTGTTTCTCCATAACAGGGGTGGTTCTTGAAAATTGCTTTCTTGCCCCTCCCTGATGAGGCAGTGAGGAGGAAGTTCACATTAGATTCGCAAAGTTCACATAGACTCATTACACGAGTCTGTGGTTATTTGTTTATATGCCCTTATGGAAAAACATGTTTTGCCTTATGCAGCTTCTTCTTTCGATTTTACACTTAGATAACTCTTCTTAACACTCAGAGTCTAAATTGTCTGGAGCTCTGAATAAAGTTGGCTATTGCATGAGAATGTAGTTTGCCTAATTTTTAGACCCTGCTTTCCCAAGTTCACACTACCTACTACAGGAGTAAAATTATTTTCATACTGTGCCTGAAACCACATTATGGTTCTTGTTCTCCAAAGAAACAGTAAATTGAATATATTAAAAGCAATCCCGAAAAGTCGGGTTGCCTGTTGACAGTGAATTGTTACAATTGATACAAGTGGTAAGTATAATACAAGTTTAAATGATACAAACAGAGATTAATCTGTAGAGTTTAGTATTATTAGAAAAGCATATATTTTTGTCGACTCAGAGAAAGGTTAAACCTTTAGTAGCTAACCATAATGGTCCTAAATGCTTATTGTCAGGGATTAGAGTGTGGTCCACGTATTTGTTATGGCTTCTAGCCTACAAATTACTAACAGAAGGCTCATTTGATAACTCAAGTGCATTAGGGCACCTTCTTTTTTGATGAGAAACATAATACATATGGGTAATTAAAACTTTTCAGAAAATATATATTTGGCTGTTAGAGAATATTTTCTAGTATCCGAAGTTTATTTGCTCAGATAACACTGTTGTCCTTCTGAGTGGATGCTCTGGAAAAAGCCAATCATATCTGCTTCCTAAATAATCTTCCCTGAAACTTTTATATAGGGATATTATATGAAAAACTTAATGTTTAACTTAATATTAACTTAAATTTAACTTAAATTTTTACTTCAAGACTGAAGTAAAAAGTATGATTATTGTAAGTACAGGTGGAAGGTATTTTGCATAAAAATGGGTGGAGAAATGAGACAATTTTAAATATGAACAAATGGCTTCATATAAGCTTATCTCCTCAACTGGACACTCTTTTTTTTCTTTTTCTTTTTTTCTTTTTTTTTTCTTCTAAAATTTTCAGAATTTCAACTTTAATATCAAAATCTTTGGCTCATTTTGGATTGATTTTAATACAAATTGAGAGACAAGGATCAAGTTTCACTCTTCTGCAGTAGATATTCAGATTCACAGCACCATTTATTAGATATGTTGTCATTTTTCCAATGTGTTTTTTTTCTTTCTTCTTCATTGATGAAAATTTCTGGTGGGTATAAGCCTGTGAACTTGCATCAGGACTTTGGTTGTATTTCATTGATCAATGTACATGTTTTTATACTAATACCTTACTGTTTTCTGTTGTTGTTTTGTTTTATTTTACGATGGCTCTTAGTATAACTTGAAATCGGAAAGGTGTGAATTATATATATATATTATATTATATTATTATATTATATAATATATATATTTGTGTTCTTATTTTTCGGGTTTTTAATGTTTGTTTATATAATTGGAACTTTCATTTGAATTTTAAGATTCTTTTCCCATTACTATGAAGAATTATATTAAAGTTTAATGGAATTTATTATCGTAGATCACTTTTGGTTAGGAGGATTTCATACTATTAACCCTACTGTTTTTATTCCTTGAATAACATTTTTCCACATTCATTGCTTCACCCTAAGACATTGTTTCTTTGTGTGGCAATGTTGTGCTAGCTTTCATCTACTTTCTAGAATTCCATGCAAAGCAATTTTCCTGAATCCTTGGCCCCTCTTTGTTTTTGTAAGATTTTTTATTTTCTTCCTTTTTTCATTTAAAAAAGTCTCTTCAATCTACGCCTATGCGTTGTTCAGAAGTAGTGATATGGGTAGGAAATATTCTTTTTCTACGCTTTCATTTCTCAACTATCGGTTGAAGGGAAATCAAATTGTTTCTATTACATATCATTTATGAATAGAATAGCATGACATGAATGAAACAAAGTACCTCTGTATTTAGGATATATGAGTCATTTATCAATCAGATTGCAGGTGATTCACACGATAGATTTACACTTAGCTTATCTGAGAATCTCCATAGTAGTCACACCAATTTGTAAACCTTCAACAGTGAGAGTTGGTAAATGATATCCTATAGGAAATTAGGGAAAAAGCATTCATGAAATTCAGCATTACGGTTGCCTGAATATGACCAGTATAATGATAACACAAGTTGATTTTGCCAACATAGAAAGGGAAAAGTCCACATGGTCAATGGTTGCTTAGAGAAGGGAACATGGCTTTCCTCAGCTTTTATATAAAATGTGTATTCCTAATCATCATGGACACATGCATAAATGAAAAATGCTAAATGGACTCAAAAGGTTATATATAAGAGTGTGCAGAAATATATTCATATTATTCACATAAATATATGCTAAGAAGAGATCATGAATTTGATGGAAGGTCAAAGAAAGAGTTTGATCAAGGAAGGTTAGAAATGATGTAAATATAAATTCATCTTCATCTATAGGTTCTGATGTTCTCAGACATGGTTTCAGATAGTAACACACAAATATACATTCTAAAATGTATATACTGTTAAAAGTCAAATGTATTCTCAAATAGTATCCTATCTCAATCAGAACCTTAATGGGGCATTAGCTCTTTTCTTCAGCAATGGATTATTTTCTCTCTACTGAATCAAATGAAATTAATTGAATAGGAAGTAAAAAAAGGGGGTAGTTTAAAAAACAAAATTGTAGTTGTTCACTTAGTTTTGATGCAAAGATTCTGAGTAGGAAATACAGTGAGAGAAGACAAGACCAATGTAGCAATAGAGAATGGACACGGAGTGCTTGGCAAGGAGGTGTGGAGTAATTGAGACTCTGGCATTCTCACAGACAGCAGGAAAGGAAGCATGCAGCAGCACCCACAGCTCAGTGCTGTTGTAAGCTGATAACGAAGAAGCCTCCTCTCCGGGGCCGACAGAGCCAGACAAGACTATGTAGCCCAGTGAGCTGACACAGAACAGTGCCTCCTGGAGCTCATTTCCTTTTGTTAATTTTTCTTCAAATCTGAGTCGCCAACTAAACAAGGCTTTGAGCAAAGTGGTCCATTGAACATGTAAGAAGAGGAATGAATGAGTAGCCGTGTGTTACTGACTTTCACTAATACTTTACTTATCCCTGCCATAAAAGACAGATAGGCCATCCCCACCCATTCATTATAAAATCCTCAAGTCTACTGACAAATGCCACACACCATTCATAACATCTTTAAAGTAATAGAAACTGCCACTCTGTAAACAGGATAAACCCTATGTTTTATTTCTGTTTAGGTCACCATATGAATATTTATCTTCAAATGGTAATATTCTGATTTTTATTTATTTAGAAGGTGATATATATATATATATATATATATATATATATATATATATATATCCACAAATAAAGACCTAACATCGTCTGTTTTCACAGGTAAAAAGAAAAATGTTTCAACCTAGCTTCCATTCCTCAACCCTTTTCCACCGTAAAGTTTTATGGTGTTGTAATGTTTCCCTAATACAATCTGTGAGCACACAAATATTAAATTTTTGCAAAAGCAATAACCCCACCCACTTTTAAATTCTTTACTAACATATATAACTGGATATTAATTCTCTCATACATTTTAACAATAGCACAATATTTTTTAATTATAATGTACAAAATATGATTTCTTTCCCATGGGTAAAGATGGGTAGTTTCTAAATATTTCATTTTACTACTAATCCTAAAATGAATATTTCTTGACATATATATATATATATATTGCCTATGTATGAACATAGGTATCAAATAAACTTCATACATTTAACCTCCTAAGATGTTGTGATGAGTGTGGACTCTCCCTTGTGGCTACACAAAGGCAAGGCTATAACTGTATTTTGCCTCTTGACATATACAATATTTTATTCCACCATATTTTATCTATTTTGTTGATGTTACCTCCCTACTTTTCCATAGCTATGAATTTTGCCTCAGCATCAGCTATAGAGTCCTGACGAAATATCTTGTTATCCCAACATATTTTGCTTTTCTCAGTGGGAATAATAACAAACTCATTAAGTCTCTATGTAGCTCATGTCACTATGTTCTGTCTATTGTTTGATAAATTGCTAAATAATGAAAAAATGACAGTAAATTTACTTGCTTAGATTTACTTTATATCATAGCTTAAAGATATTTTAATACCAGTACTATAATTATGGGTTTTTATTTTTTTGATATCTGCCAAAATTGATAGTGAAGTTTGACATTTCAATTGTGAGAGCTAAATGTGTGAATGTCCGTCTAATAAATCCTACAAGAGTTTGTTTTGACCACTTGCCCTTCCTGGTGGCTACACTGATTTCAGTATTTTATTTTGTATGTGAGAAGAGAAATACAGCATTGAATGGACCACATCTTTTGTATCAATTCAGATAGCAAATAAAACAAGAAAAATTATGATTTTGTTGTTAACCCTCTCTTACAATGGTAATGATTTTCTGTAACAGTTTAAGACTCACAAATATCAAAATAACACAGTGCATGATTTCCAAATTCACATAAAAATTTACCAATTTGATTGTATGAAGTGTAATTATAAAATATAAGATAACAGTATAAAGTTGTCACAAGCTTTTTATAGTTACTTTTTAAGTTCTTCTAGATTTTATTTTTCCTTTCTCTGCTGTTATAAAATCTTAAGGGCTAAAGATTTCTGTCAGATTCAAAAGCAGTAAAAGATATAAGCATCCAATTATCTACTATCTCTCTATAGCATCCATCTTTCATCAATTTGTCATTTATCAAAAATGATTCACTGCAGCAGATTGGTTTACAAAAGTTTGAGGCACATCTGAAACATTAAACTTGAAGTCCACTTGGAATGCAGAGAGCAAGAAAAAGGGGCAGGAACCCTGTCGACATGAAAGCTGATAATTTGGTATTATAGGCAAGCATTGAAGAAGGATTGAGTAGACCAGGCTAGATCACCATGATTATGAAAAGTCAGGATGTCAGTTACAGAGGAAGCAGGAAATAATGGCAAATGTTAGAAATCTTCAACACATAGAAATATTAATACTACTATGAGATCTCACCCAATCTATATTTGATAATATCCCTTTGATTAATATAATATCAACTGAGCAGAAGGTGCAATTACATCTGCAAAATATTTGATAGAATCAGCTAAATATATACTTGATTGACATGATGTTACTTAACTAATACTAAATGACTACTTCTTTTACAGGCTGAAACTATAGCAGAAATAAACATTTTTACTTTACTTTAACTGTAATGAAACTAAAGAGTGAATTCTAAAATTTTTGGTTAGTCCAACTTAGCAAATATTACACATTAGAAACAAACAAAGGATGTCCTCAGTACCATAATTTGTCTTTTGTATAAGTGCTCTAAGTAATACACTTACAGTGAATTAAATAGTTCACCATCCCTCAAAAATTCTTGGCTCCAGAAGAAACTCCTAAATTCATATCATCCAATATAGTAGCTACTAGCTTCATGTGTATATTTGCATGTACTAAATGGAAAAATTAAAATTCAATTCCTTCATAATATCAACTTTACTTTGGTGTTCAATAGTCATACCTTGATTATGACTAAAATTGTTGGAAGCATAGATAAAGAACATCCTCATAACAGAATAGTCTACTGTTATAATGCTCTATACACCATCTGTTCTCAGTGAAATGGTCTTATTTGGAGAGGTTCCTATCCTTCAAAGTGTGGCTTTAGATTAGCTATACACATACAGTTTTAAAATGACATGAAATGGAAATTTATATTATTTTCTAAATTGTGCAATCATTGTAAGTGAAGCCCACTATTTCAAGTGAGGTTTATGAAAAGGATGAGATACATACTGGAGTTGTACTATTCGGCTTCAATAGATACAAATATGAAAGGGTCAGGGATCAGTAAAATTGCTTTGAGATTGTGTCTCCTAGTAATATCAGAAGCTGTATGCAAAAGTCTGACCAACATGGCTGCCCTAATATGAGTTGAAGAAGAAAAACAACAATGAGCATGCAAACATGGAAAGGGAAAAGCCCACAGGGCCTCAATCCTGCTCAAAGAACTAAAGGAAACTTGGGCAAGCTTGGAGTAGGAAAGGTGGTTTTCCCAAGGGAGGAGAGTGCCAATTTGTTGTTCATTGCTAGTGGTCAGTCCTAAAAACATACACACAAGTAACATTATACAGACTGAACAGGTTATATTTAATAATACATATGTATATCCATATACATATAAACAAGCAATAACAACTAGTGAAAAAAAGAGGCCATGAACTTCAAGGAGAGTGTGTAGGATTGTAAAGGAGGGTTTGAAGGGAAGGAAGGGGGGGGACAATTTTAATTATATTATAGTATCAAAAATAAAATAAAAAACTCAAGCATATTTAACATTATTATTCCTATTGTCTAAAACATCTTCTTTGAAGATTGTAGATGGGGTCTATGAGGACACAGGTGCTATGCAATGGGAAAAGAAAACAACAGAAAAAATTCATCTGAAGAGCGGAAGTGTCTATTACAGACAGAATAGGATGGAGTAGAGACAAATAATACTAAGGAGTTTTGAAAAGCTAGTAAAGAAACAATATTTTATGTTTACTTAAATGTGTGTGTGTGTGTGTGTGTGTGTGTGTGTGTTGCTGATGCCAAAATGGTTTGCAGAAAGAAGCCTGGTATGGCTGTCCTCTGAGAGGCTCTCCCGGCACCTATGACAGATGGAGACACTCACAATCAGCCATCAAACAGAGCCTGGAACCCCAGTGGAGGAGTTGGGGAAGGACTGAAGGGGCTGAAGTGGTTTGCAATTCCATAGGAAGAACAATAATTTCAACAAACCAGATGCCCCCAGAGCTCCCAGGGACTAAACCACCAACAAAGAGTACACATGCAGAGACCTATGGCTCCAGCTGCATATGTAGCAGAGGATGACCTTGTTGGGAATCAATGGGAGGAGAGTCGCTTGGTTCTGTGGAGGACTGATGCCCTAGACAATGAGAATGCAGGAGAGGTGAGGCAGGAGTGGGTGGTTGGGTGGGGGAGCACCATCTTAGAGGCAAAGGGAAGGAGGATGAGTGGAAGAAATCATGGAGGGGAGACCAGGAAGGATAATAACATTTGAAATGTAAACAAATAAAATGATTGCAACATTAAAAAACGTGTATGTATGTATATATTGAAAAAAGTTATTCCACTTGAGGTGATGATGCTTCCCCAAGAGCAATGGACTATCTCAAGAAAATACCAGAACCAGGGATGCAAAGCCTCTATAATTTCTAATGGCATTCTAAATATTTATCTTTATGCCTACAGAAATGTGTGCTTCTCACTACTTATCCAAGATCTTTGGGTTGCAGCAGAGACCACTATAGAAATGCACAATTGGTCAAAAGATTAGAGAATAATGATGATACATCGACAACACAACCTCTACCCTGAAGGCTCCAGGAACATGGCTGGAAAGGTATAGACAGACTGTAAAAGCCAAAGGCCTGGGATGTCTGCTCTGTTCTAGTTTCTTGTACACATGACACAGAGTCTGTAAACATAAAGTCTAAAAAATAGATTCCATTAAACAAGACATGCACAATGACATCATCAGTTGACATGACAATGTGGGTGGAGGAATCTCACAAGGACTTAGTTTCAGGTGATTACATGTAATTAAGGGCTATTGAGGAAAGGAGAGTCTGTCTTCTTAATCATGAGCCCCTTATTAAGTTATGGAATATAAGTATATAAGTTGTACATATCCAATAAGTTCTCTCTCTCTCTTTCTCTCTCTCTCTCTCTCTCTCTCTCTCTCTCTCTTCTCTTCTCTCTCTCTCTTTCTCTCTCTCTCTTTGTGTGTGTGTGTGTGTGTGTGTGTAAAACAATATTTTATGAAGGAGAGTTTAATAATTTGATAATGACTGTAGGAATGGCATGGGAGAAATTGCAGGGGAGCTAGGGAGA
This sequence comes from Mastomys natalensis, assembly GCA_021653895.1. NCBI lineage: Eukaryota > Metazoa > Chordata > Mammalia > Rodentia > Muridae > Mastomys > Mastomys natalensis. The sequence goes on along the minus strand of JAJTUV010000766.1, from coordinate 857,900 downwards.
GTGGAAATGATGTAAATACAATACTAACATGACATTCTCAAAAAAAGGTAATTAAAAAAAGAAATTAGGTATTGTCTTAGTCATGATTTCATTCCTGCACAAAATATCATGACTATAATGCAAGTTGGGGAGGAAAAGGTTTATTCAGCTTACATTTCCGCATTGCTGTTCATCACCAAAGGAAGTCAGGACTGGAACTCACACACATCAGGAACCTGGAGGCAGGAAATATTGCAGAAGTCATGGAGGGATGTTACTGGCTTGCTTCCTCTGGCTTACTCAGCTTGCTTTCTTATAGAACCCAGGACTACTCGCCCAGCAATTGCCCCACGCACAATGAGCCCTCCCTCTTGAAAACTAATTAATAAAATGCCTTACATCTAGATCTCTTTGTGGCATTTCCTCAAGGGAGGCTTCTTTCTTTGTGATAACTCTAACTTCTGTCAAGTTGACACACAAAACCAGACAGTACAGGTATGGATTCAAAAGCATTTTTAAAATTATCTTACTGTTTTTGTTATGTATTTATTAGTATTGATTACATACAGAAAAATGGCATTTAATGAGGAAAGGTAGAATTTTAAAATTGAACATTAAAGTGATAAATTCATTATCTATTATAAAAAATAAATATATTTACTATTGAAAATTTTGGTGTGATTTAATAATTTACTTCATCATAATATGTACTGTGTTGTTTAAATAAATTAAAATTTTAAAATAATTCTTAATACATGTTATGTACTATATAACTAAGATTTCTCTTAATATTTCTCCTGACATCTTAACATTTGAATTTGTATAAAATTGCTTACACTTTGATATGTAAATTTTTCAATAAAGTGTTACTACTAAATATTATGTACAAATATTAGTACATCTTTAATTAGAAATTTTGTTGGCACTTAAAGAACTTCAAGCATATTGCATTGTAGAATAACATGAATTCTAAAACCTCACATGGCTTGGTTCAATGATCTGTAACCTCAGAGAAATTTACAAGGACATTCTTTTTCTGGAGATGATAGGTCATAATTATGCAAAACCTCTCCTTCACATATGGTTCTTATTATGTTTTAAATATTCATCCACCCATTTTTGCATTTTAAATTTACTCACATTATATTCCATAATTGAAATTCTCAAAAGCCTTTGACTGTACATACTTACTACACTTGCCTGTAAAGTTCATGATGGGTTTAAACTAAAATATCCTACTTATTTCTTCTTGCAGCCAAGCAGTAAAGTATGCCCGAAAAGAACCACACAACATATTGTCCAGTATAACTTTTATTATAATGTTTTATTACTATGGTCACAAAATTAAAGGATGTGTTGAAGTCCACACAGAAACAAATATTTTTATGACTGAGACATTTGGTGTCTCACTTTCAGGCAATACCATAGCCTCTTCTTTTCCCCAAACTTCCAAGAGTTTGTTCTCCAATCCCACTCTTATTTTCTGTAGGACTTCCTTTATCATTCCACCAATTATAAGACACTCAAGATAATCTACTCAAGTGCTAATTTGGATTCACACTCAATCTGTGTCTCTTTGTGCCAGATCGTCCTTACTCATAGTGTGAGTAAACTGGATCTGGTCTTGCTAAGAAAGCATTGAGCTTGCCTTAAAGACCAACTCCCAAGCACTATCTCATACCCACCCACCCCTATCCTGATCTATAATTGTCTCAACTGATTTGTAACATAAATGTGTCTTCTTCCTGGGGCTTCTTCAATATATAAACAAGCAACTTGAAATTTCTCTGCAGCCAAACATCCTTTTTATTTTATATATATTCTTTCTCCATCAGCCCATATCTTCCTATTGTACTTAGAATAAAATCTCTTGGACTATTTCTATACTTATCATCATGTCTAACGTCTCTTTTCTCTGGTTTGTAAAGCTAATTCTCTGAGTTTCTATTCCTAAAAACATCGGTAGAATTTTCCATGTCAGTTCCACCGATAAACAGTTGGTGTCTGACTCAGACTTGGTTTTGCAGCTGTGTAGTCCACGAAAGCAAAGATCATTACATTGATTACTTCTCCATCCCATGCCTGAGAAGGAATATCATTACGGAACTTTCAGGATTTCTTATTTAAATTACTTCTCTCTGTTGTTCTTTTTACAATCTGCTGTGTGTACTTTGTTGTTTTTGTTTGTTAGTTTGTTTCTTCGATAATACTTAAAGAAAATGTTTTCTTTATCAGTTTTATTAACCATTCTCTACAGATTCAATTCCTTTCTTGCCAAAGTTCGTTTTCAGAAAAAGGAAACCTGATTTAAATTGGAAAATAGATGAATCAAAATGGCTGGAGAGTTGACTCTTGCTTGGGATATTTGCTGTTTCCAAATGCTTCTTTTCCTAACCACAGGAGGTGCTCCTGGGGTTGGACGCCCTCTTCTGGCCCCTGCAGACATTGCATGCATATGGACTATATACATGTTTGTATATATTTTTAATTAAAATGTATATATATTAATTATAAAAACAAGTTCAAAATTAATAAATAAATTTTCCATCTAATTTCAAAAATATCATTGGTAACCTGTGAAGTCCTTCCCACTCATCTGTGTGAAAAGTATGGTTGCTGGCTCTGAATATTGCCATGATAAAAAAATTCTTGCCTACTGGTCTTCTGGTCTTATAGAAAGGTAAAATAACATTAACACATAAAATATTCATCCCAATTAGATGGAAACTTTATCAAATAGACTAAGACAGAATTAAGAGATGAGAAAATAAACTCACAGAACTGTATGTGTCCAGGATCAAATATAAAAGTAAATTCATGGCTAGTTTGCACCAATATTTTTTAGTGTGTATATGTGTCATACTAAAAATCAAAACAAACCAAAGGAATTTCACAAAATATGTTGTTAGAATATATGGTATCAAAAGTTAACTCATTTAGTATAAATCATTTTCATGACCATATTTTGATAATACTTATTAAATCTGTCTAATTTATTGGATGTTTAAGTCACAGAATTCGTAAATCTTATGATCTGTTCTTCCAAGGTTTTAAATCACAAATGTATTGCTTAACCCACATATTTGCAACTCTCAGAGACAGATATTAAATTTTCATACAAATATATATATACATGTACATATAATGTATTTAAATATATTATAAAGCATGTGTATTATATGTGCATTATAACTAGTACAATATGATACTATGTAGTTTATTATAATGTTATAAAATATATAATTATAGCTATCATTATGTATATATGATATAATGATATCTTTATATCATATATCATAAAATATATTTTATATATAATGATATCATTTTATATATCACATAATATATAGTGTTACATTACATTATGAGTAATCTTTTATTTGTTTAAGTAAACTAGATTTTGATTGTTAGAGTTTAATTTAGCTTTTAAATATATTGCCACTTGGCTTATTTGTAGTGGATCAGTTTTCTTTTTTAAATCTTTAACTTTCACATAATTCTTAAAACATTTTTTTCATAACTCAGTGCTCATGAATTATGTTTTCTTCACAGCCTGGCCTAAGCCCTTAGCATTTACTAGGAAACGTTAACTGACTGCACTGAGTATGGTTGAGAGTTTTCATTAGTCCCTCATTTTGTTTGATTCTTTTTTCTTTCTTTTTTTTTCCTGCATTTCTATTTGTATTTTTTTCTGGACTAAGTAATTGCAATTTTTAAATTTCCTTTTGTATAAAAAATTTCTTGGAGATGTTTAAATTTGTTCCTAAAATTATTTTTCTTTTGCTATTCTTCATAAAAACATGCATTAATTTCCTCTATGATTACAGAGGACGTATTCTATGTGAATGCTGTCTTTATTCATTTTAAAGTTTAATTTTGAACAAGCAATAAAGTGAACAGAACTTTACCAAAATCATGTGTGTAAAATGAAGCTTAATTATGAAAATACATACATGCATATGTAGGTTGAGTATAAATAATACAAATATGTTGTTAGTTAAAAAGTATCTTCAATGTTTTGACTCATTGTGAATTGGAAATCTCGAAAACCGTCTTCATGAAAACTATCATTTAATTCAAACTAAAACTGTTTTGTGTCCTTGTAAATTAAATTACTTATTGAATAAGTTACTGAACTTAAAACAACCAATAAAATATTGTTTAATACATCTTTCAATTTTTTGTGTTGATTTATATTTGGAGATTCAAAATGCCTTGTAGCTTACAATCATGAAATACAAGCTCTGGTACTGCTTACTTATGTCAACTTGAGAAGCTAGCATCATCAAAAAGGAGGAGCCCTCAATCGAGAAAATGTCTCTATTAGATTAGGCTGTATGCAAGCCTGTAGGCCATTTTCTCAGTAAGCTGCACTCCTCTGGGGTCTCCTCATCAATTAACACTGTCTGCAATTTGGAGTCCAGCCGTTTTTCTAGGTTCTCTGCTCCCTCCCTCTCAGTGTGTCCAGGTGCAGTTCTGCAGGATCCCAGTCCAGCTGGGACTGTGTGCTAGCAGGGAGAGGCAAGAGGAGAGAGAAGGCCTTCTCCAAGGATTCTTAGAGGTCTTTTAGGCAAAGAAAGGCCTTCTCTGATGATCGTCAATGAAACAGCTCTCTGAGATGATCTTAGTTTGTGCGTACCTTTTTTCGGCGTGGGCTTGTACTCATTCAATTTATTCAGGGTGAACCAGGGGTATATGTGGCCTGTGGAGAATGGGAAAGTTTTCAGGGTAAATGAAAATTCATCAGCTAGAGTTTTAAAGTTCTGTGAATGCCTCATTTGCATGTAGAGGCTTTTCAGGAATCCCAGGTACTTGTTGGGCAGATTCTTATTGGGAAAAGAGGAAGGAAAAAAGAGGAAGTTGAACTTGTAATCTCACCAAGGCTATGTGACCTTCATCAGGTGGGGGCATCAGGCTCCCCTCAGACAAGGTCGGAGAAGAAGCCCTGCTGATAAAGGGAGTACCGCAGTTTGTGCCCATTGCAAGAAGGCTTTTAAGGACAATGGTAGACTTTGACCTTGGTTAGCACCTTGGTTAGCAGGTAGGTGGCAGTAAACTAATGACTCTGGTTTCCTGCCCTGTTTGAGATTCAGTGATTTGGAAACCTCCCTATCTTCCTCAAGTTGCCTTGGTTATGGTGTTCCGTCAGAGCAAGAGCAAGCAAGACTTAATGGTACAAAAACAATTCTATTCTTTTAAAACGTAGCATTTTGAAGAGTTTCTACTAATCAATAGACTTTGACCATGATTATAATCTCTATGTCTACCTCTCTTCTCTATCAACTGAAATCTCTAATATTAATTAACTAAAAACAAAAACCCTGTTAATCACATTAACAGTACTTAGCATAGTTAATATAGTGGGTTGTTATTACTGTTATCATATCATTAAATCCTTATTTTAATTGAAAAATGTGAGTATAAATAAAATATTTAAATATCTTTATAAATGTAAACATTCCTCTTGTCAGATACTAAAGAATTAATTAGGAGGCATGTCTTTCTTTTTCAAAGACACTTAGCATTCACGCTGGAGTCTTCTAATACAATTTAATCTTAATTGAGCCCACACTCCGTTTTCTTAAGCTTTGTCCAACCTGTAAAGCTGGGATATCATTAGACTTTAAATATCACTTATTTCCTAGAATCTACCAAACTTAGCTAATACAATTCCTCTTTATACATACTATTAGGACAGCAATAAAAGTAGATTCTTAATATTTCAATTTTATCAAAGAGAAAAAGTGAATAACCTGTTACTCAGAAAAGAATTGATTTGAACACCAGAAGTCGAATACAGTCATGCAATGAATCATTAAGAGTATCCTTCTGTTGGAGTTTGAGGAACAGTAAAACTGATCAGAGGACTGTAGCTGTATTAGTCACGGATATCTGAGGAGAGGAACGTGTGCTAGGAGCATCTTGTACTTTTATCTTAATCAAAGAGAAACATCCAAGTGTCTCCTGTGAGTGCAGGTAGACCTAATAGTCCCTAAACATATGTTGAAACACTGTCTGTAGAGGATGAGACCTTGAAGGCTCTGATCCACCTAGCAGACAGGTGGGTTATTAGACTGTCACTGCATCAGAGTTAGAGTGCTGTCTAAATTACACTGCATGCTCTTGCTAATCCTCAGATGTTTCACAGTTGAGTGTGAGGTGAATAAAAGTGATGAGTACTATTTCTGGACCTTGCTATAAATTGCAGGTTCTGAATCTTTTCTCTCCCTTAATGATCAGGAGGGAACAGTTATAAAAGCTTCTCTGTACTATCAATGGACATCACATGTAGAGACGGCAGCCCACAAATTTCTCACCACCTACCTATTTTGTGAAAAAGAAATCAAATTCTCTTAAACAATTATATTTTTGTGTCTCTTTACTACAGCATTTTATAACCTTAATTTTTTTTAAAAAAAAATCTAAAATTCTATACCTTGTCTTTTGCTTTTTCACAGTCAGCAAATCCCTCCTTTGATTTTTTCTTCTCCCTCAGCAACAAGTCTGCTTAAAGTTTCTCATTCTAAATTAAATTTTAATTCTAGATTAAACCTGTTGACATTATCATCTAGTATGTCTCTGTAGCAATGGCCAAACTGAAAGAAAATGACATCAGGTTTTAGTGTACATACCTGCCTGTTTGGATTCATAAGATGATTTTTTTTTTTTTAAATAGCACCCTACTTTCAAATTTGTTGTTACTGACATCAAATAATCTGAATAAATCTTTGAGTATGTCTCATCTTTGTTTCTGATTCCTCTATTTTTTGCCCATTGTTTTAAATAGCATGTCTTTTTTTCTTTTTTTTAAATACTTTCCTGATCTTTAATGCCCTATAATATTTACTTTACACTTCAGTATTAGCCATACATTGAACAAGAGAACACAGCTTTCCTCTTAGCTAACTAAATTTTTAACAGATTTATTGTCACTAGGCCCTGGTCTCTGTTGTTTAGATTTAATTAGAAAATATTCCTTTTGCATCTTCAAGCTACAATTTTTTACTATGCTGACTGCCAAGATTCTAATTCAGTAAAGTTTTTCAAAGTGATCCAGGACAAACTTTCTATTTTTCTAGTCTCCATGAGAGGATAATTCTTAACTTGGAAATCTCTTGCAGAAATTATTTTATGTCCAGAAGACAGGAAATTCGCTCTTACACTAGGTCAAAATCGTTAACGAACACCAGTGGCCTGACAGTCTAGCTTTATGCTAGCTCTTAAGGTCTACTGCTAGTCTTTTCAGCAGAATAACTGCCCTCCGAGTTCTACTATTCCCTCCTCTGTGCCTATAGATTTGAGTAACTTTTCCTTAATTGCTTCACTTTGCTTAGTGACATTTTTGCACTGCTGCCATTAATGATACTCAAACTTATAGTTCAGTGGTATTTGGTGTTCTTAATTCTTACTTCAAATATTCTAATGGTTACTTTTAGTTAATCAATCGTTAATTTGTATATTCAATAAAACCTATGTCTTTTTTTTTTTTGAAGTAGTTCCTAACTGAAGATCTAATTCCAGCTGATTTCTGTGCTGAGGAATAGTTAAAAAGCATCAAAATTGTGAAAGATCAGTCTTCCACTGCTGTGAGGCAAGCTGTGGAAGTTAAGCTGAAGAGCAATATGTGGAAATGTCTCTTAACTTTGTAGTAATTTCAAAATCTAGAACAAATACACATAAGAAAACAGTTGTGGAGTTAGTTTTGTGTTAATTCTGCTGTTGCTATAGACTACTGTGACACAAGACAGCTTAAAGGAGATAGGGCTTTACACCAGCTTACACTTCTGAGGGAGTACAGTCCATCATGGCAGAAAAAATACAGGAGCAGAAAACTGCGGCTAACCTAAGGGTCAGAAAGCAGAGTACTTGGTCACATTGCATATATGAATTGAAAGCAGAGGGAAAAAAAAAGTGAAATTGTGCTATGAAACCTCAGAAACTACCTGCTATGACATATCCTTCCCAGGAAAACTCTAGTTGCTAAAGAATTACTTCTTCAAAAAGCACCACTCCCTAGGAACCACATGTTCAAGCCCTTGAGCCCGTGGGGCATATCACATTCAAACCACAAGTTGTAAAATCAGTAAGTCCAGGCGTACAACATATTTTTACAAAGCCAGAACAAGTAAACCGTTTGCTTCATCACTACACATATTAATTTTTTTCTTTTTGATAAGGGGGTCTCCTAACTAATTTGGCTATTAACAGAAGAATTAGCATAATTCAATATAAATGATGAACATGAAAAGATTACAATAACAGCAGGAAAACTTCCCATGAATAAAAGCAAAAGAAATCACAGGCTGCCACACACAGTGGCTAGTTATGGATTCCTTGAGTTGCAGAATCTAGAAATCTAGTTCATTAATGGTGAACTAGATTTGTCATGAATCTTTATTTTGTCCTTAAATATGTTAATAACTTGGTTTATCCTGACCCATCATAATCTAAGAACATGGCATGTAGTGCTTTTTTGATTATAGGTGATTGCCTTGGCCACAAAGATAAACAAGGACAGAGCAAACAATGCTGTGGTGATAACTCGTTGACACACTTGGCCACAAGTAGAATTATAGTCTAAAAACTAATATGGTAAAAGACTTGAGGTTCAACAAAAACTTTTAGTAAATGAAGGAATGTAGTATAATAAAGGGACCCTGATTTTAAATAGTGTGATTTCATTCCTTTGTTGTTTGTTTTGTGATGGTGTGAATGTGAGTGTATGTGTGTGTGTATGTGTGTGTGTGTGTGTGTGTGTGTGTGTGTATGTGTGATCGCGTGTCTGTAAGTCATCAAAATAGAATGGAAATCTCTAAGGTAAGGAATAGACCTTATTGGAGGTAGAAAACAGAGACTTCTGCAAGACATGAGACAGGGAGGCAGAAGTGGAGGGATGATGAACTGGCATAAGGAACCAGTCAACAGGATGTGGGAGCATGAAAGAGGACAGTAAATGAGGAGACTAAGTAAGGTTAAAAAATAATGAAATACATAGATACAAATACACCATGATGAAACCTGTTACTTTGTGTACCAAAATTTATAAAAACTAAAATGTAATAAAATGATACCCTGTCAAATTTGAAAATAAAGACAAAACCAGAAAATAGTGCTTGATGAACAATTAGTAATTCTTTATCTTCCAATCCCACTTTTAAGGAGTCAATTATTATTTTTACAATCTAACACTGCTCTATAATATTCTGTTCTTGTAAAGGTCTCCTTTGTCCAAGGTGATGGATGAAACAAATGAAACAGTGATCTCCAGGCAAAACAGGACAGATGTGTATATGAACTCGTAGATATAATGCCAGCATGTACTGGGCCTGTTCAAGCCAGATGGGGTTCCAGCACTTAGATGGGGTTCCAGCACTTAGATGGGGAAGTAAACACTGTCTTCCACTTCTAACCAAGAAGCTGTCTGCAATTCGGTAACTGCTTGAGAAGGAAAAATAGGTTTTCTCTAATGAAAAGTCATCAGTGCAGGCCCCATACCCAGGAGTAGTTGACCAACACAAAACAAACTCAATGCCATTTTTGTAGACTATTTTCTTGTGGGAAAAGGTGGGCCCGCAGTGGAGGAGTCCTGGAGGCTTCAAGGAGATGGGTCTCACATACAGGAGAAAGGTCTGGGGTTCCAAAGGCTGGAAACTTTGGCAACAGCAGGCCCCAAAGATACGAGGAAGTCCTTGGTTCCAAAGGGTTTATTTTCATGACGGGTGGTGGATGGAAATGGATGTACCACACCCCACCCCTAAACTCAGGGCAGACCTGAGATAAATAGGGAGGGAGAAAGCCGAGAGGTTCTGGGGAAGGTTTAATTGGCTCTGCCCTCTGGCCTTCATTAGTATGTAAATCTCTTTAGAGCCTGAGGCCTGTGCACTGTGGGAGGGGCTGTAATGGCCTAGGTGACTGAACAATGTAGGTCCATGAAGATTAGACTGCTTGTCAGGACTCTGGGTTCAGGGGACATGGCCAAACTCTTGCCGTTTCTCCCTTGGAGTCTCAGGGATCCAGGCCCATGCCCAGCCAAGAGCCAAGATACCCATACGCAGTCCCACATTTTCTCATATTGCTTCATTTGCACATTTTGTGTTTTGTGACTTGTGTGTATGTTTTTTGTTGTGTCGGTTTTGTTGTTGCTGTTGATTGTTTTTTTATTTTAAACAGAGTCTAGCAATAGACCCTCAACCTAAATCTGACCTTAATACATGCATGTAATTAAAATGGTATAAAAGCATAAAGGAGGAAGGGGGATAGAATAGGGGGTTCTAGGGAGGGGAAATGGGGAAAGGGGATGACATCTGTATTGTAAATAAATAAAATATCCAATAAAAAATTTAAAAAAAAAACCCAGAAAGAGTATAGAGTTTGGTGGATAAGGAGGTGGGTGGATCTGGGAAGATTTGTGGGTGGTAAAAGCATGTTCAGAATATAGTATAAAAACATTTTTATTAAAAAATATGGATAAAGAACAACAATAATACAAGACTGATGAAGTCCTGAAAGGCAGTAAATAGTAGCCCTTCATGTGCATCTTTCCACTTTCTGTCCCTAGCTTCCATCCCTGCTGGAGATCCTGCCCTGATTTCCCACAGTGATAGTTTATATAAGACGAAAGAAAGTCATCCCCTCACATCTCAAAAAATGAAAACTGGATACATATGAATAATTCTTGGAGATAATATCAATATCATGGGTATTGCTAACACTTATGAGGTTTCCCCTACATTTATCAAGAGAAAAGATGCTTCATTTCTGCCAGAGCTGAATAAAAACAAGGCATGGTCTGGCAAGATGGCTCAGCTTGGTAAAGCACTTGCCATACAAACAAGGAACCGATGATGGAAGAAAAAATTGGCTCCTGTAACTTGTCCTCTGAAACACACACACACACACACACACACACACACACACACACACACACAGAGAGAGAGAGAGAGAGAGAGAGAGAGAGAGAGAGAGAGAAACAGAGAGAGACAGAGAGAGACAGAGAGAGACAGAGACAGAGAAAGAGAGAGAGAGAGAGAGAGAGAGAGAGAGAGAAACAGAGAGAGACAGAGAGAGACAGAGAGAGACAGAGACAGAGAAAGAGGCATATATAATATAAATAAAATAAAGATTAAAAGAAAATAATCATTTGAAAATTAGTGCATGTTATTAACCATTTATGCTACTTAAAATGTATCAGATTTTCCTTGAAAAAGCAAGCAATTTAATAAGATATCTTCTATTTCACTTAAACTTCAGTGTTGCTCCTTTGCAGACTACACAGAATGAGCAGGCGGATGTCAGGACTGAATATCTCCTGACTCGGTTATCCTTTAGTCACACACTGTGCACGTTGGCCAAGGTGACCTCAGAGTCTCCTTGGCACACTCTCTGAGAGGATGTACTTGACTCATACCTGTCTGGCCTTGAATATCAAATGTATATTCAGTAAACACAGGGTGACCTTTCAGCTCTGCTCCGTAGCATTGCAGTAGATCATGTGCTTTGACATGTAGGGGTCATGGCTGGCTGTTTGACAAGCTTTGTCCTCTTTTCCTAGCTTCTTCATGAAATTCTTAATGTTAGAATAAGACCTTTCCCCTTCATCTTTCACTCTTGAAATTGTCACTACTTTTTATTCTAGCAAATATATATATATATATATATATATATATATATATATATATATATTCCACCTTTTGCACAGAGTAAAGTTGATTACAAAAGTTGTTTTTCTTATGGATTAGGTACAATCTAAAAGGTCACATTTACTTTAAGAAAATTAATGAATGAACATTGAAGTCATAGGGCACTTTACTTTCAGCATGATCATATTCAAACATACGATCTTCCTTCATCACTGGGGAGGCAGGGGAAGGAAGATCGTATGTTTGAAGCCAGACTCAGATACATTTTAAGACCATCTATCAAATACAAAATTAAAAGAAAAAAACATAATGTATATAGCTAAATATAATCCAATATAACCTTAGTGATTGAGTGATTGTGTAACAGGTATAAGGTCTGCTTGATCACCATCATTTCAAAAAAAGAAAAAAGAAAAATGTGTTTTAGTCTAAAGACTAAACAGCAACTATTGTAAGGTAATAGTAACTCCCTTTAGCTGTGCCACCTAATTATGGGGAATATTATTTCCATATTTTAGATGAAAATATGTTGCTCTATAACTAAGGTAATAGATTTAAAAAAAAAAAACTATGATTAGGCCAGTGTAGATGACTCACTATTCAGAATGTTTGCCAGCTGTCTTAGTTTGGGTTTTATTGCTGGGAAGACACACCATGACCAAGGCTACTCATTTTTTATTCCATTAATTAATTTATTTATTCGTTTTACATCCTAGTCATAGCTCCCACTCTCCTCGCAGTCCTTGCCTCACACAGCCCCTCTCCTCATGCTCCCTCCTCTTCTCTCTGAGAAGGGGGAGGCCTTCTTTGAGTACCAACCCACTTTGGCACCTCAAGTTACTGAAGGAGTAAGCATATCCTCTCCATTGAGGCCACTAGGCATCCCAGTCAGGGGAACAGAATCCACATTCAGGCAACAGAGTCAAGGTAAGCCACTACTCCTGTTGTGGGGGAACCCGCATAAAGATTAAGCTGCACATCTGCTACATATGTGCAGGGGACATAGGTACTGCCCATGTATGCTTCTTGGTAAATGCTTCAGTTTCTGGGAGCCCACAAGGTACCAGGATAATTGACTCTGTTGGTATTCTTGTAGAGTCCCTATCCCTCCAGGCTCCTCAAACCTTTCCCCAACTCTTCCACAAGAATTCCCGAGCTCCATCTAATATTTGACCGTGGGTCTCTAGATTTGTTTCAGTCAGCTGCTGGGTAGAGAATCTCAGAGGACAGTTATGTTATGGTCTTCTCTGCAAGCATAACAGCGTATCATTATTATAAAAGCAAACATTTAATTAGGGTTGGCTTATAGTTTCAGTGCTTTAGTTAATTAACATCATGGCAAGAAGGATGGCAGCCTACAGTGAGAGCGCTATACTTTGATCCAAAGGCAGCAAGGAGGAGGCTTGAATTCCATACTGGGTGGAGCCTGAGTATAGGGACTCCAAATACCAGCCCCCACAGTGACACACTTCCTCCAACAAGGCCACAACCACTCTAACAAGGCCATAACTTCCTAATGGTGCCTTTTCCCATGCCAAACATATTCAAACAACCACACCATCCAAGTTTGAAGACCTGAAATTCATCTCTGAATCAGGTGAAAGAGTTGAGCATGGCAGCAGGGACTTAACAATCTCAGTTACTAAGGCAGATACAGACAGATTTCTGTAGCTCACTGACCATCCTGCCTAAAATAGTCAGTGAACTCCATGTCAGATGATATACCCTGTTCAAAACAAGGTATATGGAACCTTCAGTTGACATCTGACACAAATGGCACATATTGAATGCAAGCACATAACAGAATATATCCGCACATGCATATAATCTTTCCTCTAAATAAACATATAGTTAGTGATGATGAAATCCCCTCCTATAGAAGAGACTTACGTCATATCTATTCCTTCTCCTAAGATCCTAGTGCCAAACAGGTTCACACCTCCACCAAACTTCATACTGGAAAACCAAGAGGTTCAATAGATTTCCTTGCTGAAGATGGGTGATAGATTACTTGTAGACATGTGGATTCTCCTCCCTCCACTGGCTATGTCTAAGCCTTAAACAGCAGAGAACTGCATTTCCCTGTTCCCTGTATTCATGTAGATGGACCTACATCCTCTAGTTTCCACCCTCCATATATTTATGTGTGTACATATACATATACTCATACTCATACACATATATATGTTTAAATACTCTGCCTAGAGTATAAGTATATATACTATAGATCATAATACATATACATATGTGTGTATACATACAGAGGACCCATACAGAGCTTCCAGCTGATTGGGGACAGTAAATACATGGGTGAGGATAAGTAATACAAATTGTAAATAAGCCCAGTCAGAATGATCTTTTTAGCTCGATGCCCCCAAATGATTGTGGCTTGACTGAAAGAACCATCACAACAGTGAGAGATTCTGTTCCTTCTGAGTTCAGCGTAATTTTTAAGGATTTATTCTCATAGCCATTTCTAGCTAGGAATGAAAAATTTAGTCTAGTTAAAATAACAAAAACAGGGAATCCTTTTGGGGCATTTTGCATTGATTTCCTATTTGTAAAAATAAAGCAAAACATTTAAATGCTCACTTTGCTTAAAGATAAATATAATTTAAGAATTTTGAAATGTACTACTTTGGGATATTAGAACATTTTCATTTGCATATTTTTTATCAGACTTTGTTTATATTTAAAAGTATTAGAGTATTACAATTGAGTATATCTTTCAAATATAGCTATTAGGCTTGTGTGAACCAATTTTCTGCCACAATGAAAAAGTATTTGAGCAAATGATCAACCAAAATTATGAAAACTTGAGTACTGCTTATAATACTAAAGGTTTCTGTCTATGCTTACCTGGCCCCATTGCTTTGGTTCAAGACATGAACATTCAGTGTGGTGGGAAGCATAAATTAAAGCTAAGTTGTTCACCTTCTTACAGCTAAAGAGAGAAGGAGAAGGGGAGGGGGAGAAACTGTATGGGGGAAAGAAGAGACAGAAGAGAGAAACACACACACACACACAACACACACACACACAGAGAGAGAGAGAGAGAGAGAGAGAGAGAGAGAGAGAGAGAGAGAGAGAAGAGATTTGACTCAAACTCACAGATCACCCTGCCTCTCACTCCAAAGTGCTTGGATTAAAGCTGTGTCCCACCACTTCATGGTCATTTTTTCATACCATAAATATACATTAAATATTATTTTCATTGGTTAAGTAATAAAATAATTTTGTTAACTTTGGATATTACTGTTATTTTTGCTTTTATTAATCTAAGTGCAGTGTAATATCCATTGAGCTAATTAAACTGCCTATTTTTCTAAGTAATTTAACTGTAAGTACTTAATCTGCAGTAGAATAAAATGATATTTGCCAAAATTGTGAAAATTCTGTAATGGAAAATCTCTAGCGTTTTCCCATCATGCCTCAGTGATTCTGCAGGAACTTGTGATGTTCTGTGCAGAATTCCTCAGTGGAGTAACAAATGTGCTTTTTAGAAATAGGGGATAGTTGAGGGTAAAGTGACAATACAAATGGAATGTTACTCATGAAAATGTAAGTCATAGGACTCTGAGCTATTTTGATGACGAGTAATGTATAGTTGCTTTTTCATAACTTAAGACTACTACTATTTCTCAATTCCATCATTTTTTCTGATGATTCAAACAGGATATAAGTACAATGAAAATATCTCTAACCATCAGATCAGGAATAACAGACTCTGCCCTCAACAAATCATTAGGTAAACGCTGAAATGATTGTGACGCAAGGAAACAGTACCCAACATTTTCTCACAGATGAGAAAGAGAGCTTTACACTTTTCTTTAGACCAATTTCTAAGTTCTTTGTTCTAATTTCTAAGATGCTAATATGGATAGAGAAAGTGTATTTATTTATAAATACATGCATGATCTTCATTTATCATAGTTTATATGCAAATATACACACCATAAATAGAAAACATCTTGGCTTTCATACTAATGTGCTGAATAGCATTGTAAAGCAAGGCAGTTCCTTGGTCATAGTGTTAATAACCAGGCCTGCAACTCACGGTTGCTAGCCAGAGTCATAGGACTGGGAGACCACATACCAATTAAAGCGTACATTTGATTTATAGTATCTGGTAAATGATTATTAATTTTTGATTTTAAATTGTCAGAATGAAAGAAAATGGAAACTACCTTGTTGCAATATTATGGGATATATATATATATATATATATATATATATATATATATGAACATTCAAAAAGCATGTGAGTTCTCTATACAGAATTTACTTGTACATTGCAAAGTACAAAGGCAATTTACTGGGGAATATTGTAGTTAGATTAATGATGCTCTCTCTGTGTGTGTGTGTGTGTGTGTGTGTGTGGTGTGTGTGTGTGTGTATCTTGATCAACAGAATTTACAGGAGCTCATGAAGGTTATTCTGTAGATTTCTAAATAGTGGAACTGCTTGTTATATTATACTAAACAGTAGTCCATGAATGCTGCTCAGCCCTGTATTTATGATAGCCACCAAACCATTTTACTCATTATATTAACTTTCTACTGTTTCTATAACAAATCATCATTTATCTAATGGTTTAGACAAAGTGTTAAAGTTTTTTTTATGCTATACTTCTGTAATTTTAAAATACAATGTGATTCAAGGTAACATTAGCAGGACTGAATTTCCTCATGTAAACTCTATTTTCATATCTTATGTGTACTACCTCCTCTCATTAAGGTCTATAAATGTTTGCACGCATGTGCACATGTACACACACACAGACACACAGACACACACACCATCATAGCCCTATGCTCTTCTCTAGGTATTTACAAATATTCAAGTTTGATCAAACAAATATTTAAAAATTGGAGCTAGAATCCACATATGTGTGACAATTATTGAGTTTCTGGAGTTGAGTTAGTTACCTCACTGTTATTATTATCCAGTCCCTTTCAGTATTGAAGTTTATATAATTTTATATTTCTTTAAAGACAAAATATTCCATTAAGTAGATGCATTATTTTTTCTTTATCCATTCAACAGTTGTTGGATATCAAGGCTGATATCCATTCTTAGCTATTGTAATTAGAACAGCAATGAACATGCTGTGCAATTATCTCTGAATAGAACATAGAGTCCATTCGGGATATGGACAGTAGTTGCTAGCTAAAGCATATGTTAGTCCTAGTTCAGGTTGTTTGAGATTTTGTAAGAGAATACATTGGATATCCTTCACTATAACTATCATAGCTAATGAAGTCATGGATGTTGGACACTAAACTACAGACATTATTTTACTAAACTAAGATAGTCTTTCTAACAGCAATCTATAAACATATGTCCTTACACTCATGGATAAGTTTAATCCTAACCCCTAACTAAGGAAACTTATGAATGCAACAGACAAAGAATACTACAGAAAACCACAACCAATCAAAATGCAGACTTGTAGAACCCAGTCCCAGTGGATACATCTACAAAATACTCCCACACTAAGACTCAGAGAATGTTGTGGAAAGATTGTAGGAACCAGTGGATCATTAAGTCTGCTGTAAGTGAGACTGTTTCTTACAGTAATGACAGAAGCTAAGCACATAAAGTCCCACGAACATTAATACTCTAATGAATACTTTATCGTCCCTGCACAAGGGATGATAGACAACTGAAAAAAGCTGGAAGTAGAAGAAGTGGTTTTCCCCAGAGAAGAGCACAACAATCGTTTGTTCAGTGCAAAATAATAAGCCCTGAAAACATACATACAAGCAACATTATACAGTGTTAGCAGATTATATTTAGTGATATCTAAGTATATTCAGATACAAAAATGTGTGCAGTATCAATTAATGAAAAACTGTACATGAATTTGGTAGGAGTACTGAGGGGTATATGAGAGGGCTTGGAAAGAGGAAAAGGAAGGGCAAAATGAAATTAGATTGTAATCTCAAAGGAAAAAAAAAGGAAATCAAAAAAATTTCAAAGGAGAAAGGTCAGGAACACTCACAGAAAGATTAGATTTTGTTGTAGTAAATGTTGGGCATCAATTTGTTTTGATAAATC
Organism: Mastomys natalensis; assembly: GCA_021653895.1. Lineage (NCBI taxonomy): Eukaryota > Metazoa > Chordata > Mammalia > Rodentia > Muridae > Mastomys > Mastomys natalensis. Next base: position 840,222 of record JAJTUV010000766.1, on the reverse strand, counting down.
TCCAACCCCAATAAACTCATGCAAGAAACATACAACTCAGTTATAGTATTTATAAGCTACATCTAGATTGGGCAGATATACCACTACACTACTCTTTTCCCCAGCTAGGAGATCTCTTGTTACTTGTGTCTTCTCTAGGTCGTGTAGTTCTGCTCCATCTTCCTTCTACCTCCTCTTCTTTTGATTTCCTCTATCTCCTCCATCTCCTCATCTTCTCCTCTGCTTCTCTTCTTCCTCTTTCCCCCTTCTCTAAACCCTCTAGCCTCACCTTTCACATCCATTTCCCAATCATAGGCCTTTATTTGACCAGTTAAAATGCGGAGAGGTTCACATGAATTCACCTGAGTATGTGATCCACCACCCAGGCAGCCCATCAGGGCAATCTACAGCAAAGTTCAGCAACATAAAATGTTATCTAAAGCCTGGGGCTAGCCCGCCAGAACCTTAAAAAAAAGTGAAATTCTTCATTGAACCTTCAGGCAATGGCCATGGCAACACTGTTGCTTAATACATATAAAATATTTTTAACATGCAGGAAGAGTTACAGTGGAAGAGCTTTTGCATAATATGTACAGGACTTTATGAACATTCTCCACTAGTAAAGCAGGGCATTGATCTAAAACATGGGTCACAGAATTTCATTTATGATGTCCAGTTGAGGGCACTCAGTTAGAGTATCCATCAAAAATGGATGCAGTATGTCCTCATAATTAAAAATACATATACTGGTGCTGAAGACATAGCTCATGATTTAAAAGCAGTGGCTTTCTCTCCTGAAAACCCAAGTTCAATTCCCAGCACCCACATGGCAGCTCACAACGGTCTGCAACTCCAGTTCCTTGGGATCCAATACAGTCACAAAGATATGCACATGCAAGCAAAACATCAATGCCCATAAAATAAAAATGAATATATTTTTTAAAAAGAAAGGATACATTCTGAGTCTTTACTTAAAAAATAATTACTGAAAACTCCTTTTGATAGATACACTCAAGGAGAATATAAGGTAATTTATTCTAAGTCAAATATATGTGGTCTTATTATATGGATTCAGGCTTCTCAAAATGGTATATTCCACCATGTATGTAGTTATACAAAATTTGATGATCATAGAACAAAGAACCAGTATAAACCAATGAACTCATGAAAGGAGTAACACATTAGCAAGGAGATATGATAGGCAAAGTGGGGAAATATTTGTCTAGACTTTAGATGGCACCTCATGCAATTATTTTTTATTTAAAATCCCCCTCTCATTCTTCCCTCAGCACTCCATTTCCTCTTCTTCAATACCCTATGCTCTTTTCATCACTTCTTTTCAAAGTTGTTGCCATTTTATTTTTGTTGTATTTATAGTTAAATTCTCTCTCTGTCTCTCTCTCTTTATCTATCTATCTATCTATCTATCTATCTATCTATCTATTATCTATCTATCTATCTATCTATCTATCTATCTATTTATCATCTATCTATCATCTATCTAACCTACTGAGTTTACTGTTGATTTCTAGTATCAGTAATTCTTCTCTTATATAAAGGACCTTAATTCTAATCATATCCAGCTCTAATCTAAGAACTGTGTCTAAACTGTGAGGAGTCTTGAGAAATAAGTACTTACGTTCAACTTCCAAAAGGCAACCAAGCACAATACCCTATTTCACTCTGGGAGTCACTTGGACTACCTTGAACAGCAGCTCAAATAAATATCCTCAATTTCTAAAAGTTATTTTTGTTATATTCATCTAGATGTTATTTATATAAGTCATATTGAGAATTTAATAATGATATTTCAAACACTGAAAATGTCTACATCTTTGTAAAGAAAATTTAAAAACATAACATAAGAACAATTTTGATTGAAAATAAGTATTAAGTGAAGAAGAAATTCTAATGTGTAAATACTTAAAAGTCAGGACAGTTTTATACTAAACTCCAAATTTCCTAAAAGTCCTTGAAGAAATGTCATGCAAACCCCTGTTCTAGAGCTAGAATATTAAAAGACCTCTCATCCAGAATAAAAATTAATTGCTCTCTACTTATATATTCCATTGTTGTAATGTCTGCACTTTCTTTCTGCTAATGAAAACAAAATTAACATTTTCTAGGTAAACAACATTTCCCTTGCATGTGTTTAAGTGGCTAAATGATTTTGTCACATATGTGTTTTTCATCAAGAATTTCACTTAAAAGTTTCTAATCTTTAACTTTCCAAAGCCTTGGAGTTTAATTTAAGTTTCCTCTGTTACAGAATTTCCTATTAGCAAGAAGTAACATTGTGCCAGATATTCTAATTGACATCTGCAGAGTATCCTGTAATTCTTCATTCATCTGTCACTGATTCAACTTCTGACATGAGATTTTTTAATTAATGAATCCCAGGGATACTGCTTTGCCTTTTGTGAAACTGAAAAACAAGACAAGCTTCATCATTTATATAATAAGGAGAAAGAAAATGCCCACCAGCCAGCAATTGGACAATTATGTACAAGTTCAAAGAGAGCTATTCAATGATGCACGTTTCACAGTTAACATAAGCGAATCTCCTCATATGCAAAATCTCCCTGATATGCAAAACCTTTGTTAAGATATTTACCTTGTTTTAATTAGGAACCTAGATAAGTGTAGGCTTAAAATTCATTGTTGGTTGATATCTCCCTCAGAATCAGCAGTTTGTGAATGTAGGAAAAAAAAAAAAAACCCTCAGGACTTCAGATACTGGTCAAAAGAATGGGATCTGAGTCATATCTTTGGGCCAATGTAGAAACAAGAGGCACAAAATTACTGTCCAGAAAAGTGCTTTCTAATAAAGAACAAAGGTATACAGCATTTGTACCTTCTTCAAAAACTTAATCCCAATGACTCAGTCAGTCATCTAAACAAGAATTCCCTTCATGGAATGCTATTTATCCACATACTTTAAAAATAGCACAAAACTTACCTAACACGCAGCTTGGTGCTGTGTTCTCTCTAGCCATTGTTTACTCTCCCTGCTGGACAATGTGTTCTCTTCTAAAGAGCAATGAATCTCCCTCTTCTTTGCCTCTGCTGGGTTCTTTCACTGGAAATCATAAAAGGAAGGAAGTCAAAGGGAGGGCTAGTGACACTCATTGTAAAGCAAAAACATTTTTATATTTAGCACACTTTATCATCATTAGTCATGACACACAAAGACTCAAGGGAACATTTAGAATGTCAGTACCATTTGATTGATGGAGAATTTTAGAGAGAAAGAAAAAGATATTCCAAATGAAATCGAATCACCAATCACCAAAAAAAAAAAAAAAAAAAAAAAAAAAAAAAAATCCTTTCCAAGTTGATTCGACTTCTGTAAAGAATCCCTGCTGTTTGATGGGGTGGGGAAGTTTTTTCCAGTGATGTTGCCTCTGACAGTGTTTCAGGCTGATACACACAATCTTTCCTGCATGCTTTTGTCAACAATCTTCATGGATCTCACTGACTTACTGAAGAACAGGAAGACCTAGAAGCTAAAAGGAAGGCTGGCTGGGAAAAGAAAAGCTTCATCAGAACTGAGTCATACATATAGCCAGAAACAGTGTATATAACTGACATATATCATATGTGCATGCACGAAAACACCATAACAAGGAGGGTTACTGTATATGATTAGCAGATGCATTCTTTTCAAATAGAGAATCCATAATATTAAAATATTGTTATATTATTATTATTAATTATTACAAAAATCCAAGAGAAAATGAAATTCAAACAAGAAAGAAAATAGTTTGGCTCATCATTTCTGACTATTTTTTCTGCTCTGTAAGCTGTGGGCTTTGGAGAAAATAGGACTGCACAAGCCTGATGCATTGACAGAGGAAAGCGCTCACTTTGCCGTGGCCAGTCTATAACAACATAGACAGGAAAGAGCTGGTGTTTTCACTGGCACAGGCTATTCTTCCAACAAACTAACTTTCAGGAGTAGTCCCAATTTTTAATTGCCATTAGTGTCTAGTAGCATTACAAGTTGGGGACCTAGTCCTAAACTTTCAGGGAGTAGTTAGATCCCCACCATAAAAAAAGGACTTTTAAATTGTATAGTGACAAAGTAAAATATTTTTGTTCTTGATATATCAAATATTCTTTTGTTTAAGGACATTATTTCATTTTGAATATTGTTTTGTTTTGGTTTTAGTTTTTTTATTTTAAGACAGTCCTGTCTAGCCCAGGCTGACTTCCCAAGTGCAGGGATTGTAGGCAGACACAACGATATTTAGCTGTATAAATATAATTTAAAATATTTTATTGATTATGTACTAGCAAGTACTCTTTTATTTTTTAATAATTATTTATTTACATTTCCATGTCCCCTTCCTGCTCCTCTCTCCACAAAACTCACACCCAATTTTCCCTCCACTTTACCTCTAAGATGGTGCTCTCCCACCCACCTACTCACTCTTACCTCACCCCTCTAGCATTGCCCTTTGGGGCATCAAACCTCCCCTCCCACTGAAGCCATACAAGGCAATCCTCTGCAACATAGAGTGGGAGCCAAAGATTGGCCCATGTATGCTCTTTGGTTGTTGGCTTATTCCCTGGGAGCTCTAAGGAGTCTGGTTAGTTAATACTGTTGTTCTTCTTACGGGGTACCAGGGACCGCTCAAATTTTCTACTATTCAAACTCCAATACAAGGCCTAAAATCACTTTTACACTGATTGCAATTTTGCAACTATTGTCTCTAAATAGCTTGAAGCTAGGCATGATGAAACTTGGCCTTAACTGATTGGATATAATCACAGGAGATAAACTCATCTTCAACGAAAGAAGACTTAGGAGAAAGCCAAACATAGTTATCCATGCCATAATAGCTGCAGGAGGTTCATGAGTTTGAGAACAGCCTGAACTTTCTAGTGAGAGTTCGACCCAAAAAACTACCAAAAAAACCTAGATCTCCAAAGTTTTGGAGATGATATAAAGCAAGACACAAAATTAAGGAAAGTCTAGACTAATGTATCATAACATACGAAAATTACAGTAATTTTGGAAGTATTGATATAAGCATTCTAATTCTAAATATTTACTATCTACAGTTCAATATGGTCTATAGCAGTAAAAATCAATTCATACAGAAAGTTGAACCAGAAGCAATTGGAATAAGGCATGTTAAAATGTTAATTCTGCCATCTCGTAGTAAATCAGCAGATCTCACACTTGAGGACATAATTGGATATTTCCCATATAGAAGCTGTAAATTTAAAAATCATTACTCATGACATAGAATTGTATCTAGCATGCAAATAATTAAAATTATTTCTATTTGAAGCGAAAATATTTAAAAAAATAATATAGAAAGAAGAACAGGGCCAAACATAAACAAATAACATGAAACATTTACTGAATTGATTCATGACTACATCCAAACTTATTAAAGTTAATATAATTACAATTTTATTCAAATTTGTGAGCAATTATTATTTAGCCACAGTTTTCCAAATCTGTATATGTTTTATCTGATTTGTGAACATTTTTAGCCGAATTGCTATTGAAAAGCTTTGTTTTTGTTTTGGTTCTTGTTCTTGTTTTTGCTTTTTTAATGGAACCAGTGTGTTCCTATTGCAGACATGGTAATAGTTATCCTTAAAGTAGATAAATAATTTATTTATAAACAATATTTTTATTTATAAAAATATGAATACCAATCAAATTAATTTATCTACATTTGAAGTAATGTTTATAATTGGGAAGAAAGCAAACTACATTTTTATGCTTACTTTGATCCTACATGCAGTGTTTTTAAAAAAGTATGTTTTCATAAATCTTCATGTTCGTAGTGTTTTTTAGAGGAAAAGAAACACAGATGAAGATGAGCACAACATCTTGGTAGAGCACAGAGGCCTGTCATGAAATTTTATCTGACTATCGTGATTTCTACTTTGGATAGCTCTTTATCTTTAAAGTTGGCTTGAGCAGCATTAGAAATGACAGCCTTGTTTGCTTTCTCAAATAGACATGAAGAAACTGCAAATGTTACCAAGAAAGTAGTTTTCATCACAAAAAACATTACATCTGCATCTGAGGTTTTAGAACTGATGTTGAAGGAGACATATTGCTTGTTGGTTAGAGTTAAGCATTGTGATAATGGCAGTAATGAAAAAAACTAGAAAATTACTAATAGTATAAGCAATTGATCATTCTGTCATGTTCTAAAAATGAAGCTGCTGAGAAATCATTTGAATGTAAGTTAAGTGAACTGAGGAAAAATTTACTGAGGAAAAGAAAATACCACTTTCTTGGGAATGTTGATAGAGGCAAAAGTTTAAGTCATCATAGAAAATATTGCCCTATAATATGAATGTATTTTTCTTTATAATTGGCTGAGATGTCAGAATTTACTGTTTAAGTGAGAAACTCACTAGAAAAGTTTTTCTTTTTGTTTTTTATTTGTTTTAGTTTTTGATGTTATTATTGTTTTTTAAATTTCAGAACTGTCAGTTTCAAGAGGAATATTTTTGCTTGGACTTAACTAGCCATTATTTACAGGTGTTTTCTTAAACTAAACAATAGTTCAGAGTGAAATTTTGAAGAACAAATAAACAATGAATTTGAATATAATTATATTTTATATTGAATGATTTTGACCCAGATTGCTGTTCATGTTTTCTTTGATTATACATATATTACAATATTTCTTATCCTGTTAGTGGGTTAGCCAACTAACTTTTCCAATTACAAATTTGACTTCCTAAATAAAATTAACAAAATTAGCATTTTTTTTTTTGCCTTTCTTTCTGGTTTTGTTTTTAAAGTCTCTTTTGTTAATGGTCAATTTAGTAATCACTCTGAAAATTGAGTACACTTTTCAATGAAGTTTGACAGCAATAAGAGCATACTCACCAGAAAGTGTAGGACTAATATTATAATAATCAAGGTTAGCCTGCTTTTCTTTTAGCTTTCAAATTAATTTCCTGTTTTGCTTAAATATTTTTATTAGTGTGCATTTGCGAGTGTGGTGTGTGTGTGAGGGAGGGGGGAGATTAAGAAAGACAGGGAGGGAGAGGAGAGAGACAGAGAGGGGAGAGAGAGAAAAAAGAGGGGGAGAAGGAGAGGTAGGGGATGAGAGAGGGAGAGGGAGGGGAAGGGAGAGGGAAAGGGATGAGAGAGGAGCCTTCACTGGAAACGCCAGGTCACATGTATAGAAGTCAGAGGCTAACTTTTCAGAGTCTGTTCTCTCTTGATTTGCTTCAAGTTGTCAGCGTTACAGGGGTGAGCCGTTTCATCATCCCTGAATTAATTTTTAAAGAGAAATAATGTATATTTTTATTAATTAGTTTGTGACTAAATTATTAATCACATGAGATAAGTTCCTGGTACTGCTAAACTACATCGGGAGATACTGTTAAACAGATTACAAAAATTGCAATCTAGGCAGGGAGATCATACCTTCAATCCCATGTAGCATTTGGAAGCTGGAGACGTAGCTCACAGATGAATTTGCTTTGAGTTTCTGCGGTGACTGAGCTGAACCTTTGAATAGCATTGAAACAGATAAGACTCCTAGGTTTCTCAAGGCTGAAGAGATGACTGAGAGATTAAGAGCAATGCCTGCTATTCTAGATGACCTGGGTTCAATTCTCAACATTGCAGGAATCCAACAACGTCTGGCCTCTGCAGACACTAGGCATGCACAATTTGTACAGAAGTCCGTGCAGACAAAAACTCACACACATACAAATAAAGAAATGAAATTAAATGTACAAAGATTACAGAGTCACAGATAAACTGAAGCATTTTGGGTTGTGAGTCAACCAGAGTCTTTGCCTACCAGGGACAGAATTCTACAGTTTGTAATTAAAATTTCTCTCTCAAAGTTGCAAGTGTTAGAGCTTGGTCATCAGTGTGATGTTATTGGAAGTTGGTAGGAAGCATATGAAGCAGAGGATGGACTTGTGAGACATCAATGGGAGGAAAGGCCCTTGGTCCTGAGAAGGCTGGATGCCCCAGTGTAGGATAATGGCAGGGCAGGGAAGCGTAAGTGGATGTGTGGGTGAGGGAGTACAGTCGTAGAAGCAGGGAGAGGGAGGATAGGATAGGGGGTTTCTAGAGTAGAAACTAGGAAAGGAAACAACATTTGAAATGTAAATAAAGAAAATATCCAATAAAAAATGAAACGTAATGGGATTGAAATGATAGTATGGCTTAAGCCATTTCTTCTCGTGCTACAATGCCCGTTGAAGTGGCTTGACCTTTTACTGACCCTATGATGTGCCAGCTCATAATAACCTCCAAAGCTACCAGGCCAACTGATTATGAACATGCACTAAATAAACATTTTCTCGTCATTAGGTTTTAATCTCAGATAATATAATGAAGGAAGCTGAATGACAGACTTTACAACAGAGGATCTGTTTGTATTTTTTATTGTTGTTGTTAAATTTAGTTATCTACCTGTTTCACACCACCAACTATTGAAACAATGTTTTCTCTATGAATTAAATTGATCCTTAGAAAAATGAATGATTGATCTTATGAACTGTTACTTTCTTTAATTTCTAATAACAGTTCCACAGATACGTTTGTCACATTTTTTACAGCATTACCATTCTGTCTTATTATAGCTTTATGGTAAACATTAAATGTAGGTAGTGATAGTTTTCAACATTCTTTTTCTATACTAAGAAGTCTTTGGTTGGTATTTGATGGGCCATTTGTTACTCCATGAAATATATTGATAAGTTTACTGCTATCCAGAAGATAATTTTCTGAAATTTAGTGATGCAGAGTTGGATTAAATCAGTTTCTAAAGTTGGAATAGTTGACCTTCATAAATTAATGTTAATACTAAGCATGATATGATCTTTCATTCTTGTTAGTCCTCAACATTAAGTGATTTAAATTTTAGGACATTGATTACATTTGTTTTAATATATATTACAAATATGATAATAATATACATGATAATATAATAATAATAATAACATGATAATGATGGTATTATTCATTTTTAAATCAGGCATTCAATTCTGTATGTATAAAACTTTGATTTTATATACTTATTTTTAAACTGCAGTTTATTTTATAAGTGGTTTTTCTGCATGCATGTTTGTACACGTATGTATGCATGGTCTCTACAGAGGCCAGAGAATGGTATCAGATTTTCTGGAACTGGATTTACAGATGGTTGTGAGCTCCTATATTGGTACTGGAAATTGGACTGGGGTCCTCTGGAAGAGCAGCCAATGCTCTTAACCAATGAGCCAATGCTCTTAACCAACGCCCTCTCTTGTATGTTACATAGTGTTTAATAACTCAGTAGTTCTAAGAGAATTTTGATAGATTTTAGTTTACTACATAAATCATTATTTTGGAAAACAATGTTAGTCACATTTCTTAGTTTTTTCTCTTCCATATATTGTAATTTGAGTTTTTATTTCCATTTCAATGTCATTATTTGTAAGAAAATGTCAAGAATTTTAACAATTATCATCTTTATCTTTTTTTCTTTGCCTTAGAGGAAGAATGACCTGCTCGTCCTCACAAAGAACTGCGTTAATTAGTTTTAGATGTAATTCTTTTAATTATTTATCAAGGAGTTAGCTGAGATTTCAAACCTCAGTGAAGGTTTATCATGTGATTATTTCCATATCACATTATATAATCACATGATTTCTATCTATGGTCAGGTGATAAGGACAATTCTGTTGATTTGTACACTTAATTTTAAACTTTCATTGCTTCCCAGAGAAATCTCACTTCATAATATCATAGGCTTGAACTTTGGGATTTAATTACATATACTTTAAATTTTCAGTCTTTTAAAATTATTAACTGGTAATTTACTTTTATATCTAAGTTTTTATTTGAAATAGAATTATCTTAAGGGTAGCACGTTTGAATGTAATAGAAAATAAAAATTCTGTAAATATGTTTAAATAACCTTTTGTAGTTGCTGCATCAAATTAAAGTAGGTGATTAAAACAGTATAAATTCATGCTTTGCAGCTTTCAGTTCTAGAAATGTGAATTAGAGTTGGACAGAGATATACTTCTAAGAAAGCCTACAGAGAGGATGCTTTCCTGTGTCTTCTAGCATCTGAGAGCACACGGTCTCTGCTGGTTTATGGCAGCATAGGTCTAGTCTCAACCTTATACTTACAGAGTTGTCTCATCTCTATAGCTTTGTTTTCCCATGGTACTATCCTCTCTTTCTGTGTTTGTAACTGTGGGGAAACTTCTACAAGTTATGTTTGATCAGCCCTCATCTAATAGATTTATTCTAATATAGTTACACAGTCAGTTGCTAAAGCACCACAGGAACAAACATTGGAGACAGGAATTTAATTTATACAGTGGAGGTATACACAGTTGAACTATATAAAAAAAAAAAAAAAAAAAAAAAGAAAGAAAGAAAAAAGAAAAAGAAAAATCCTATTCTTTGACTTCCTGGTTTCCCCAGACTCAGATTCTTCTTGACAAAATATATTTATCATCTTGATTTAACCTGTATTTTTAAAATTTTATTTTCTAGTTAGTAGTACTAACTTCATAGACTTATCACTTAATCCCTTAGAAATGGGTATTACAATATACTTTATCACAGAACAAAATATTCAACATCTGCAAAGCATGAAACCAAACACAATGTATTGGTTCCCAAAATCCAAGGAAAAGACAAACATAGGTTAGATACCTGTATCCAAAATAATTAAACTATTTAAAGAACAGGAAGAGAGGAAAGGAGGGTCAGACGGGTGATGAAGCTGAAGATATAAAATCGGTTTAGAGTCACAAAGTGACAACGCCACTAGATTTACAGAACAGAAGACCAGTATACCTGATGTTTTGTCCTCTAATGCTATTGGGAGTATAAGCCTGCAATGTTAATCACTGGGGAGGTGTTTATTAATCTATTTTATTTTATCTTTATGAAAAAAGAAGACATCTGAAGAGAACTCTAGTTTTGTAAATCCCCTTCCTCATACTAGACAAATTCCATTGAAGCTGTTAACATTTTATGACAGGCATGTTTAAAGGAGCAAACAAAAGGTTATGCTTTTATTTCAAACTTAGCGTTTTTACTCCTAACTGATCTAAATATGACACAAATTTTCACTATTAAAATTTAACAGGGTCCCCAGAGAGAGGGTTCAGCCAGTAGAAGCATTTGTGAAGTGTAGTCAACCCACAGTGGAAGGAGACAAGTAAAACCTGAAAGCAGATTTAGCTCTGATTCTCACATGCCTGCTCAAGCACACACACACACACACACACACACACACACACAGACACATACATAAACAAACACATACACATATATGTAAACACATACAAACATATGTACTCGTAGACACACATATGCACTACATATACGTACACACACATACACAAACACACACAAACATACACACATATACACAGAGACAACACATGCAAACCAATAATAATAATAATAATAGTAATAATAGTAATAAACTATAACAATATATTTAGTTTTAATGGAGCTTCTTTGATATATTTCATTAAAAATCATTGGGATATCTTATCCGTAAAATCAATTAATTAATAATCATCACCCAGTAATACATAAATTACCATTTAATTGCTCCTTGAAACTATTTCCTAGAAAAAATATGATTTCTTTTATTCTCATTTCTATAATTTTTGTGGAGGGGATCAGAAGATTACTATGTAGTCTTAGTTCTGTGATAGACCTATAAAAAATTGTTATTTTAACTCATCTTCTCTTTGCTTTTTGTGACAGGAGTAATGATGATTTCCAGGCTTTTTAGTATAATCCAGGATTTCTAAAGAATTAGCAAATTTTATTTTATTGTCAAACAATAACTTATTAAAACAGTTTAATGATTATTTAAATTGATAAAATAATAACCAATATAGAATTTGCTGAATGTTAGGGATGAAAAATTATCGTTTATCTTCCATATTACGTTAGTCTCAAAATGCTGCACTTGCTAAAATAACCAGGTAATTTCCACTTATTATACAAAAAATTCATTAAGTTTTTAAGACTTTCCTGAGCATGTTCTTTATCTCTAAAATTGGAATGACCTTCAGCTAGCTTATGGGTTATTATGAGGTTAAGTTTAATGAACAGAAATATAATATTAAAAGCAGATATTATTTAGACATAAATAATAATATCCTAGTGTATACATGTTTTATTTTCCCTAATCTTCCTACAAAGCCTGAAATACCATCTTCTTATAAAATTTCATTTCAGAGAAAATAAAACAGTATACTAAATCTCATACACAGTAGCATAATTTTTAGGGATTATTATGAATTCCAAGATCAAAAGTTTGTAGCAACATAAGCTATAATCATAATACATTATCAACTATAGATTACATTTTAGTCACATAATATAGAGTTCAAATCATCAATGTTATTATTTTACAAATATTATATATATGTATATATGTATGTATATGTATATATGAATACCCATATAGATTAATACATACATTGCAACAATGTGTGCCAAATCCCATTGATCTCATACTTTTAACAGTTAATTCTTTAAGCATGCTCCATACTGGGCAGCCCTTCTCTTTCCATATTTTCCAATATTTTTAAAAGTAAATCATAGCCTTCTATGAGGGAACATAATATCATCACTCTAGAAAGAATTGACTTCACACCTGTGTAGCTCTTTGAGTTGGCATGTCGTTCAGAATCCAATCATTGGGAAATTCCAGCTAGATAAAAGTTTTCATTGTGTACAGTTCGGAGACAGTACAAACTACTACACATATGTGTCATATATCATATATTCTCTAAAAGCTGAGCTTCTTACTGTGCTTGACTGAAATCACAAATCCAGTTACTAGTGATAAAAGAAGTTTACATGTACAGCTTAGAAACTACATGACGGTGTGTTTGCCTTGTGTCAGGTGTCCATTCCCTTCAGATTTATATTAAGTGTTGTGAACGGCGCCAGATTGATTACTCACAGATGATTCCATAGTAGTTCAGTTCCTGCAAGAGCCTGTTAGCTCTAGATATCCTCACAACCTAATGTAGTATTCTTATATTTGCTTTCTCTACTTGGCAGGAGAGAATGTGATAGCAGCCATGGGCCAGAACAAAGAGCTTTAGAAATCCAGTTGGACAAATCATGCAAGCACCTTATAACTTGAAATTTGTGGTAGGAAAATTAACATAACATGAAGCATGGGATACACTGGTGGTTATGATTAGTGAATAGATGAAGTATTTCAAAGGTATGTTTAATTGAACGCATAGTTTGTTGCAAATGTTCACTATCAAATTAATTCCATGGTTAAATCATATAACAATGTTCAGTCTTAGATTTGTCTTGTTTAGTGACAGTGACTATAGTGGAACTGATGAGCCGTGGGGTAGAAATGGGGCAGTCATTGGTCCTTGATAGACTCACAGATTCAGTTCATGATATCATCTCATAGCTCCTCTCTTACAGTCTTATTCACACATCATACTCTAGTAGTAATTTTTCCATGCCTGATTAATATCTATTTTTAAATATATATTCCTTGGTATATTTTTAGTCTGAATTTAGTCCATTCTCTCTCTCTCTCTCTCTCTCTCTCTCTCTCTCTCTCTCCTCTCTCTCTCTCTCTCTTGCTTTCTCTCTCCCTCTCTCCCTGCCTCCCTCCCTCTCCCCCTCTGTCTTTCTCTCTTTCCATCTTAATAGCACAAGGGTGAAGTCTGCTGTTCTCTGCAACCCAGAACACCCTGAACAGAATTATTGCTATGATCCCAAGAATTTGAAGCAGCAGGGTTAGAATATATAAGTTTTTTCAAAAGATATAGATTTCAGCTCAAGTGGATCATACAAAGATTGGGGTCAGACGTCCAATCCCTAATCACTGCAATGAGATTATGACTTATCATTTTTAGTTAAAGGTCAGGCTAATTTATACTGCAGTACCAATCAGAAGCTTTCTGTTCATGAATAAAAATTTCACATAATAACAATCCCAGATAAATATTAATAACATTTCTGGTATTGTTCCGTTTCTATAGCTTCTAGGACTAAAGCTGAGACATAATTAAGTATTTAGGTAGCAGAAATATGAATTATGTGGAACTGTGTTCATATGATGAGTATATAAATTAAAATGTGACTAATCCATGAAATACAAATTAATTCACAATTTATAAAGAGTTCAGAGTTTCTGAAAAGAGGACATTGAAGAGAATAGGAAGTATGTCTATGTCCCAGTAGTACTTCCTTCCTGTATTCTCTGTTCTTCACTTGTTACTGTACCCTTGAATTTTGTTCACAATTTCATCAACAACATTGAAGCTCATCTCCTGATACAAAACAATATATAGCAGTTACACTGCTAACTCTGGCCTCTATCCTTGTCTATGAAAGTAGCAGATATCCTTACCAATAACACAAAATATAACTGTAAACAAAGTCAAAGTAAAAAAATCAAAGCCATAATCATGATGAAGACCATAATCATTCATTGACTTGGTCACATTTATTAAATAATTTGAGATTACAAGCACTCTTCTGCTTTCTCTCTCTCTTTTATTCCCCCCCCCCCCCCAGTGTTTAAAATCAAATACTACCACTGAGTCATATTCTTAGCCTGAGAGAGCCATTTTCTAATTGGTTCTTTATAAAAAAATATAACTCTATAGGATTATTACTAATTTTATTGCCCAAGGTCAATGGACAATTAGATGCTGAGCCTGGGTTTAAATGCTGACTCTAGCCTTAAAATGAAAAATGATACAGTCTGTCACAATGGGCAATGGGAAGTCATAGCATAGGTTTTAAACCTGCAGAGCTGATGGATGTCCTGGGGGTAAGGCAAGTTCTGTTTTTTTTGTTGTTTGTTTGTTTGTTTGTTTTTCTTGTTTTTTTTTTTTTTTTAACCTTCAAGGTAACTCACACTGCCAGGAAATCCAAATCCAATTATAGTTATAGAGCTAAAAGAACAGTTTGGTATGGGAAGAGACAGGAGAGAAGTACAGAGGGTCAGGAAATTGAACAGAATTTGGTAGCACTGGGGAATGGGAAACTAGGGGTAGCTACTAGAAAGTCCCAGATGCCAGGGAAGCAAGAGGTTCCCAAGACCCACCAGGGATGATATTAGCTGAAATACCCAACAAAGGGGAGATAGAACCTGTAGAGACCATATCCAGAGTATCCATGAACCCGACATGAGGGATGGGGCCACCCAGCCATCTCAAAAAATTTTAATCCTGAATTATTCTTATATAAAAGAAATACAGGAACAAAAAATGGAGCAGAGACTGAAGGAAAGACCATCCAGAGACTGTCCTATCTAAGGATCCATCCCATCTGCAGACATAAAGCCCAGAAACTATTGCTGATGCCAAGAAGTGCTTGCTGACAGGAGCTTGGTATAGCTGTCCCCTGAGCGGCTCTGCCAGCACCTGGCCAATACAGATGCAGATACTTTCAGCCAACCATCAGACAGAGCATGAGGACTCAATAGAAGAGATAGGGAAGAACTGAAGGAGCTGAAGGAGCTGAAGGAGATTACAACCACATAGCAAGAACAACAATATCAACTAACTGGATCCTCCAGAGCTCCCAGGGACTAAACCACAACCAAGAGTACACACGGAGGGACCCGTGGCTCCAGCCACATATGTAGCAGAGGATGGCCTTGTTGGACATCAATGGGAGGAGAGGCCTTGGTCCTGTGAGTGCTCGATGCTCCAGTGTAGGGGATGCTAGAGCGATGAGCAGGAATGGGTTGTGATTGGGGCAGCACAGTCATGGAGGCAAAGAGGAGGGATGGGATGGGGTTGTGAGAGGCAAACAGTGAACATGGACGACATTTGAAAATTCAATATTATTTGCTTTGTGAAGGAGCTTATTGTGGTTCTGAATTTTTTTAAACATAACTCAAAAAGTGTTGCTGTTTGAAGGCCCTATAGAATTCTTGTATAAGTATATCTGACCCTTGGTATTTTGCTTGTTGTTTATTTTCATTTTATTCTGTTTGAATGCTTTTTAAATTTTTTTTGATTTGCTGAAAATAAAATTAAAAAAAAAAAAAAGAAATGTAAATAAATAAAATAACCAATAAAAAAAAGAACAGTTTGACAATTGAGGATATTATTGACATTTAAATGAATAAAGATTACTTAAGTGAATCTGGTTGTATAAATTATTATAAAAGAATTTATATACTATATGATAAAGCTATAAAACAATGCTGATTATCAAGGCAAATGTCCAAATCTATTGACTAGCATATGACATTTGTTAGTTAGGTGAATATACTGTTCATTATTTTTGGGAAAATGTCCTTACCAAAGACCCAATTTAACTAAAGTTATATATTTAACTAAATACATTGCTAAGTTTTTTGACTAATTAAAATTACTTTTTTTTTTTTTTTTTTTTTGCTACCATTCTGAGATAGGTTCCCTGGAACCTATGGAACTTGATATGTAGATCAGGCTAGACTTAAACTCAGGTAACCACTTGCTTCTAATGCCTGAGTCTTGAGATTAAGGACATGCTTCATCATGCTGAGCTGAAAAATCACAATTTAAAGCTGTGTATCTTAAGAATTAATTTCTATTCATAAACACTGCCTTCTGTATGATTCAAAGTGTTCGTGATCTATGAACTGACTATAGGGCATGGTTACAGAGCATATTTTTCCTTCATTAGAAAGAGAAATTTAATTTAATTGAAATTGACCACTATATTATTTACCATTTTATATAACTTGAAACATACTAGTCTATATTTTATTAAGGCTGTATCTCATTCTAGAAGGAAACAACTCTTTTCTAGTATTCTTAGTCATCTAAAACTTAGAATGGTGTTCCTGGTAACTTCTACCATTAGAACACACTTATCTCTAGTATTTATAAGTTAAATCCCACCTGAAGAGAATATCAATAAATAAAAGTGAAATAATTGTATCACCCTGCAGAGAAAATTAGGTTCCAAATTCAGCAACAGGATGAGAGGCTATCTGAAGTCTTAAATGTGAGTGTAGATTCTTTGATTCTCTTCTGCCATGAGAAGGCAGTGTTTATCTTCCTGTACATGACAGTATTCCAAGAATCCACTCAGCATCCTCAAGTACTATTAGAAATGAATTTCTGTTGTGTATAAATGATACTCTCCTCATAGTTTTGTTATAATGGCCCAAGTTGACTGAAACAGACAGAATCCAAGTCACTAGGAAGCCTGAAATTCAAAGTTCTACATTGCCTTTAAGTTCTGTTTTATTTGCTAGAGTTAGTTAATAATTACCTTCCACATTTGTTTTGATTTTCTAGAAGCAAAAAAAAAAAAAAAATTAAAAAAAGAAAGAAAAAGAAGAGGAAAAGAAAAATATATGGGTGTGGGTATGTGTAGATGGTAATTTTTCCCAAATTAAAATGGACTTTGGTTATTTTAACAGTTAGATTTTCATGTATACATTCTGACATCACACTAAAAATTCTAAATTATATAGTTTTACATTGCTAAGAAAAATTATTTGCATAATTTTCTATTATGTATTTCTAGGAATTATATGAACAGAACATTGTACATTCAGATTAAAGTCCACTCTTTGTTCTTTATTTCTACTGAGGACATTCTTACCTGCAGTTTCTCAAAAAACACTTGAGAATTAATTAAGGGAACTAGTTACAACATCAAATAAATGACAAGATTCTAATTACATGTGGCTGGCAAGGAATACTACTCTCCCTTCCAATGGCAGTCCTAAATGAGCTCGTATTTTAGTTTTGATTTTATTGTACTTTTAATTTTGCTATTGAAATTGACAGTCATTCCCTTGGGCTGCATGCTGTCCATCCTGCTATGTTAGGTCATTGGAAACAGATAGTTAGCAGTGTACTGCATTTGCTATGGTAGGAAAACACACAGTAACTAACACGTTACAGATATAGTGATTGCTCTATAAGGAAAATGGTTTCCTTGTTATGTAAAGTTACAGTTCTCTCTACTGTTGGGCATTCCATCTAAAGTCCCTCCCTTTGAGTCCTGAGAGTTTCTCACCTCCTAGGTCTCTGGTACTTCCAACCTCCTACCTCCCTAGGTTGCCTGTTTCCACTCTTTCTGCTGGCCCTCAGGGCTTCAGTCCTTTCCTCTCACCCAATACCAGATCAGGTTCCCCTCTCACCCCAACCCCAGTGCACTTACCCTCCGAGGCCCCTTCCTCCCTCCTTGCCTCCCTCCGACTGACTTGTGATTGTTTTCTTCTCCTTCCCCAGTGAGACTGAGGCATCTTCACTTGGGCTCATCAGCTTGTTGACCTTTCTGAGTTCTGTGGACTGTATCTTGGGTATTCTGTACATTTTTTGTGGCTAATATCTACTTATTAGTGAGTACATATCATGCATGTCCTTTTGGGTCTGAGTCACCTCACTGAGGATATTTCCATTTAAAGTTACTCCTCTCCTATGGTTAAATTATTGTAAGATAAAGAATCATATAAAAGTGTAAGAAATTATAGTGTTAACCAATAACCTCTTTACATTATTATCCTCAATGTTGACAACTTATCAACTACACAGATACTGCACAGAAACAATTATACAATATTGGTATTAATAATAGGTAACAAAACATATGCATATATATACATATAATATATATATACATATACATATATCATGTACATGTACATATACATACCCATCTCTTCCTTGACATACAGAAACCAGGAACCTTGTCATTTGTTCCCAAATATTTTATTTTCAAGAATCTGTTATAAATGGAATAGTACAATAAGTAATTTATAGAATTTGATTTAACATTCAGCACTACTTCCTGGATACTCATTCAGATTGTTGTGTATATAAACATCTTATCTATTTTATTACTAAATTGGTTCTATGGAATGGTGTATGACAGACTATGTGAATATCTGCCAAAAATATAACTTATCTGCCAAAAATATAACTTATGAGAACTTTTTATTCTGTTCTGTTATAATATGCACAGTCACTTCAGAATATGCTTTAGCGGTTTTGCAGAAAACAAAAAGGATCTCATCATAGGATACAAAAGTCACCTCCCTATATTTTTACCAGTCTTAAAAAAGTATCATATTTTGAAGGCCTTGTCCTCCTGCTGAGCGTGCTTCTGGGTAACATGGGAAGCATGGGTGTTAGGTACACGTACAAAAAGGACAGATGACATACTTCTTTCTACCTCCTGTTGCTCAATAAAAGCTTGCTAACTTTTTGTATTTTCTTATGTGCTTGACATAAAAGTGGTTCATTCTCAAGTAGTGCCACAGCCTCCACCCTGAGATTGGATAATTCTTTTAAAGGATGTGATCATCTCTATTGAAGTTACCCAGATTTGTCAAGTCTGTGCAACAAGTCATGAAAAGATACCATAACTTGTCATGTCAACATGTTGTCTGTGATGATCATAGATCATATTTTGGATTTGCAGATTATAAAACTGTACATGAACACTATAATTGCGGGATAAGAATGTAAATAAAACTTATTAATTTAAAAATTCACATTCTTACACATTCTTACACTTGAGCATCTATAGTAGTTACATCTTGTGGGATGTAGTGGTTGGATTGACACTTGGGGACTTTAGCATATATGTTAGGTATGTGCTGTTCTTCTGACATACAATCCCGTACCTACTCTATTCACAATCTTGAATAAATGTAATTAAATAATATGGTAACAAGTATATCAATACAATGAAATAGTATTTAGATATGAAATGCAGGCATGTACAAATGTACACAAAAATTGAGGCAGTCTATATGCATAGTATTAAATGAAGCAATCTAGTTTTTAAAGGTGAAAAGGTGACATATTTTATAATTCTGATCATATCACATTCTGTACAGAAAAAAAAGACAAAGGTGATAAAAGTATCCATTATAGTCAGGGTCTATGAAGTAAATGAGGGTTGACTGTGTAAATTGAAAATATTTAAGGTGGTGGAACTTTGAGACATAGGTCAATAAATAACATTTTATAGTTTTCAAGATATAGAATTTTACAATGCAAGGAAAAAGTTAGCATATGTATATAAATAACAAGAAAAATTTATCAGGATGTGAGTTCAAAAAGTAACATGGACTCATGCTTAAGTAAATGCAGACTGGCTCACAGAGTTATAGGTATATGTATAGACATATGACAAAACACAAATATTTATCTCCTTTTTCTTTCAAGTGGAAGAAGTAAGAATCCATATTCATGCTCTTACCACCTAGATATTGCTTCAAATATATATATAATATATATATTATATATATATATATACCATTAAGAAAAATGTGAAAACCTGGATTCTTGGAAAAATGACTTGTTCAAGGACTGAGTGTGTAAATACAAATATATTGAGAATCATGGTGTTCAACTGGCAAAGAAAAGAGTAAAAAACACACACACACAATGGAAGCACTCTGAAGATGATACACACAACACTTTTACTTGTCCAAATTTCAACAATAAAGAAATTAATATCCAATTATAACATAGTACCTATCTGCAATTACATACATGTACAAAAATTATTGACTGTATGAATATAAATTTAAATTTGGAGAACAGATTATTCTTTCAGCTACAATTATGAAGATTTTAATTGATTGCATAATTTCTCCTTAAAGACATGCTCCATTTCTTCTCATTTTATAAATGCAGGCTACATGTATATGACTCTTTTACAATATGGGAGACGATTGAAAAAAATATGAATATTTTTACAGTGGAGAATCCACACAACCATTGCCTGAAGTGATGATTACAGTCTTCAGTGGTGTGTCCAGAACACTCTGAATGGATTTTCAGAGTTAAGGGGAGCTCAGATAATCAGCAGAAAGAATGCATCAACTGTCATCTGCCCTCCCTGCTCCTCTGCATGGATGGAAATGCTGCATGTCTTCATGCACTAGTCATTGTTGGAAAAAGAATTATCTTAGTGTCAAAAAGTACATTGAAATAAAGTGAAAGCAGACCAGCAAGTCAATCTATTTTTTTTTTTCGGAAAGTATACACCAAGACACAAACCCAGTTAGCAAACACACTAACTGTGTCCTCTTGGATTTCTGATTCTTGTTGTTTGTACACATAAACCTTTTGCAACCTACTTTTAATAAGGGTTCATCCTTTCCTCTAGCCCACCAGCCAGTAGAGGTAGTTGAAGAGGAAAGTTATTAGGACATGGGGGAAGTGGACCTGTTTAGCAGTAGTTCTTAGGGGCGAGCTTGATTTATTTTTGGTAGCAGTTCAGTCTCGTACCAAACATCAAATAGGACTCAGCAGCTGCAGAGCACTCTTCTAGGCAGACAGATACCAGGCATGAACCAGCAGGTACAGTCTAGTTGTTTCAGTAAATAAGACACCAGACAGCTGTAGTTCGATCCTGAAGAAACCACCAGGCTCACCCATCAGCCTAAAATGAAGGCTGCAGAAGCAGAAAGCTGCCCCAGGAATCTCACGAGCAGTTTTTGGGTGAGTTTTTCTCAATGGCAACATTACCACAAGTTGAGCTCAACAACGCTATGTAAGGCAAATCTATACATGTGTGTTCTTAGCAAAGAATAATGAGAGGGAACAAACCAAACAAAAGCTCAGTACTCATCTCCAACTCACTGTGGGGTCATATTTATATTTCTTCATCAAGCATCCTTTCACGTGTCTGCTATGTCCAATCTTCCCTTCACCTGTATCTGCTTCAGGTAAACAGTCTTTCATGTGTTTGCTTTAGCAAGACATCCTTTCACTGTGTGCCCCAGCAAAACATTATTTGACATAACTTTTCAAAGAACTAAAAGTTTACATTTCAGTTGATGTTGTTGTTTTGTTCCTCCTTATTATCTGGGTTCTGGCTCACAATCTTTTCTGTTTGGTTAGTTTTAAAAGGATGGAAGAAAAGGAACAGAGAATAAATAAAGGATTGGTCTCTTAAATCCCTATAATTCTGAAAAGTCAAAAGCAAGAAGCCTTTGTATAAACAAATTTTATGTTGGGAGGGGAGAGGTAAATTAAAACATTTGTGTAAAGATTTTTTTACAAGATGAGTGAAGTAAATCTTAGACATGAACAGATTTTCAGTGTCAGACGAAAAAGATTAATGCTTAATAAGTTCTTTAGACCATGGTTGCACTTTAGTTGCTCTGGTGAAATGTTTCTGCTTCCCAACATAGTATTTGGAGGAAACAGAAGGACTTATCATCACATGTCTAATATGGGCAAGGAAGGACCAGACGATTGCCTCTGAAAAGTAAAGGAGAAGAGGTCAATGAGTAAAACAAGGATCTGTCCATCAAAGAACAAGTAATGTTCATATATATCACACTGAAATGTCACCTCTTGATCTGAAATGGTGAGAGCGGCCTTTTATCCCTGATGTCTTTTTCCTCAGTGCCTCCAATTACAGTCTAGTAGATAGGAAGACATTGAAAAGATGACATTTAAGGACAGTCTACAAAACATATACAAAGTAAGCTTTGAAGCTGCTGACATTATCCAAAATTAGGAAATAAAAAATGGTCATTGTTACAGAAATGGTCTCCATCCTGCAAAATAAAGAGTTCCCTATGGAAATGCCTGGCCAACTGTGACTAAAGTCCAAATAACAGATTTTTGAACAGATTTTCCTAAGTTAAATACACTTTAGGGTTATTTATCTCAGTCTCATCCTTCAATCTCCTTCAGGTCCTAGACCCAGCATATACTTTGAACCATTTAAACAGAGACAGGCTTCAAGGCCGGCAACTCAGGCAATTAGGAGATCTATTTGCCAAGATATTACACATTACCAGTATTATTTTCACTACACTAATGCTGTTCTTTTCTTAGTAGTTGTTACCCAATATCTTTTTGTCCACAAGGCAGAATTATGTCTACTTTTGTCAGAGCACAAGAGATTTAATGGCAGACTAGAACTTATGATCATGAGACCCTATACTAACCCCTGTTAGAAATTCCTCTAATATTATAGAGGCATGATTTGGGGGGAATGGGACTAATGTCTGGCCAGTCCTGGTTAACAAACATTTACATGCTATCATTATAATGTTCCTGTCTTCTAATAGTCTTGGTTAACAGTCCTACTCATCTTTGGGGTATGATGAGGCAGTGCTCCCATTGTAACCTTTACTTTGTGTGATTTAACATCTCCTAAGCAAATCTACTACAAACCCTCTATAGCATCAATTATATCACTTTGAGTTTGTTATTATTTATCATAACTAAGAGGTCTCTGCCAAGGCCTGACTACTAATTGTAATCTGACACGGCCATTTTTGTAAATTGGGGGTTGGGAGAGGGAGATAATGACTCAGAGATTTTAGATCAAGTTACCAAGAAATAAATGAAATTTGAATAAACTGTAAGCAGAAACAGTATCTGTAGTCACTCAGCATCTATAGCAAATTTGGCATGCTAACATGATTTCCTGCAAGTAATCCAACTGCATTTGGATTCTGCTGGAGTCCTACAACATTTCAAACTTTTAAATAAATCTAGAATTTACCCAAATCATTTCTTTAAATATTAATATTGTATTTTATTATAACTAGTTAAGCAATTGGGTTTATTTTATTTATTTAAGTGGACACAGAACATGGATTTATTTTTGTTCTATTAAGAAAAAGTTTTAAATAATTAAAGTGAAAATTAGAAACTTTGTTTTAGAGCTTGATGCTTGTTATGAGGGAGTGCTTGCAATTCCTGAACTCAACTGTCCAGGACAGGAAAATTGCTATGAGTTGAAGGTAAGTCTGAACTACATAGCTAGTAACTATCAAAGACAGTAATAATAATAATAATAATAATGATGATGATGATAATAATAATAATAAATTCTTTGACTTTCACCCTTTAGAATGTGATTATGCAAATTTTCTCTATTACGTTGTTTGATCAGTAATTCACTTTTTCATTTTCTTCTTACTTTACCATTTGTTACTTTCATTGCATAATTTGACATTCCTCTTACTCATACAATGGCTTTGTGTTTTATCATGCAACATCACAAGAGTAGAATTCCCTCCTCCCTTGAAAAGTTGTTTCATAGATTAATCATCAAGTGATCACGTGTTGTTGTTTTGTTTTGTTCTTTTTTTTTTTTTTTGTCACCAGAAATTCAAAAATAAAGGTTAAGGTGGAAAGTATTATTTTAATGACTTCTTTAAGACATCATTGATAAAAATATTATCCTACAGTACTTTATCTGACAACTCTATTTGTTGGACATTAGTGATGTCTAGTGAAGAAATTGTGTCATTGTTTTAAACAAGTACATTTGACTCATTACTTGTTAATGAACCATTAACAAGTGTCTGCTGCTTCTTTTGCTAAATGCTCTGTGGTCTCCTTTGATTATTTGACATGGAAATTAAATGTCTTATTGGTCCTTTTAAAAGCAGTGGTCAACATTATCAAAGGTAAGTCTTAATAGAAAACATTTATGATAATATTATGTTGTAAGGCACTTATTTCGATACTGATACATTTCTCCAAAGACATATCAAATTGGCTTCAAATGTGAGTTTTAAAGAAAGATTCAGTAACAGTACTTGAAAATTACTCTCTTCCTAAAATTGTTACCTATAAAATGGAAACCACAATTTCTTCCTAATGTAGCTATTTGTGGGCATTACATTAGGGTGATTTTTGTGAAGTATCCGAAGAGTGTTTCAATAAATCACAGCCACTCTGAAATAGCTTCTATCTTAGCTGTAGGAATCCTCAACATAATGCCACACAAATATTCTGATGAAATATCTCACTATCCCATTCTGTGATGTTCACATTCTATTTAAAATATACATTCTTATATCACAGCCAGTGAGAAGACCATAGTAAAAGTATGCTGTGTAAATCATTAATGAATAAGAACACACAAATTCAGAAACCAAAATGATATCTAAGATAGAATTTAAGGCACAGTACTGTGGCTAATTTACAAATAGGACGATTCAAATTGCCAGAGAACTAGTCAAATATCAGTATGACTGAGGATATTATAGAACACCTCCCCACCCTGGCTCCTAAGCTGCATCTCTGAAGCCAGTAACTGAACTGCAGTACTTCAATTGCTCCTCTAAAAAGTAATACCTAAATAATTTCTCTATCCCTGGATACAGACAGGACATTCTGACATCCAGGAAGACTGTAAGATTACTATATATCAGAAGCTTGCTGATAAACAAACAAACAAACAAACAAAAACATGTTTATTATCATTCCTTCCATGGGTAGTTAACCCAAATGAGTCTGCCAATTACCAGAAAGAACATGTGCATCCCCTACCCCCAGGAAGCTTTCTTTTCCCAATACTGAAGAAATACTATAAAGCCTCTTTAAACGTCTAAGTTGACATGACAGTGTATCTTCATTCTTGAGACTCATTTAGTAATTTTCTGCTTCTCTTCTGCAATACATATTGTGTGTCTTGTCTTACTGTATTTATTGGAGATTCTGGACCCAAGAGCTATGATGTAGAAGGCCCAAGTGCTCACAGATAAGCACTAAAGATACCAGGGATATTAATCATGCTGGGTTTTCTCCTAAGTGGAAGAAACTTACACCTGTTTTTCATCCAGCATGCTGGAAATGGGTGTTATTAATAACCTGGTGACCTTTGCTATCTTTAGGGCCAGGTCACAGCCAAATCCTTCAGGATGTTTTTCCCAGACTGTCCATCCCTAAACCTTTATCTTTAGTTTTGTTTTTCAGTCAGTAGAACCCATCCTTAGGTGAGGTATCACATGTACTTTATAGCCTGCTCATCTCTGTGTTATCTTGGTCAGAGTCTACACCAGATCTTAGTTTCTTAAGCTATTGAAGTCACATGTACTTTACAAGAGTTTCAACGTAGCTGTGCCTTATTGTGCACTTGACATTGGGATAATTGTTAAGAGGGAACTTTTTCCAGAATTGTGCTGGACTTAAAACATGTCAAAAATAAACTGCCTTGGTGTCAGACACCAGAAGTTTTATCCAGCCTGGCTAAGTCACACTGAACCAAGTTTCCTAGTTATCTTACCTGCATAGATTCTCTGCTGGCAATGGCACTTGCAGGGGCTCCACACTAGGAGTGTCAGAATGAGCAACCATATCCAGAAAAAAAGGTACTGATAAATAAGTGAAAGGTTGCTAGAAAATGATGGTTGAAACCTCGTCTATAATGCAGACCAATAGTGAAATATGAAAATGTAAAGAAACAGTCAAAGCAGCTGAAGTGAGGCAGAAAATAATTTGACCAAAGCACTCTTCACCTTTCATCTAAAATTGACTTTATGCCATTTTAAACCCATAATTTGTATAAGACTTCAACTGACACTCCTTTCGTTTTTCTTGGTATTAATTTACCTAATGTTAAATATATACAACTTCCCTACTTATATAATTCCTATCTCACCTTTAACATATATTTAAGACTTCTAATATGTACCAGGAAATGATCTTCCCAGCTGCCCAGCACCTGTATGAGTGATCATTTTATTTCTTTGCTTCTTATCTCTTATTATACTACCCTACAACTGTCATATGCTAGATAATTATTGAAGAACTGTCATTAAGCATTCTTTCATGCTGTAATCACGTCAAGGAAGTTTTATTTTTACTCTTTTATGAATTTGCCAACAGTGTGAAACTTTTATCCAATGCATATTTTATGAAAGGCCAGGTTCCTTGTCCTTAATCATTAACAGTTAAATTTTCTGAAACCAGATCACGGCTGAGCACCATTTCTCTCTGAGATTATCTATTTTAAAATATTTTGTTTGGCTGAAGCCTTTTGCCATTTGAAATGTTCTCTGGTTGCTTTTATTGCTCAGGCTGCCAATGTCACATTTCCTGACCCTGTAAATTAGTCTTTTGTGTGCTGTACAGTGTTGAAAGTGCTCTCATGCTGGAAGCAGATTAGTCCTCACATTCTCCTGCTGGCTCTTTGTGCTCTCTCTTCAAGAACAGTCACATTTATAGGCATGGCCCTTGCATTCTGTGATGCCAAACTGTGACTTTATTTAATCAACCTTTTTCTTATTAAGAGCTTGGAGGTATTGCTATAATTAACATTTCTAAAATCCCCTTCTTCAAAATTCCCTTTGATCTTAAGTGACAGAAATGTCTAAAACTTTAAGAACATTTATAAAAGAAAGGCTTCTGATTTCTTCTTCTCTGCCAAAGAAATGATTGATTTGGTCTATACGGAATCCTGAAAGGAAAGGGGGAAAAATGAGAAATATAATTTGACCATTGGAAGCAGAACGAAAATACTAACATAAGTAAGATTAATCCAAATATGCCTCTTATAGATCATAACATCTGACAGGGATTTGAAACTATTTTTGTTGTATTACAAACATAATTGAGTTTTGAGGACATGGCCTGATGTCTTCAGGTTCCCTACCTTCAAACAGTAGTATGGACAAGACACTTGAACAGGTACAGAAAAAAATTCAGGTAGAAGTGAGAGTTAAAGTTTTAATTAAGCCGAAGCTAGCCACAGGACTATGGCTTTAAGTTCAAAAGGGGGTGGGTTCCCTGTGAATTTTTTAAGAGTCATTTGCATATTATGTATTATTTATGCACAGACATCATTGTATATACCCAGTTGTCTGGAAGACTTGCAATTTTCCTATGGCATTATTTTATTTCATATCTTATTCTTGACAACTCTGGAGTTTCCCTCTACCATATCCTCCTATCTCAAAATTTCTCTGAATATTGTGGTTTCAGAAATCCATAATTTTATTCCATCGTCAATGGTGTTGGAAGTCTAAGTTACTAGTTATTTTTTCTATCTCCATGACATAAATATAGGCCAGGTTACACCTGATTAAAGCAATTGAATGCAGGATTATTAGGCCCTAGTCTGGGGCAGATTCATCAGTCCTGAAGAGGTTTTATAGACCTTAGTGGAGGGGTGGGTAATGAATGTCAGCCAGGAGCTGGAACTGTGGAACAGGTATGGTCAAAACATAAGTCCAAATGAGCACTTGGCTAGTCTGGCCATGTCAGAAAATTTGCTTGCATTAGGTGCTGAAAATGTGAAACTAGGTTTTTGATGTCATTCCTTTGTTTAGAGTCTAATAACAGACTTCCAAAGCATAGATTCCAAGAGTTAGGATTCTAAGTTAACAATATATTTCCAAGGTTTGGAAAATCTCTTCTGTAGTAGATATTGAGGGTCAAAAAAGACACCACAGTACATAGATATTGTTTTCTTTGGAACAAACAGCAAACTTCATTTTAGACACAAAAAGAGAAATAACTGGTGTCTTTCATATCTTAGGAATAATTGTCTCATGGTCTAAAATATAATTAAAAGTAGATAAGGAAAAGTTCTCTGGTGAGATACAAAAGTCTCATGCTTCCCAAACCTAACATAAGACAGATAGTTTCAAATTAAATAATAATCTATTCATAGTAGAAGAGAAGGGGCACTGTTGTGAAGAATATGGCAGGCTCATTCACATGATACAAATGATTGGACTGTACTGTGGGGAGTGGTTTGTCTAACTATCCTATACTTGAATGTAAATAAGACCATTATTTCATCAGGAATATGCAAAATCCTTGCTTCCAATATGCTGGCTAGTTAGAAACATTACAGAGAGAGTAGTTAAATATTCTGTTGTCCTTGAACACAAGGAAAATGAGAACATTGTGTTTATATCAATTATTATTTTATTCTTGTGATAAAAACACTGGGGCCAAGAAAAGTTATAGAAGAAAGAGTCATTTCATTGCTATCTATAACTTGAATTTTGATTTTGTTATGAATTACAATGTAAATATCTGATATCCAGAATTATGATAGGCACCCTTGTGAAAAGCCTTATCCTCAAAAATATCATGACTTACAGATTAAGAACCTCTGCTCTAGACTATTTTCAAGATCCTTACCTACAATTTTCAAGTACTTGAGGAAGAAAGGGCTAGATGTTGATGGAGAAATCTTAAAAGCAAGATTGCATTCAACCTACTCTCCCATGTCTGTAAAGAAAAAAAGACTAACAGGTAGAATAAATACATTTTCAAATATAGATTATTGATTTAAAAGTATTAAACAAGTTTGAAATCAGTCAATGCACATGCACAATAAAGTGAGGTTATAATGATAAAATGACATGCTCTGCATAGAGACCATAAGGGAAGAATCCTGAAGGGCAACAGCTCACTTATGTAAAGTTTCAAAGGGCAAAATGAAAATGAATTTGAAAAAAAAAAATGAAAATGCATTTGAAACTCTTAAAACTGAAACCCTAATCTGAGAATGGTATCTCTGATCCTGGAAATGATTATCTTGGGAAATGTTTCTTAGGATCACAAATTAAGATGGCTGTACCTGTGTTCCAAAGAGGCCAGGCTTTATCCCAAGCTCGTAGAAGAATTGGCAGCATCATGTACAAAGGATTATATAGTTAGTATTGTGTCCTGAGTTTCAGGAAAGACTGAAATGGACTTCTTCTGTTTCCTTGCCTGCTTCAGAGCTCATAATCAGGCAGCCCCCAACCAGGTAGTCACAAGTAGTCAGTCACATATCCAGCACCTGGAAAGCCTCTCCATGCTAATGAGGCATCTTACTAGTCCCAGCCTTCAGCCAATAATTTTTTCTTTTCCTGGATATTTTCATACCATTCCCCCAAATGATATAACTCATGGTTCAACCCAGATAAATTATATTCATTCAAACCCACCCCCAAAAATGAAATACAAATAAGCTAAGATCATCTCAGAGAGCTGCTTTATTAAAGATTGTTGGAAAATATTCTCACCTAAAAGATCCATAAGAGATTCTTAGAGAAAGTCTATCTCCCCCTAACACCCCCACCCTGTGCACCATTTCGCAGCACTGGCTCCCACCCAGACCTAGATCCTGCCCATTCTGGATTAATAAAACCTTTCAGCCACATGTGCAGTGGTGTCTTACATCTGGAGAGGTAGACTGAGGACCTGACCTGTTCCTCTCCAAGCCAGTAAACTGGTGGTGTCCAGACACCCTGAGAGGAGAGGCAGCATCCAGTACTCAAGGAAAAATTGTGGGTTAGAAATGACATGTTCATATATCAAGGTAACAAAAGGTAAAATTAATTAACATTATCAACTTTGCAGGAACAAAAAATTACCATGGAGACAAATGTCTGGGTGTGCCAACCAGGGGATTATTTAAACTGGATTAACTGGGATGATTAAATCCATCTCATCAAGTATGGGCTGTACATTCTAGATGATTGATGCCCGATGTATTAGAAAAACCAAGTGCACATTTATAGCTCTTTGCTTTCTGACTCCATGTGTACTAGGCCATCTACCTCAAACCCATTGCCCTGATTTCTCTGAGCAAAGGATGAAGTCTCCAGGCTGGTATCCACTAATTTATGTGACTCTTAGAGTAATCTAAAATCCTCCTGTATTGTAGACTGTTACTTATTATTTGTTCAGTAAGTGAAATAATGTGGGGGGTTTGTGGTATTACTACAAATAAAGATGTAAAAATATAGGAGTATCAGCCACTTAGAAATATAAAAATGAATTTTTCTAATCCTTCACACTAACACAAGTTTTGGTATTAGCTAAGTAGGTAATGGTACTTACTATAGATACATGGGGATCTGAGTTTAGATCCTAACACCACACACATTTCAGGGCTGAACACATGTACCTGCAAACCCAGCTCTATAAAAAACAAACAGGATGATAGCTGGAGCTTAAGGCCAGCTGCCACTCTATGTTCAGAGTCAAAGAGACCATTTCTCAAACGAAAAAGACAGAAAGTGTCAAGTACAAAGTGACACCGAATGCATGTATACCAATACATGTACATGCACATATACCTACACATGTTCCTGCTAACATGAGTGTGCATACATCACACATCACATACATGTACTGCACATGGAGAGAGAACAGAGAGAGAGGCAGAGATAGAGAGAGACAGAGAGAGAATAGAGAGAGAGAGACTTTTGAATGACATTCAGTTAATTGCTTCTTACAAAACATAAAGGAATTTCTGTCTTAGAATATCCATGTAGAAGCATGGGGGAGAAATAAAAGGAAAAACAAAACCAAAGAACAAAAATTGACAGAACTATTCTTTTTCCTTTACACTTGTCATCTGTTTCTCTTGCATCCACAGCTGCGAATGAATTTTCCACCTAACTGCACGATCTTTCGATGGCCATCCCGAGTAGTTCCTAGCACTTGGAATTGACTTTCCCTTAGAAAAATAAAGCAGGCAGCTCAAGAATATCTGCCCAAACTTCATATTTACAAAATTGAGTCAGAATAAGGCATGTTGTTTTAAGAAAATGAATTCATAGCAACCTGATATACAGTAATAGAAAACTCCCAAGGACAGATATGAATGGCATCCCTTGCTCTTATGATTGACAGTTGAATTTACATTTTATTTTCCACAGTGACATTTATTCCCAACAACCCCTCCTCTCTTACAGACTTTGATATGAGTTGAGAGTCCTTGATATCTCTGAAGTGCTCTCCCATTGGGGAAATGAGATGGTATGAGTTGCTCTCAACTGTGGTAAATACTGGCTGTTTTTAAAACACTCCTAAGCTTAGAATCTGGGAAATCACTCTTTAACTTGATGGGACTTTTTGTATGCTTTTAGATAAGATACTAATTTGCATCCTTTTGAAACTTTTCAATTCAAATCAATGCTCATTATACTTTTTCTTCATTGTTAGCATGATCAAGCCTTATGCATGCATATTTTAGCACCTCTTGAAAGGACTATAGACCTTTAAACAAACTAAGTGCTAGAGAAAATTAGAAGTGTTATTTCCCCAATCTTGTTTTCAGAGATGGATACAGTTTTCAATAGAAAATACCTAACAAGGTCAATGGTTTCAAGCCCCCTCTCCATTGATGAGAAACAATTCTCAGTACTGTGTAATATATGCCTCCTGAAACTTAACTCCATAAAAAACAAAGCTCATAAAAGAAAATAGTATATATTTGTAGTTTACAAGATAATTTCAATGACAAGCAAAACAATGTCCTAGGTACCAATGGTATTAGGAAGGATCTATGAGGCACAGGACCACATTTTTAAATGAAATTCTTTGTGCTGTTGTTGCTACTTGTTTGTTTGTTTGTTTTTGTTGTTGTTTTAAACTTTAATTTGGTTCAGCTGGACTCTCTGTCATTTCTTATTGAAATTAATAAATTATCATCACTATTCTCTGCTAATCACTGTTCTTATAGATTTCCAAGCAATAGTTTCTTAAGTAAACCATAATGTGTATGTTCCTTCTATTTTTTAAGTGCTAAAGACGTTGAACTAAAATATGAAGATACAGGGCGAGAAGATGGCTTTGTCAGGAAGGCACTTGCTCTGAAAGCATAATGACTAAATGCAGTTCAGATTCAGAGCCCACAAACGAAGAAGCTAGGCACAGTGATGCATGTCTATCATTTATCGCTGGGAAGTAGAGATGGATAATCACTGTTGTGTTTATAAAAGATAAAGAGGGAGGAGGATATGTTCTATGGATGTGTAATCAGGGATGGGGGAAGGAAGTGCCTCAGCGGGCCATGCCAAGGCATCCTTCCCCCTGAGGACCAGCCACACTGTATAGTATAGAATAGAGGTTATTCAGGGCATAGGGAGAGGAGTTAAGAGGGTAGTAGAGGCAGAGAGAGGAGAGAGAGAGGAGAGAGAGAGAGAGAGAGAGAGAGAAAAGGGAAGAGCAGAGCTGGGAAGCAGAAGCCAAGCCGCCATGAGCATGTGGAGAGGGGGAGAAGGGGGAGGGAAAGAGGAGAGAAGGGGGAAGGGAAGAGCAAGTGAGCAAGAGAGCAAGAGAGGAGCAAAAGAGCAAGGAGGGGACAAGCAACCACTTTTATAGTGAGTTAGGTTTATCTAGCTGGTGCCAGGTAACTGTGGGGCGGAGCTTAGACAGAATGCTAACAATCACTCCTGCTGCTAACTGGCAAATCTAGATAATCAGAGAGCTCCTGTTTTATTGGTAGACCCTTTCTCAAAAAATAATGTGGAAGAGAAATGACATCAATCTCTTGTTTCCACACAGACACAGGTGTACACAAAGTCACAGTCACTTTTTCAAACTTCTGCACACAAACACGAACATGGGAAAATACAATGGAATATATTGAGAAATTGAGAAAGTGAGAAAATGACTCTCACATGTTTCTAGCTTGTGTCACATTGACATATAAACTAACCACCATAAGGCCTAGATTCTTCTTTCAGATAATTTAAAATATATATTGAGAATCCCAGTCTATATAACTATTGAACTTTTTAAAATATCATAATAAACTTGCTATAGTAGTTTTTTAAAGGAATAAGATTGTAAAGAGTGATGTCAACTTATAGACTCAGAGTAAAAGCAATGTGATTTATCAAAGCTCCTATTAAAATTGTATCAGTAGCTCTATCAATAGATAAACATACAAATATAAACATATATATATATATACATGTATATGGTTATGTTTATTTAAATGTTTTGGTTCTTTTGAAAATATATTTTCTTCATAAAACTATTTCTAAAGCATTAATTCATATGTGGCACCTGTAGTTTATATTCAATATCTAAGTATTTCATGTGGATATGTAGGTCAAAGGGCAAAAAGTTGGAACCATGTTTGTTACATAGCAGGAATTAGCCTAGAGGTTAATGCAAAGATTTAGTAAGGTTGAATCAGAAACGACTATAAAAATAAATAAAAAAAAATGGTTTTAGTGGACTTTACATATGAACCAATTGAAAAGTTAATTAAGCTTACTTCCTTAAAATGATTTGAATCTAGTCAAAAATCAAAAGTTACTTCTGAAAACTGTGGTACAGGGGGCGAACATCTGAAGGTGAACTAACAAGAGAGATGGCAGATAAGTAATTAAATGTTTAAAATATTCTAAGCTTAAACACAGAAGGAAATAATTTCTAAGCTTGCTTTTGTAGGCAAACATAAAGCGTGAAATTAAGAGAATAATTTCAAGGATATCATTCCATGATTTCTGTATCTTGTTCAATTTGTAATATGCATACTTTTGTCAATGTCAATGGGCTAAATTTTTTTAATGGATCACTGCGAAGAGATCATATATTTTCTTTAAATAATATATAATAGCTAAGTATGTTGCTAGTGACTCAGTTTCCTTTTTATGTTTTTAAACTTTTTGATAGAATGTGTAAATTAATCCAGAATGTGTTAATAATCCAGAAGGTTGCTAGAGGAGTGTTTATTTGGAAACTAAGTGGAAATAAACAGAAAGGCAGGGTGAAAATCCTGGAAGCTCTCAGGCAGTGGGAGAGAGAGACAAGAAAGAAAGGCATGTCTTTTGATTTAGAGTCTAAGAAAACACCCAAGTTCAGGGGGCAGTCTGATGCTGAAACTGATACCCACATTTCTAGTTGTAACATCTTATGCTATACATATAATTCTAAAATGATGAATCTCCTTTGTTATTCATGTAACACAATTTAAGACGACATTAGCAATGTCATTTAAATCACCATACACAAAATCCCTATTTTCTTTATAAATGTATAAAATTCAAAATTATTATTATATTTTTATTTCAGAAAATATTTAGTTATGGCAAGCCTAGATCAAAGACTGGAGAGTTGATTAAGAAAAATGAAGAAGAAAAAACAAAAAGAGAAGAAACACAGGAGGTGGTGGCGACTTTCTAGATGTTGATCCTGAGGGCCATGCTGACCACGACCACCACCTTGTAGTTGCAAAAAGCCCTAGGTATAGTGATAGTGTAAGCATTTGAAGTGTATGCATTATTATATCAAGGAACTAGATACCTTGCATTAATGGTCTTTTCTGTGTTTAGGGTTCTATGCCACTCTTGCTGTGGAACTGAACTGCATGTAGAAAAGAACTTTGACTGTATGAATCTTTACGACACTTGTGAAAACGATTCGATTTGGTTTATGCACAGCATGATATTTCTGCAGGCATCTTCCAAAATCTCCAAAAGACAAGGTTTTTGTCGCCATTAGATGCGGCCTCAGCTGACCATCTGCGACTGTTCTATTAAATTGCTGCCAGAGTTTTTACTTTCAGTTACCTTCACTTTCTAGAGCATATTCTCTACTAATGTTATTCAAAACCAATTTTTACTTCATACAGGTATTTTATGCAATGGCAATTAAAGTTTTTTCCCACACATTGAGTCTCTGTAAGAAAATGATTCCAGTTGCTTGTTTTGTGTTCTACTGTTTTAATAGTTGATCCTGCATTTATAGTCCTATAGTTTTTTTTTTTCATCACCCCTGATGGAGCAATACCTGCTACACTGTGGGCTCATTATAATCTTACACCCCAGATGAGTTTGGAAATGGTCCCTTGCTTAATTTTTTTTCCTAAGACATAAGAATGTGGCCTCCTTAATGGCATGAGCTCTTGTGGAAGATAAATAACAAAATTGAATGTATCAACTGAAAAGAATTCAGGGTCTGGGGTGATGAGCAAGGTGTAAAGTAAAAGTGTAAACTCCATGGAAATGATGGGCTATGTAGAGCACTTTAATTAGCTTTAATGGAGTTCCTACCATGCCTTCACTCACTTACTAAGCAGTGATGGGATTGTTCACTAAGTCAAAGCAGAAAGTTAATCCTAAATATTCTGACCTCAGTAAGTGCTGCCATTGGCACCAATCTTTACTAAAGGAGATCTTGATTCAAAGGAGAATCTGTGGTTTCCATTTATTTGTTCTGACATTGGCTATTCTCCGTGGTCTTCCTTTCACCATGGTGTTCAGATGATCGAATGATCGCTGACCAGAGGGAGGACTCTCCAGGTTACTCAGCCACAGAGTAAATGTACGAATGGATGAACAATAATCTGAATCTATTTAATGGCACCAGAAATATGGGCCATTTTCATTGGGGAAGCTTTCAATCAGTTTTATCAGTCTGATTCTGTAATGAGCACAGCACCTATTTTGAATTGCTATTTTGAGGGCCACTGGTTCTTTAAGCTGGATTTTGTAACCCAGTAGATTTTGGCTTGAGGTCTGATTCCCGCATCTTATAAAATTAAGATTTCCAATGTTGAAAATTTCATAGGTTGTGTGGAACAAAGCCTAGAGAAGAAACTGTAGGTGGACTAGTGATCTAGAGTAATTATGGGTGAGGAAGTTTTGATGCCATAATTTCTCTTTGTTGGTGTTGGACTTTTAATCAGCCGAAATGTATTTCTGTACCACAATGTGAGCTTCAATAAAAGTTTGCTTCATTGTCTAGCAAAAAATAAAAAGACTGGAGAAAGCAAATCAAGAAATAGTAGAGATTTGTCATACAAGCTCTCAGGAGGCAGGGGCAGGAGGACAATGAGTTCAGCGCATAGTACATAGCAACTTCAGACCAGCCTGATAAAAAGACCCTGTCTCAAAAAAAAAAAAAAAAGAAAAGAAAAAATCAGAAAGTTTCTCTCTCTCTTTCTCTCTCTCTCATGTGAATTTTTTTCTGACTGCAACTTTCTTACATTCAATTTAATAGTAAAAACTTTCATTTTTTTTGTATTTCTATAATCTATTTCCCAAAGAGAATATTCATCATTTTCTAATAAGTGAAATCTTACTGTTTTTTGAATATTAAATTCAGTCATAAAATTTTGTGACTAAAAGTTTTAGGAAAATCTGCGATATTTTGAAGATCTTCAATCATTTTGAAAATCTCTGAACACATCTTAATTTGTCATGCAGGTTTGTAGGTAACTTTCTGTAGAAATTCTTGGGTTTGTTCATGATTACAATGAAATAGGTCAATAGGCAGGGATTATCAGTCACCTGTCTAGAACATATTATTAGCCTCTTGGTGTGTGTGTGTGTGTGTGTGTGTGGTGGGGCTGTGTGTGTGTGTGTGTGTGTGTTGTTGTATGTTATAGTTTGTTTCTGTTTCTATAACTGAATATCAGAGACTGGGTAACTTATAGAGAATAAAACTGTAGTTATATATCTCTTCTGGAGTGTTGGAAGTTCAAATTGAAGGGTTGCACCTGGTAATTCTCTTCTTCCTGATGGAAACTACAGAGAACATAGGCAGCCCAGATTATTACAAAGAAGAAAGGTCATTACAAGAGACAGAAATAACTGGCTTCTGTAACACAGCTAAGCCATTAAACACTCAGTCTTATAATTCACTGATCCATGAACAGATTAATTCATGAGTAAGGAGCCATAATGACCAAATAACCTTGTACAGCTTTGATTTCATCTCTTAATATGCAAGGTCACACTTCAATATGACTTTAGTAAGATTTGTACCATGTATATTTAAATTGATCTCTCGAGTTTGTATTCTTTTCAGAATTTAATATTTTCTATTCATTAAATTTTGATGTATAAAACAGAACTTAGAATTAGTTTGTACCTCTTTTTGACATGACTTTTATAAAAGGAGTTTTTAGAAATTTGACATAGAAGTTTATAAAGTAACAATTTGTTTCTAAATTTAAAATATTATTAAAATGGTTCTTCTAAGGTACATTTGTTAAATAAGATAGGAA
The DNA here is from genome assembly GCA_021653895.1 of Mastomys natalensis. Lineage (NCBI taxonomy): Eukaryota > Metazoa > Chordata > Mammalia > Rodentia > Muridae > Mastomys > Mastomys natalensis. Next base: position 802,787 of record JAJTUV010000766.1, on the reverse strand, counting down.
AGTATAGGTGGTAATCTAGTTTTTGGATGAAAAATCACTTTCAAATGGGTTTATATTGCAGAATAAATTAGTTTGACAGTACACACATTTGAAGGTACTGGATTAAGGAATAACCCACTACTAACTTTGAATATGTAGAAAACACATTTGTGCCTTTAAGGAACAGTTAACTAAAGAAGCTTACCAGTGGGGTAAAGCAAAACCTTTATGTGTGTAATGTGTACAAAGCATATAAATTAGGCTTCAGTGTGTGAGTGTTAAGCCTAGGGTTGGATGGACAGCCAAGTTTCATGGCTTATGCTTGTTAAAGACTTCACATGCTTATGATTCAGTTGGGAACAGAGAAAACTACTTTGGTCTTGTGATTAGGAATTCACAAAATGAGATCATTCTAGCTGTGAGAACAGGCAATTCCTTATTAACTTCTTTTAAGAGTACTACCGATTTTATGAATAGTGTTAACAGTTTTTTCTTTTATTGACACAGTCCAACCCTTCATATTTTTTTTTCAAAAGATGTCTAACCTTTTGAGATTATATTGAGATAATACAATTGAGATAATACAATTGAGATATACAATAATTTACACAATTTCTTCCAAGCTCCCTCATATATCCCTTCTTGCTATTTTTATTTTAAATTATGGCCTATTTTTATCACTAGTTGTAGGTCGCTACAGGATGTCTGCTACACCCTGTAAGTTTCACTTTAAATAAGAATATAGTCTATAAAGCTGTTTAAAAAATCAAGAAGTATGTTAGTAACAATATGCTTTCCCCAAGAGCAGATAATTTTAATGATAACAGTAATTGAATTTATTGCTTGTATTCTGTAAAAAAAAAAAAAAATACTTTTTATCCTATGATAAAGACTAGGACCACAGTGAATTATAAAAGAAAGAATTGATTTTGGCTTATACTTTTGGATAAATCCGTAATGGTGTGGAGACATGGTAGCAGGTGGCAGAACAGGAAGCTGAGAGAGCAGAACTTCAACCACAAATACAAAACACAAAGCAAACTGGAAGTAAGGAGGAGATCATACAGTGTCACCAACTGGGAAACAATTGTTCAAATTACTGTACCTATGGATAGTTCCATTCAGCCACCACAGACCATATTAAATCATTTAGTAGCAAAAGGACAAGATACAGTTATTATTGCTACTGTGAAGCTATGTGGACATATTTGTGAAGTTAAGTAACTGCAAACAATCACAAAGTAAGGGGCGAGTATTGGATTCCAGGAGAATCCAATATTATGAAGACATCCATATTTTTTTTAACAAACTATGTTAATGTACTTCCAAACACAGCAAATTGGGTGAGAAAGTACATTAAATTATTTACTTCCAATTCTGCCTTACCTATAACAAAAAACAAGGGACTGTTCTCTGGCTTTTGATTTTTACCTCTATTCTCAAATTAAGATTTAAATAAAATAAACATCCATTTATTGTTACCTGTTTTTACAAGAAGTTCAGTTTTCCCCTATAACCAATAATTTAATTCTGGAGTGGGTGAAGGGCTGAGGTTTTATAAATGAGACATTAATAAGTTAGAAGTTTATCATATTTAAAGGTTTAGGCAGTCAGTAATTTGACTCATTCATAAAGACTCAATTGTCATCATTTATTTATTAAGTAATGGGTTGATAGGGTTTGTTGGTTTTGTTCTATTAAGGACTAAAAAGAATATTTGTAATACATTTGTCATGAGTTCCAATGTTTTATATAAAAGTATATGAGAATGATCATGCATTTATTAAGTCAAATTTAAAAAGCATTATTTAAAAGCAATCATTTGCAAATTAAAACTTGTTTACAACATTCATTAAAACTACACTTACCTAAAATGATTTTCACTTGATTATGAATATTATAATTAAATGAATCTTAGTATGCAAATACCACTTAGCCTCATTTACATATGTAACTTAAATCACAAGCTCTTTCAATCACAGTAAAGTTATTCAAAATACAAAGATGTCTGCCTTATAAAGACAAGAAATTACCATCTTGCAAACAACATTGACAAAAATTTAAAATAGCAAATTTGCTCTTTGAAATATACAATGAACACTTTAACTTAAACTTTTAAATAAGACATAAACGTGTGTGTGTGTGAAATAAGTATATTTCTAGTAAAAGTAAAAATGTTGTGCAACTCAAAACTTTGTGGATGTTTTTAATATTGACTGTGAGAATAATAGAATAATTTGGACTTCTTCAAATTCATAACCAGTATAATTTTCTTTTGAAGTGATAAAAAATAATATGAATAATTGTTATTTATGTATTATTTGGTATATAACAGGTTCAATGGTAAACTTCCTACAAGAAAACCTTCCCTTATGTCTTCATCAAATTGATGGAATCTAGTATGATTATTGTCTCCCATTATTTAATTATTTTTTAAATAATTTATTTGTGTGTGTGTGTGTGTGTGAGAGAGTGAGTGACAAAGAGAGACGAGAGACAACAGAGAGAGAGAGAGAGAGAGAGAGAGAGAGAGAGAGAGAGAGAGAGAGAGAGAATGCCATTGGAGATACAGAATATCTTTCAGGTGTAGGCACTCCCTGTTACCATGTGGGTCTGTGGACTGCATTAAGAACCTTAGTCTTAGCAAGACATGTGCTTACCCAATGACTATTTGACACCCATTGTCTCCCAATTATTCAAATAAATGAACTGTGATTTGCATGTTAATAGCTTTTGTAGGATTACATGTGTACACGAAACTCAGCAGGAGTCTCATTCCAAAGTTTATATTTTAGAATTTGCTCATTCTTTGCTATGCATATATACTTCTTATCTTTTCATTTAGTAACCCATTACAAGTTTTTTCCTTCCATTTCCTCCCCCCAACTTCTCCCATATACATCACCCTGTGTGATACCACCCAAAATTGTGTGTCTATTTTTAGTTGTATGCATATGGAATTTCAAGTATATGAATTAAACACATATTCATCCCCAGGAACATATAGTAATCATGTTTGTAATGGTATTCTTTGTGCCATATACACTATATAAGAATAGATGTTACTATTAGGATCATTAAAAGACTACTTAAATTCATAACTGCAGTAATTCCTCAAAATTTTATGTCAACTATGCTAGGCATTATCCAGAATATATAACATAGACAAGTTTCCAAATTTACAATTTAGATGTTAGGTACCGACTCTATGAATTCTCCCAAAGTTCTTTGATTTATTAAAATAATCAACTCAAAAGTGCCTATTAAATTTGCATCAGCTACTTAAACTTACATCAACTGTATTCTGCGCTATGAACTGGTCAGACAGAGGTGCCAGCAGCAGACAATTTACGCAAGGTTTACAGCCCATGTCACAGGAAAGAAGCTACAGTACTCCGGTCCCTAGAGGACTTAACCCTGCCCTCCCGAGCACTCTAAGTCCTTAGATGAGTAGTCCTTTAAGAGGAAGCAGCACTTAATGCATCAGAGTGCGCTTGATATGCTCACCCCTTTGCAAGTTCTTTCTATTTCAGAAAACAAGAGGAGTGTTAGTTTTGAAATGGTTTGAGATTATTTCTGAGCACTTTCCCCTACTTACATCCTCCTCTCTGTAACAAACTGATATTTTGAAGTGAGATATGACATTTGAAAATGTTTTTTACAGGTTCACTCCATGCTTTCATTGATTTCTTTAGCTCATCTTCTTTTAGCCTTTCTAAATAAGGACAGGGAAAAATCTTTTTTATGTAACTCGGCAAAACAGGAAATACCACTGAACTTTTTACTGGACTTTAAAAGTACTGAGTATGAGTTTACTCTTAGGTAAATAATTTCATAACCTCAATTTTACTTTTTTATTATTGTTATGTTTTGGGGACATGATGTCACTATGTAACTCTGGCTGGTCTAAAACCCCATATGGACTGTGCTAGTTTTAAATTCAAAGAGATGCCTCTTCTACCGCCAAAGCATTGTGAGAAAAGTCATATACCATCACTCCTACCCTTCAAAGTATTTCTTACATAATAAATGTCTAAGATTTTTTTGAGTGTCTGGAAGCTTTTTCTGGATTTATAACAATTACAATAATAAAGTAGGTGTAATAGTTTCAAAGGCATATACTGTTAGCAAGTATTATCTTGGTAGATAAAGCAAATTGATTTAAATAAAATGTTAATCTTAGTCATCACTGAATCCACATACTTATGGATAAATATATAACTTTCCAGATATTAAATCTGTACTAAGAAATCAAGCAATATAATTGAATATCACATTTGTAGAATTCAGAATCTCTGTAGGAATAGAGAAAACAAAATTTTCATTGTAGGTTTTAGCCTTCTTGGAAAGTATACACAGCTATATATACTAGAGTTACATATATTTTCTTTAAAAAAATCATTTCATTCATTAAATATGTAACAAAGAAATTTTAACATATTTCTCAAATATTATTCCTATATATACTGTGACACGTATTGCATTCATTAAATTATGTCTCATTATATATTGAAACATGCCATTAAGTATAAATTTCTGATATAGCAAATATTTTCTGTTATAAGTAAGTATGTGTCAAGCATTATTTTAGTTAGGGAACATACATAGCACATTCAGATATTTAAATTTAACTGATAATTCTGGTTTTACTTGTTTCCTGTGAGTAGAAGGATGGGTAAATTAAGAGAGAACATATTCGATTATATTGGATCATGGAAATGCTAAAACAACAGCAGCAGCAGCAGCAGCAGCAAAACCAAAACCACAAAGAATTAGTATAGAAAATATAATTGGTTGGCAGCATGTCATAGTTTTAGATACCATTTAAAAAAAAAAAACTCAATTAAGAAGATCATGTTGGAGTGTAGCCAATAGCACATAGGGAAAAGAAGAAGGATCAAACCCAAGCAGAAACAACGTAGGCAATAAGTGCATTCATTTAGACATAAAGGAGTGCACCAAAGCTTACAAAACTATCGTAATATGGTTAGGCAAATTAGGATCTCCTTTTGGGTTCTAAGTGTTACTAATTAAGAAAATAAGAACTGTCTCAAAAGGAAGTTATGGGACAATATTACTGAGAGAAAGAAAAAAAATGGGCTTGTAAACTTTAAACCTCGGCAGCTTTCTGGAAGAGGAAGATGCAGATGAAAAATAGAAAACGCTATGCTCTTTGAGGTAAGCCTTGTGTAGGTCAGCCACCTTGGTTAGGAGAGTTATGCTACAAAAAGTGTAAAGTCCAAAGTGTTTAAGAAACAAGCTTGAAAACTGACGTAATAAAAGGAAAAGTGAGCGTTTCGGGGAGTGATTCAGAAAAGGGGCTGACTTAAGAAGCTTCATGTCTACGGTCAGTAGTGGAGTGGAGTGTGGAGTAGGGATTCTTACAAGAAAAAGTACATCATTTCATTTAAGTGCTACTTTTCTCTCTTGCATGGCTGAAGGATGGCAATGGACTTACCCAGATGAATCAACGTTTAAAGTTTTGGGTAGCTAGGGATGCTAGATTTTGATGGAGGCCAGAGAGATAGCTTTCTTTAATTCACCTCCACACAATCATGTTCATGTTCGAGGTTGCTGTAACAATGATTAAAAAAGGTGGATAGTTTATATGTGAGAAATATAAGGCAAGTTTAAGTAACCGGCTCTGAGCTTCAAAACATTTGTTGGAGAATTTACCTGATTTGATCAATTGAAATCTAAAGTCTCATTTTACAGATTATATGAACCTTTCATTTTAATTTTATATGGCACATTCTAAACAAGAAATTGTGTATATAACAAATACAATGTTGATAAAGTTTTCAAATAATAAATATTATTTATGAATATCCTACTCTTTAATAGGAAATTGAGGTTTCCCCTCAAGAGTAGTAAACCATTTATAGAAATCACGGAACCTCTTTGTTTTAGCTTATACAGTTTTAACTGGATTGAAAATCTTGTAAATACTGAATTAACACTTTCTACAATGATGCTAAGATTTCCCCTTCAAGTGTGGGAGTGTGGGCAGATTTTAACATGGTCATTTCTTGTTGGTATTAGACACAAAAAATTCCAAGTTTGCTTTGATTGAAGTTTTAACAAAATAATCTAACTGTCCTAAATAGCTGAAAACAGTCAAATTTGCTGTTAAAGAGAGATAATGAAGTTTATATATCATTTATTATACACAAAGTATTATAAGTCGGTCTTAGATTCTTAGATAAAAATATGAAAAATGTGCTAATTTAAAACATTTAGTCTAGTATGGTGATTTGTACCACTAATATGGAATATGTGAGAGACTGAGGCAGTAGGAATGCTTGATTCCCAGGGCTCATAGCCAGCCTGTGGAGCAAAGCAAGTATCTATCTCATAAGTTAACAAAATAAACACTTAGATACTTTTAATGGTTACTTCTAATTTTATTTTTAACTTAATTTTACTTTATGTGTCTATGAGTGTTCTGCCTGCATTTGGGTTTGTCCCCAATGTGCATGGATGATACCTACATAAGATAGAAATGGGTGCCACATACCCTGGGACTGAAGTAGTAGATGTTTGTAGATGCTGGGAATCCAACTCATTATTGGCAATGACTTAACTGCTTGGTCTTTCCTTGAGCGCTGTGTTGAGATGAAGTTCTAATCCTGCCATAGCTATCTTCTGTTTCCTTGCATTATAGCATGTGCCATGATGCCCATGTATGTGGTAGTAAAGATAAAACTCAGGGCTTTGTGAATCTTAGGTAAGCACTATACCAAGAAAACTATAACTACATGTCCAGCGTCTCTCCTTTTTTCTTTCTCTATCTATCATCTATCTATCTATCTATCTATCTATCTATCTATCTATCTATCTAAAGTATTATTAGGTGATATGAAGCTCCCAACACATATACAGCAGAGGACTGTCTGTCTGGCCTCAGTGAGAGAAGACACACCTAATCCTAGAAAGACATAAGGCCCCGGCAGTGGGAAGAGATTGGGGGTGGATGGGGACATCCCCTTGGTGATGAGAGAGGAGGAACAGAATGAGAAACTGTTGGAGGGGACTGAAAGGGGGGATAATGAGTGGACCATAAAAAAGATTAAATAATAATAATAATAATAATAATAATAATAATAAATATATGTATTCAGATGAAGATTTCATTGTGACTTAAACAATCTTGTCTAAAGTACACAACAAATTAAAAACACACAGAGGCAAATTAAATATATAAGCTCTTAAAAATATTGATCGGTGTTCCATTGAACTTCCCTTTCTATACTTTAGATGTGACTATAAGATTTAGGTGTTGAAAGTAAAATATGCACATTGTGAAACCGATCATTTTGAAGACAAATGTTCAGTGTCATGGAGGATGAACGAAAAAAGAATGTATATCAGTCATTTTTGTCTTTCATGTGTATTACTCTTGGCAATAGGGCTACTGATAAACCACCATGTTGTCTGGCCCATTACACATTCTTTCCACAAATATTATCAAGTACTTCCAGCGAGGGATGAATTGTATGACAGAAAACATGAAGTTGAGGCTTTCTTAAAAAGTTTTTCCATGGAATGTAAATCTAAGTTTAAAGGATGGTGACAGCAAAATTATATTAGCTCTTAATAGAGAACAACCTATTAGTGTGCCCAGGGTACACAGGATTTTTTTTTTCCAAAGCAACAGAAGTAGTGAAAGATACTCAGTTTTTACTTTTCTTAGATTTACTTTTATTTTTATTGGTTATTTTATTTATTTACATTTCAAATGTTGTCCATCTTCCTGATTTACCCTCTACAAACCCCCATCCCATCCCCTTTCCTTTGCCTCTGTGAGGGTGCTCCTCCTCTTTCTTGCATCACCATTGAGTAAAAAAACAATCCTATACAATGGGAATTAAAAATAATTCCTGAATTTCCTCTTACTTGAAATATGTAACTAACACATGCTATGACAACTATGGCTGTCTAAGCTCAGTCATGAGATAGAAACCTCATGCTTTGCTTAGAAGGAAAAAAATGACTTTGTTTTGTTTTGATTTTTTGAGTTAAGACATTACTATCTATTCATGATTGGCCTGGCATTCACTATGTAGATCGGGATGACATTGAATTTACAGGAATTTCTCATCTCGCCTCTGCCTCTGCCTCTGCCTCTGCCTCCTGCCTCTGCCTCTGCCTCTGCCTCTGCCTCTGCCTCTGCCTCTGCCCTCTTGCCTCGACTGGAGTGCTGAAATTAAAAGTATGTGCCACAAAGTCTAGTTCAATGTTGTTTTAATAAGTAATTGCCTATTTATATCTAAAATTTAAAATAATGTATTTTTTATAAAAAGAGATGTTCTATCGCATTATTCTAGTATAATTGTTTCTTTTAAGAAGCATTATTTCAAATGTCTTTAGCATTTAATCTTAAAGGAAATGTATTTTCTTGGAAAAAAATTTAAACTGCATCAAAAGACTTAGATTTATATTCTTCAGCCTTTACTATAAATTCATTTTTTTTTCTTCTGGGATGTACTATATAGTAAATAGTACAGGTTAATGCTAAGGCTATTTGTAATTATCCATAAATGGAAGGTAAGGCCTCATTGCTGAAGACACAACTTACTTATGTTATTGAACATCGAGAAAGAGAGTTGGTGTCCAACTAAACACTTCATCCCCACTGAAGTGTTTGCATTGCATTGGTAGGTACTTTCCATGGTGAGGTGAAAAACAATCATGAATTTCAGCAATCTACAAACCCTGTAGCCTACATCAGTGACTTGCCAGTAACATATATTGGGGCAATGGTGTCACAAACATTATGGCATGAACCTATCACAATTTAATTAGATCTAAGGCTTTCTCTATGAGATAGAACCCATACCAATTACTGACTGATATAGTGGCCAAGAACCTGAATCTAGGTAGATCATTAGCCTTTGGTTAAAATTGCTACAATCATCTTACTAAAGATACGTAGAAATAAAATTACTCTTGATTGATTAGTGCCATTTCCATAGATGGATACATTACTCAACTCTAATCAGAGACACTTTCTCCTGCAGTAGATGGGAATTAAAATAGAAACTCTCAGCCAGAAAATGTACAGAGATGTTGGAGTACTCAGCTCTAAATGGGATGTCTTTATCAAACTCTTTCCCACAATGCACAGAGATTTATGCAGAAGAGAAAATGGAAGGATTATAGACACAAGAATTTATGGTTGACCCCAAAGAAACAAGTTTCTTCGAGCAATAGTAGAACTAATATATGTATGACCTCACAGAGACTGTGACAGCATGCACAGGAGTGGCACAATTTAAATCAGACAAATTCCCAGAACTGACAAAGGGACTTGAATGCAAATTCCCACTCCTAACCACAAAGCTATTTGCCATGGCTATTTACTGGTAAAGAAAACATTATTCCTTTTTCTTTAATAGAATACTACTGGGAATATCAACCAGATTATAGAACATGCCCATTAGAATTAATGAGTTTGTCACAAACACCACACACACACACACACAACACACAAAACCTAACGAGTATGTGCATCTCTGTGTGTGTCTTTGTTTTACTTTGTCTGTTTTGATTTTTATTATTAGTTTTGGTTATTTTTCCTGCCTTTTTGAGATAGATAGAGAGATAGGGAGAGAGAGAAAGAGAGAGAGAGAGAGAGAAGGAAAGAGAGAGAGAGAGAGAGAGAGAGAGAGAGAGAGAGAGAGAGAGAGGAAAGAAAGAGAAGAGAGACATGAACTTTGATGAGTAGAGAGGTATGGAAGACCTGTGAAAGAAAAGAAAGAATGGAATTGAAATATATTGTATAAAAAATTAAATAAAATTTTTAAAAGAAAAAGAGAGATAACATTCCATTCTAAGCAGTCCAGGAAACAGCAAGTCAGAAGCAGCATTTCTCTAAGACCTCTGTGTCAGTTCCTGCCTCTATGTTTCTGCTTTGAGTGTCTGCCCTGACTTCCTTGGATAGTGGACTGCAAACTGAAAAAGAAATAACCCCTTGATTCACTCAGCCATTCCACAAAGCAATCAAATAAAAACCTTAAAATAAAACAGTTCTCTTAAGTACTCCACCTAAATCTTATACCCAACAAAAAATAAAAACATAAAAATAGTGATGCCCCAAAATTCACATAATTTTACCATAAGAATTCAGTGTTTCCCCACTAGCACAGAGGAAAATCTACAACAAACCATGTATGGAAAGGAGGCATGTGGAAAGAGTACTTGGTGCACTACATCAAGTTCTGATCTATTGTAGCTGTTTAATGAACTTCAGAAAGCTAAAATGTGAAGTCCCAATTCTTCTTTAAATGAGAAAGAAAGGAAAAATTGGGTATAAAAATATCCAATGTCAGATGACACTGGCATAGTGCAAACAGATTATTCTACAACTTTAGTCTGGCAAACTTCATCATATTCCTAGAAAAAAAATGAAGATCCAACCATAGTAATATACCTACTTGCCAAAGTTCCTGTCAGAATGCCTCAGGACGTCATTAGGTCACATTCTAATTAGTAAGGAATATAAGAGTCTCCACACCTTTCACTGCTTAGCAGATATGTTCTTCCTTATCTTTTCCATTTGTTAGAATTTAATTTAACCCATTTCTATTGAATATAGTCTAACTATAGACTTTTATTTTATCATGTTAGTACTCATGATTTATAAATATTTTACATTAATCTCAAACTATATTTTCATATTTAAAAAACCTCTAGTCACTACTATAAAATTTATCAGATCTTTCTTTCTTTAGGGTTTATTTTCACTTATCACAGTAACTAATGAAAATTCTTATTCCTATAGAAAAGAAATAGCTTTCCCAAAATGTATCAATTTTATTTACTTACAAATTTGATTGTTTTTAATTTCAAGGAATTCTTTATATCCAAAGTGCTATTTAACACTTTATTTTAACTATGTCATTACCATATTTTAACATAATATTTTTAGAAAACTTAAAATAGCATGACATATGAGACTCAGTTGCGATACGTCACATTACTGAAATGAGATTCAGTATTGCTGTGCATATGTCTCTGTACTCCTCCTCTCAAATCTAAATGGTACAAATACTGCAAGCAGACCTGAGATCAGCTTCGATTCTATTTCTCTTTCTCTCTCTCCTTTCTATTTGTCATCACATTTTCATCAAAGACAAATATTATAATGGTTCAAGTAAAGATTCAGTATGTAGTCTTATACTGCTTCAAAAATATATAGCATATAGTATTCAAAATATAGCATCTATTATATTTGTACATATTATAATTTATATTTAATTAGAAATATATTACACTTTTGACAAGCTATAACATTTTATACACATATCTATATATAGAGAGAGACAGAGAGAGTAGGAAGGAGGGGTGGGGAATAGAAAGGCAAAAAAATTGCAAGAGGTATTTGTATTCTAAAGCATGTACAATATTTCATTATTTACTATGTAGACCTTCACATTTATTCAGACATTCCTTATCATTTTTATAACTGTAATACTAAACTCTTAATTACTTTCTCCTGGCATAATTTTATTCTATGTGTTCACTATTCATTATGAACATATCAATCAAAACAAAAATATTAAAAGAACAATAGAAATATATCATTTATTCGTGTCAACTATTTCATTCGCAGTTATAACATTCAAATAACAGTGCTAAACCTCTTAAATCCTTAAGGTAACTCACAAAAAATGGAATTCATGGGTTTACTTTTGTATGATTGGTTTGTTTGGGTTTTTTTTTTATTCTCTTGTTCGAAATTTTTGTTTGTTTCTTTGCTTTTAAGAAAAAACATGATGAAACTGGGTGAGTAGGGAATGGATGGGTACATGAGCACCAAATATAATCAATATGTGCTATACAAAAACTATAAAAATTAAAAATAAAATATGTGAGAACTACATTTGAAACATCTTTCCATACTAAGAGGAAATGTTGTCATAAAAAGAAAATATTGTAGAATTGTTAGATTATAGACTATTTTCCCCAAACTCTATTTTTATGTAAAAATTGACTGACAATTTCAAGTAATTTTAATTTTAGTATTTCACATATCTTTTGTCTATGATGAGTCAAGTAATATGCATTTTACAAAAAATAATGCCAGAATTTGTTGTCATAATAAAAATTTATCTCATGTAAAATTTGATATTTGAAATATTTTAATACAGTATCATAAATGTCATAGCTTCATAGTGCTTGAAAGTTTTTGATGAGATTGATGAACACAGCAAATATACTCTTGTGCAATAAAGTGTATTACAGTTGGAAAGATTCTATGATTTCAATAACATACTATTCTCAAATTTTTCAATGCCTATTACCACATAAAAGAAATAGCAAGAAATCCTTTAAAATGGAAGGTGGAGAATTGATTTCTAAAAAGTTGAATGTAAAACATCTATTATATTGTAATCAATTAACATCAAACATGTCCTACTTAACTATTACTGTTAACACAGGCTAGAGTTATCTGAAAGGTAAATCTTAATTGAGAAACTGCTTAGTTGTATTATTGGCCTGTGATAATGTCTATGGGAATTTGCCTTGATTGTTATTTTACATAAGAAGGTCAAGATGGTGGGTAGTCCTTTGGCGGGTGGTCCTGGAATGTATAAGAATTCTAGCTGAGTATATTCTGGCATGTAAGTGACTAAGCACATAACATTCCTCCAGAGATTCTCATGTATTTGGCTGTCAGAAGGAAGTTTTAATTCATAGGTAAAATACCTTCATAGAATAGTTATCAGATGAAGGTTAGAATTCTAGCCTTCTTCCCTTCTGTCAATATTGCATTATAAGCTATAGACTAAATACATCCTTCTATTCTCCAAGTATTTTTGGTGTCAAGTTACTTACCATAGGAATGGTAGTATAATAGCTCTTAAAATAATGAAACAAGGCTCTGAGACGCAGGCGTGAAAGGCGGCAGGCAGTGTTTCCAGGAGTGTTAGTGGTCTCAATTGAAGTGCCGTGGCCAAGGGAAAATGGAGACAATTTTAGAGCAGCAGCAGTGCTACCATGAGGAGAAGACACGGCTTATGGATGTTATGGCCAAAGAGATGCTTACTAAAAAGTCGACGCTTCGGGACCAGATCAATTCCGATCACCACACTCAGGCCATGCAAGATAGGTACATGGAGATCAGTGGGAACCTGAGGGATTGTATAATAATAAAGACTACAAAAGGAGGAGCTCAATGCTATTTCAGGACCCAACGAGTTTGCTGAATTCTATAACAGACTCAAGCAGATAAAGGAATTTCATCGGAAGCACCCAAATGAGATCTGTGTGCCAATGTCAGTGGAATTTGAGGAGCTGCTGAAGGCTCGAGAGAATCCAAGTGAAGAAGAACAGAACTTGGTGGAGTTCACAGATGAAGAGGGATATAGTCGCTACCTTGATCTCCATGACTGCTACCTCAAGTACATTAACCTGAAGGCATCTGAGACATAGTATACCAGGAGGTGACCCCTGACCAGAAGCTTCTGTTGAAGAGACTCCTGACCAAGACCAACCAGATGCCACATTGGGCAGAACGACTTTTTCCTGTCAACATTGCTCACTCTGTGTACATCCTGGAGGACTCTATTGTGGACCCACAGAATCAGACCATGACCACCTTCACCTGAAATATCAACTACACCTGGTGGTGGAGGAACGATGTTTTTACTGTGTGAATTCTGACAATAGCAGCTGGACTGAAATCCATCGGGAAGCCTGGGTCTCCTCTAGCTTATTTGACATCTCCAGAGCTGTCTAGGAATTTGATCTTGCCCAGTTCAAAAACAATGTGACCAGGACAATAAAGGGCTTTGAATACATCTTGGCCAAGCTACAAGGTGAGGCCCCTTCCAAAACACTTGTTGAGACAGCAGAGAAGCCAAAGAGAAAGCAAAGGAGATGGCACTAGCATCTACATAAAGGCCAAGGACCTAGCCCACAAGGCAGCCTCCAAGCAGCAGCCGGTATAGCTTACTTCCTCTCCCTTCTCCCCTGTGTTCTTGGTTATTAAAGATCAACCTGCAGCGCTCTCTGCTGTCTGGGGTGTAGGTCAGGGCGCTGTCCGGGTCAGCATCTGCACCACACCCAGCTCTGTCTACTGGGTAGAGGGATGTAGTGCCTTGCCTAAGGTCATAGCAATGCCCAGGTGATAGACTGTATGCTCCACGAGGGCAGGGCTCCTTTTTTTATTCTCTGCTGTATCCCAAGAACCCTGAACAATATTTAGCATATAACAGGCACTCAACAAACACATAGTTTGACTGCCCCAGTAAAATAATAAAAAAAAATCTGAGGGGCTATGTACTCCTGGGGGTGTGTAGGTAGAAGTCAGATATCAGCATTAGATGTCTTTCTCGATAGCTCTGAACTTATGCTGTTCTTGGGTTTGTTTTGTGAGAAGGCCTTTCTTTACAGCCCTGGGTGCTCTGGAACTCACTCTGTAGACCAGGCTGGCTTCAACCTCAAGAATTCAATCTACGTCTGCCTCCCAAGTGCTGGGACTAAAGACATTTGTCACCACTGTCTTTTATTTTTTTTATTGTTTGTTTTAAATAGATATTTTTATGTAAAAAAAAAAGAAACAAAATCAAAGAAGAGCATCTAAACTCTAAGGGGGGCTATTAAAATACCATCTTTGCTCCAGTTATGTATTCTATGTAGATTATCATCACATATTTTACCTGGAACAATATACTGCAAAACAAACAAATATATATGTTTTTGGTAAGGAAACCATTTGTTAAAAGAGACAAGATACTAAACAAATTTGTGTCAAAATTTATTTTGAACTAACATAACTCCTACCTAAATTAGAAATATGTTTCCTTATACACACATATAAGTGTAGTATGCCCCTCATCTAAGAAACTTCTTTTTGCAACACAGATCTTTACAGAAATCCACAACCAATCAAAATCCAGTGTAGTGTCAAGTCCCAATGCATACATCTGCAAAACAACTACATGAATAGGTCAGGGAACTTTGTGGACAAGGGGTTGTATGAAGGTATTTTACTTTCATTCCAGCCTGTCTCATAGTAATTTCAGAAGCTATACCCATAAAGTTTCACCAAAACCACAAATCTGAGCTGAACAAGGATGACCTCAATAGACATGCTGCAATGGGGGTGGGGCACACACGTGGCCTCAACCTTACAGAAAGAACTACAGTAAAGTAGGGAATGCTGAGAGATGGAGAAACCACCTTCACGGAAAGAACGCTGCAATTAGTCATCCAATACTAAATCGCCTGAGAACACATGTAAGAGTAGCACTCTACAGGTTAAATGTATGCTAAAGAATATTTATGTGCTCCTGCACGAACTGTGTGTGTGTGTGTGTGTGTGTGTGTGTGTGTGGACAGCAATCAATGGAAAGAAAAAGAGGCCGTGAATTTGAAGGAGAACAAAAAGAGAATATGGAAGGGTTAAGAGGGAGGAAATGGAAAGGGGAAATGATTATTATATATTCTCAGGAAAACCAGTATGTTTCTGATGAGACTCTAGTTATTGTCCACAGAGAGGAAACCTGCTCACTATTGCAAGACCATGGTTGCAGACTTGTCAGTGCTAAAACTGTGTAAGATAAAGTTTTAAAGAGAATGTTTTATACTAACATTTGTCAAGTGAATTGTATCATTTTTTAAAAAAGTTTTTATAAAACTGTTTTCTTTCTATTGTAATATAATAAACGCTAACATATATCAGTTCCCCCAAAAATGTGTTGGTTCTTGATAATTTTGAAAGATGCACAAGAACCAGGAGCTACATGTTGTGGATTACATGTAATGCTTGCATTATATGGGTTCCCAAAATCGCAAGAGAATAAGCATACATGTGAAACTCTGAGTGTCCATGCCCCAACCTGGTTTTGATTAGTAAATAAAGTTGCTGGCAGCTTATGGCTGGGCAGGGAGACAAAAGTGGGACTTTAGGATTAAGTGGACCAAGAAGGAACAGAATCGTCATGCTACAAAAGGAGTAAGATCAGGGTTTAAGAGAGCAGCAGCAAGAGAGGTATACTAATCATTCAAATAACAATGCTCAACCTCTTAACCCTTTAAAGTGACTCACCAAAAAAAAAAAAAAAATGGATTTCATTGGTTATTTCACTGATTTGTTTACTTTGATTTTTGCTCTCTTGTTTGAAACTTTTTGTTTCTTTTCTTAAGGGAGAAAAACCATGAAACTGAGTGAGTAGGGAGTGGTTGGGTAAACGGGAACACAAATATGTTGGGTCTAGGATAGCAAAGATGGAATAGATATTTTAGTAAGTAGTAAGTCAGGAGTACCGAAGGGGAAGCATAAGCACTGGAAGTTGATTAGGGTACATCAACTGTAGATTACATACTGAGAAATAGGATTCAAAATCAGAGGTGATGTGCAAATCGTCCACCTTACTAGAAAGCATATAGCTTTGTTCATTGCATCTACAAGGCTATATTATGAAAATAGATGATAATTTATAATATCTTTAATATCACATGCAAGTATACACTTGTAAACATTTCTGGCTAGTATTTCTGAACCTGATTTTTGTTGTCTTTTCCCAAAATATATTCATAGCAATTTTGAAATCTAATTGCAATAGGTGACATTACCAGTAAAGAAAATGAACAGATCATTTAAATGTTGAAATTCTAGAATCTGAGTGACATTTGACAAAAGTGAAATATCACATTTAACTCACACCATCTTCTTTTACTATATTACAATTACCAAATGAGCAGTTGTGGATAGAATATGTGAAGAGAGTCTGCCAATCTTCAGTAATATTTCAAGAGACCTGGGCCATGACATGAAAATGTACCCTTGGCAAATTAATAGCTCTGTGAATCCCACTTGAGATTTTCTTAGTGTACAATTGTCAATTGTTAGCAAGAATAATTTTCAATATTTAAGTAGGGTAAATTCACATAAACAAAGACCTACAGGTTAGATTCTTAAACGAATGACTTGTGTTCAGAATGAGAATTCTGAATAGAAATTATGCTGTTTTACGACATATTTGAAATGGTTCATAATAATAATTCTCAAACTTCTATATACGTATGTAGGCATACATGAATTTTTTTCTAAAACAAAAATGAGAGTATTTTGGAAGAATTCTGATATTTGATCTACTTTTCCTTCCTGACATGAAAACCTACTTTTATTGGCTCACAAATACTGGAGCTGTGCTGTGTCCACTTCTAAATTCATGGTGACTCGGGTTTTCCTTGAACATTTGACTTCTAAGAAATACTTGATTATAGTATTGAGTACTCTTATTTACGAAATATGCAATCAATTTTATTGTAATATTTCAACTCTTCAGTTTTTCCTATTGTCACTGGCAAGAAAGTATGCATCTTCTAAAGAAATACAGACTTCATTGCCAGAATATAATGAAACTGAAGTCATAGAACAGAAAAAGGAAAAACATTACAAGAGATTTTTGACAGAGTATCTTGCTTCGATACATATAAAATTCATTAAGAAGATAATAAATGACCTAATTAGCAATCAGCTAAAGATTCCAGTAACTGAATAAATATGGTTTATAATTTGAAAATGATCGTACATGGAGAGGTTCCTATAGTTATCATCAGGAAAGTAGAAAGACCTTCACAGTGTACACATCTCACTGAGCTACAGTTTATGGATGTAAAAGGATTATAGTTTACACAACGTGGAAGGAATTTCTGCATTCTTTTAAACAACTGTGATCAAGTTGTTTAATATATGCATGATTTATTTTTTATTTAAATTTCAGACGTTATCGCCTTTCCCGGTTCCTCGCCCCTGGTAAACCCCCTATCCCAGTCCCCTCTCCCGATTCTACGAGGGTGTTTCCCTACCCCCCCACCTCCCGCCTCCTGATTCCCCTACACTAGGGTATTGAGCCTTCACAGGACCAAGGGCCTCTCCTCCCATTGATACCCGGACAAGGCCATCTCTGCTACATATGTGGCTAGAGCCATGGGTCCCTCCATGTGTACTCCTTGGTTGGTGGTTTAGTCCCTGGGAGCTCTGGGGAGTCTGGTTGGTTGATATTGTAGTACTTCCTAAGGGGTTACAAACATTTATATTGTTGTCATTTGAATGCATTCTAATTTGTAGCAAAATCCACTTTTCACTAAAATATTTATATTTGTGTTTTATCTTTCCTCAATACTGCCATATGTTTACTACGTTTCTTAATATCTCCTTTCACGGTTCTGTGTATTGCATACCTGCATTCCATTCTGTTGCTGTGAGTTACCTCATGTAGCATTACTTCTAATTTCCTTGACTGATTGCTTTTTTATTTTCCTATCTGACTTTCCTTCAATCTTATGTCATTTATTTTAGCTCTCTTCTTATCTAATATACACTGAAGACAAAGTATTTCCTAATAATTCATAATTTATATTGACATCATATTTACCTTTTAGTATAAAATAGTTTTTAATTTTCATTGATAATTCTTGTAATTTTTTCCAAAAATACAGTATTTTACATTTATATTACTTTGTGGTTTCCTCTAACATTTTTTCATTGATATTTTTTTAAATTATCTTTAATCATTTTTAAAGCCCACTAGTTTTCATTTAATTTTTTTAGGTCATGATTGTTATTATTTCTCACCATCAAATGTTGTTGGTGGTGCCTTAAGTAGTCAATCTATGTAAATTCTATGCAAGTACTTGAGATTCATACATAGTGTGCCATGCATGCATAATCTAACATGTACATGATTAGTCAAAATATATTTTTCCAGTTTAGATGGTGTTTTATGTTCTATATTATTAGATCTATTACTTATTAAGTGTACTAAGTCCTCTAAAGATTGTAGATTTAGCTTGCATTTTTAATTTTTGTCAAGCTTTATTTGCAAGCTGGGCATGTTGACATATTTCTGTAATGCCATCATTAGGGAATCTAAGGCAAGAAATCATGACTTTGAAACCAGCTAGGTTGCTATAGTCAGGTTCTGTGCCAAAACAAATGAACATTTCACCCAAGTAAACAAAAAATGACTGTAGTATTTAAAATCAAAATGATAATATACTAATTTTCATTATTTAAAATTTTTGTGGTGCTATTCCAATCTGTTATTTTGAGTGATTATGTTGTTTGCGTGATGATTTGATTAACATGTTGCCCCTGGCTTGTTCAATACCAAAAAATTAATTAGAGAATTAAACATGATAATACAGTTACAGAATGTATTAAAAGACTTAAGTTAATGAACTAAAAATTTATATACATATATATATATATATATATAAAACTTAAAAATCAAAGTAAAATTTTTAGGGTGCTGGAGGCTCAGAAGCCCTGTGATTATTTATAAATGACAACACTAAGAATGCTGGCTTCTCAGTAGGCAGATCAATTTTACTTAGGGTGATTGAAGGCTTATAGAGTTTGGGGGACTGAGGGCAGGGACAACCAGGATAGGCAAAGTTCATTGGCTAGAGGCTTAGGGTACCTGGAGTACATCATTAGCATGGGGAAGCATTTCAGGAAACTCAGGTGTGGACTGAACAGGTTTTATCAGGAGAAAGGGAATTGATCCTGTAAACTAATTGAGGTCATGTGACATTCCTCAGGTAAAGGCTGGTATAGGGGCTTAGAATTGATGAGAAAAGGTCAGAGGAGAAAATCTTCTAACTACTGAGTCTCCCGTTATGTTCTGAGCTCAGAGGCTATCAGGTGATGGTGGAATCAACCTTAGTTAGCAGAGTTTTTCCATATAAATATTCAATATTAGGACAAAAATGAAAGCACATATTTTAAAAAATGTAGGGAATAGGACTATGTAAATAGGTAACAAAATAACTTGTAGTGTGCTATTAATGATGTGATCATACATTTGCTTTTATAAATGACTACATTTATGTATGCATGTGCTCACATGTGTGTGCATGCACGCCTAGAAAGGTGTGAGCACTTGCATGTATGTTCACATGTGTGTGCATGTGTGTGAGGATGTATATGTGTACATGGAGGCATTTGAGTGTTTATGCCTATGTGCATATGTGGAGGCCAGTGAGCCTTTCATGGGAGTCCTCTCTTCCTACCTTGTGGTGATTGTACCTTCAACCTAGGTTATTAGATTTGCAGATGGAGTCTTTATCTACTGAGCCATTTTATCAGCCCATTCCACCCCTCATCTTATTGTGAAAATAATATTCCAGCAAATATTGGCTTTTATTCACTTTACATCCTGTTCACTGCTCCTCCTCCTGGCCACATCCTCCCACAATCTTTCCCCCATCCTTCCTCCCCTTCTCCTCTGAGAGGGTGAAGGTCTGCCCTTGGTATCCCCCAACTCTGGCACATTCTCTGTAGGGCTAGGTACATCCTTTCCCACTTTGTCTGCAAAGTAGTCCAGCAAGAAGAACACATCCTACACATGCAACAGCTTTTGGAATAGCCCCTGTTCCCACATTGTTCAGCACCAACATGAAGACCAAGGTGCACATCTACATATGTGCTGGGGACCTACATCCAGCTCATGTATGCTCTTTGGTTGTATATTCAGTCTCTTAGAACTTGACTCTGTTGGTCTTCCTGGGGAGTTCCTATCTCCTTCAGGGTCCACAATACTTTCCCTGACTCTTTCATAAGAGTCCCCACACTCATGCACTCTTTGGTTATGAGTCCCTACATCCATCTGAGCCAGCTACTCAGTGGAGCCTTTCAGAGGACAGCCATGCTAGACTGTCTACAAGCATAACAGAGTATCATTAATAGTGTCAGTGATTGGTGCTTGCCCATGGGATGGCTCTCTAGTTGGGCCACTTATTGCTTGGCCATTCCCTCAATCTTGCTCATCGCCACCCCTGCATTTCTTGTAGACAGGATAACCTTCGGGTTGAAAATTTTGTTGGTGGGTTGGTGTCCCTACCATTCTACTGGGACTCCAGCATAGTTAAATGAGGTGACCTCTTCAGGTTCCACATTTACAATGCTGTGAATCACAGTGGTGGTCACACCCATTGATTCTTGGGTGCCTCCCCAAGATCTCCATCACATCTGTGAGATGCTCCCTACCTCCCCTACCCTGTCAGTTTCAGATTTCCATTCATTCTCATGATGTTCTGGCCATTTCCCTTGTCTCTCCCTCCCTACACTTGAACCTGAAGCAACATATCTGCATTTCCCTACCTAACTCATTTCCCACCCACATCCTTCCCTCCATCTGGCTCTGTGACTATTTTATTCCCCTTCCTAAGTGAGACTCAAGTATACTTCTTGTTTAGCTTCTCTAGGTATGTAAATGTGGTTTGGGTATCCCTACTTTAAAGCTAATATTCACTTATAAGTAATTACATACCTGCATATATCCTTTTGGGACTGGTTACCTCGCTCAGGATGATAATTGCAAATTCCATAGATTTGCTTGCAAAATTCATGATGTCTTTGTTCTTAATAGCTAAATAGTATTCCATTGTTATATGTACCATATTTTCTTTATCCATTTTTTTGTTGAGAGACATATAGGCTATTTCTAGTTTATAGGCTATTACAAATAAAGCTGCTATAAACATAGTTCAGTGAATGATCTGGGTGGTACAGAAAGGCATCTTTTTTGTGTATGCCCAGGAATGGAATATATGGGTCTTGAGGTAGAAGTATTCCCAGTTTTCTGAGAAAGCCAACAAATTGATTTCCAACATGGTTGTACAAGATTGTACTTGCACCAACAATGTACAATTGTTTCTCTTGTTCCACATGCTCGGCAGCTTGGCATCACTTGGGTTTCTGATTAGCTATTCTGACTATGTAAGATGTAATCTACAAGTTGTTTTCATTTGCCTTAACCTAATGATTAAGTTGTATTTTTTCTCCTCCACAGTTTTTTTTTCTTTTTTTGTTAATTAGATATTTTCCTTATTTACACATTAGATGGTATCCCCTTTCCTGTTTCCCCCACCCCTGATCCCCCTTTCCTAACACCCTCCCTCTGCTTCTATGAGGATGTTCCCCCACACATCCACCCACACCCACCTTCCTGCCCTGACAATGCCCTACACTGGGGCATCGAGCTTCACAGGACCAAGGTTCTCTCCTGCCATTGATGCCCAACAAGGCCATCCTCTGCTACATATGCAGCTGGTGCCATGGTTGCACCATGTGTACTTTTTGGTTGGTGGTTTAGTCCCTGGGAGCTCTGGGGGGTCTGGTTGGTTGATAATGTTGTTCTTTCTATAGGGTTGCAAATCCCTTCAGCATCTTCAGTCCTTTTTATAACTCCTCTATTGGGGACCCCATTGAGAACCCTATGCTCAGTCCAATAGTTGGCTGCAAGCATCTGCTTCTGTATTTGTCAGCCTCTAGCAGAGCCTCTCAGGAGACAGCTATATCAGGCTCCTATCAGCATGCACTTCTTGGCATCTACAATAGGTCTGGGTTTGGTAACTGTATATGGGATAGAACCCCAGGTGGGGCATCTCTGGGTGTCCTTTCCTCATATTTCCTCCCTTATTTTGTTCCCCTTTCTAAGAAGGACTGAAGCATTCACACTTTGGTCTTCCTTTTCTTGAGCTTCATGTGGTCTGAGAATTGTAACTTGGGTATTCTGAGCTTTTGAGTTAATTTTGCACTTCCTGGCATCCACAACAGTGTTTGCATTTGGTGATTGCATATGAGATTGATCCCCAGGTGGGGCAATTTCCAGACTGTCCCTCCTCCAGTCTCTATCCCACCTTTGTCTCCATGCCTACTTGTTCCATGAGTATTTTGTCACTCCTTCAAAAAGGACCAAAGCACTCACACGTTGGTCTTTCTTTTCTTGAGCTTCATGTGATCTGTGAAGTATGTTTATGGGTATTCTAAGATTTTGGGCTAATATCTACTTATCAATGAGTGCATATCATGTGTGTTCTTTAGTGAATGGGTTACCACACTCAGGATGATATTTTTTGTTCCATTCATTTGCCTAAGAACTTCATGAAGTCATTATTTTTAATAACTGAGTAGTACTCCATTGTGTAAATGTATCATATTTTCTGTATGCATTCCTCTGTTGAAGGACATTTGAGTGGTGTCTAGCTTCAGGTATTAAAAATAAGGCTGCTATGAACATAGTAGAACATGTTTTCTTGCTATATATTGGAGCATCTTTTGGGTATATGCCCAGGAGTGGTATACCTAGGTCCTCTAGTGATACTATGTCCAATTTTCTAGGAACTGCCAGACTGATTTCTGGAGTGGTTATACCAGCTTGAAATCCCACCAACAGTGGAGGAGTGTTATTCTCTCTCACATCTCACCAGCATCTGCTGTTACCTGAGATTTGATCTTAGCCATTCTGACTGGTGTGAGGTAGAATGTCAGGGTTGTTTTGATTTGCATTTCCCTGATGACTAAGGATGTTGTACATTTCTTTAGGTGCTTCTGCCATTCAAGTTTCCTCAGTTGGAATTCTTTGTTTAGTCTGTACCCCATTTTTTGATAGGGTTATTTGATTCTCTGGAGTCTAACTTCTTGTGTTCTTTGTATATATTGGATATTAGCCCTCTTTTGGAATTGATTAGTAAAGATCTTTTCTCAATCTGTAGGCTGCCTTTTTGTCATATTGACAATGTCCTTTGCCTTACAGGAGGTTTTTAATTTTCATTAGGTCCCATTTATCAATTGTGATTCTAAAGCCTAAGCAATTGTGTTCTTTTCAGGAGGTTGTCTCCTGTAACAATGAGTTCAAAACTATTCCCCATTTTCTGTTCCCTTAGATTTAGTGTATCTGGTTTTATGCTGAGGTTTTTCATCACTTAGACTTGAGTTTTGTACAAGGTGATAGATATGGATCTATTTGCATCTATCTACATGCTGATATCCAGTTAGATTATTTGTTGAGATGCTTTCCTTTTTCCACTGTATGATTTTGGCTTCTTTGTCAAAAATCAATGTCTATAGGTGGTGGGTTTATTTCAGGGGCTTCATTTTGATTCCATTAGTCAACCTGTCTGTTTCTATACCAATAACTTGCAATTTCTATCATTATTGTTCTGTAGTACAGCTTGAGATCACCGAAGCTAATTCCCCCAGAAGTTATTTTTATTCAGGATTGTTTCAGCTAACCTGGGATTTTTGTTTTGCCATATGAAGTTGAGATTTCTTCTTTAAGGTCTATGAAGAATTGTTTTAGAATTTTGATAGAGTTTCATTGAATCTCTAGATTTCTTCTGGTAAGATGGACATTTTGACTATGTTGATCTTACTGATCCCTGAGCATGGGAGATCTTTCCATCTTCTGATATCGTCCTCAATTTCTTTCTTTAGTGATTTGCAGTTCTTGCCATATAAGTCTTTCATGTGCTTGGTTAGAGTTACACCAAGATATTTGATATTATTTGTGGTTCGTGTAAAGGGTGTTGTTTCCCTACTATATTTCTCATCCCTTTATAATTTGTAAAAGGAAGAGCTACTGATATAAGATATAGAGATAGAGATAGAGATAGAGATAGATAGATAGATGATAGAAGATAGATAGATAGATGATAGAGAAGATAGATAGACAGCGATTAGAATAGATATAGATAGATAGAGATAGAATAGATATATATAGTAGATATAGATATGAAGTTAACTTCATATCCAGCAACTTTGCTGAAGTCGTTTATCAGCTTTAGGAGTTCCCTGGTAAATTGCAATCACTTATAATACTGTCATATCATTCACAAATAGCAATGCTTTGACTTCTTCCTTTTAAAAATTATATACCCATCATCTCCTTCAGTTGTCTTATTGATCTGGTTAGAACTTCAGGTATTATATAGAAATAAATGTGGAGAGAGTGGGCATCCTTGTCTTGTTCCTGATTTTATCAGAATTGTTTTATGCTTCTGTCAATTTGTTCAGTTTTGGATATCGACTTGCTCTATATCGCTTAGATTATGTTTAGGTTTGTGCCTTGTATCCCTTATCTTTCTAATACTTTTAACATGAAAGGGTGTGGATTTTTTGAAGCTTTGACAGTATCTAATATGATGATCATGTGGGGTTTTTCTGTTTGTTCTTTCAGTTTGTTTATAATGATGGATTACGTTGACATATTATAATATATTGAACAATCCCTGGAATCCTTGGGATGAACCATACAAGATAACATTGGATGATATTTTTCATGTGTTCCTGAGTTTAGTTTGTGGGTATTTTATTAAGTATTTTTGCATCAATGTTCATAAGAGAAATCCATCTGAAGTTCTCTTTCTCTGTTGATCTTTGTGTAGTTTATGTATCAATGTGACTGTAACTTCATAGAATAAGTTTGCCACTGCTTCTACTGTTTGTATTTTGTGGACTAATTTGAGGAGTATTGGAATTTGCTCTTCTTTGAAAGTCTGGTAGAATTCTGCATTAAAACCATCAGATCCGGGGCTTGGTTTAATTGGAAAACATTTGATGACTGCTTCTATTTCCTTAGGAGTATAGGGGTGTTTAAATACTTTACCTGATTTTGATTTAATTTCAATAAGTAGTTATCACTATCTATTTCATTAACCTTTTCAAATTTTGTGGATTAAAGGCTTTAGAAGTAACCTAATCACTCTTTGATTTCCTCAATTTCTGTTGTTAATTTCTGATATTGTTTATTTGGACTGTCTCACTGTCTTTTAGTTAGTTTGGCTAAAGCTCTGTCTTTCTTGTTGATTTTCTCAAAGAAACAGCTCTTGGTTCATTGATTCTTTCTATTGTTTTCTTTGTTTCTAACTGATTGGTATCAGCCCTAATTTTGTTATTTCCTGCCTTCTACCTTTGGTGAGGTTTCTACTTTCTTTTTCTAGGGCTTTCAAGTATACTTTGTAATTGTTGGTATGAGAACTTTCTAATTTCTTTATAGAGGTACTTAGTGCTATGAACTTTCCACTTATCACTGGATTAATTATGTTCCATAAAATTGGTATGACGTCATACCTTAATTTTCATTGAATTCTGAAAGCCTATATTTTTTTTTCTTTATTTCTTCCCTAAGCCAGTTATCCTTGATTAGATAGTTGTTCAATTTCCATGAGTGTATAGGCTTTCTGGTATTTCTGCTGTTGTTAAAGCCCAGCTTTAACTCCATCATGATCTAATAAGATACATGGACAGCATTATCTTAATTTTCTTGAATCTATTAAGGTTTGCTTTGTGATTGACTATAAGGCCAATTTTGTAGAAGGATCCATGAGGTGCTGAGATGAATGCATATTCTTTTGTGTTTGGGTGAACTGTTTTATAAATTGTTAATTTCATTTGATTCGTAATGTCTTTTAGTTTCATTATTTCTGTTTAGTGTTTGTCTGGATGACCGGTCAATTGTGAGAGTGGGCTGTTGAATCTCACACTATTAATGTGTGGGGTTTGATGTAACATTTAAGTTGAACAATGGTTTTTTTTTTTTTTTTTTTTTTCACAAATCTGGTGGCCCTTTTGTTTGGGGCATAGATGTTCTGAATTCAGATATCTTCTTGGTATAATTCTCCTTTGATGAGTATGAAGTGTTCTTCCTGTCTCCTTGATTAATTTTCTTTCAAAGTCTATTGTATTAAATACTAGAATGGACACTATATCCTGACCCATCCTAGAGGAACCACTGTACTCAGAGCAGTGGGTACTCCTCCACAACCCTATGACCCAGAGCTGTAGCTGGGAGCCTGGAGCACTCAAGACCCGTCGCCCACCCAAGCCATATGGATGGCTTTGGTACCTACATGTTCCTGTTTTAGTAGGTATTGGGAAGGTTGTTAATCTCAACGGTGCTAGTGCAGCAGGCCTCTGATGGGTATCATTTGCCTGTTTGGTTCTGGTCAAAAAGTCTGGATGGTTCAGGTTCTGCAGATCTGATGAAGGCAGGTGGAGAGGAGGCAAGAGAATGGAAGTCTGCCTGGCATAGCAGAATGCTCAGGGCAGCTTGGAGTGCCCCAGAGGACTCAGTGAGCAGGGAATTTGAGTTGAGGAAGGGACTATAACCCATATGGTTCAGTATCCACAGGTCTGATGAAGGTGAGTGGGAGGTGGCAGAATGAAGGTCTGTTGGGATAACTAGCTTTCCATGAAAGATTTATGTAAGATGAAGAAAGTGATAATGAAACACTGGCAAAGTATCTCTATAGCAGTAGCAATCATATGACTAAAGAAAGTTATAGTATTTTCAACATAAATGGAAAAAGGATTAAGGAGAAGACCAAAATAGGGCTGCTACTAAGGGTTATTTCAAGCTCAGTTTTGATTTTTGTCAGTTTTTTGACTTACAAATCGTGAAATAAATAAAGGCAATGATGCTTTGGGCATAGATAAGAATTAATGTGAACTGTACTTTAACAATACAACTCTAGTTCACATATTTAAAAAGATTTCATAAACCCATTGGTGTGATCTTTAATGACACTTGGCTGAATGCATGCATAGTTAAACTTCTTTGCAAATATTTAGGGTTATAAATATGTATAAATATATATAAGTACTATATATACATAATATATATATATATATATACATATATTATATATTATATATATATATATACACACACATATATATATTCTGAGTAAGTTTTCAGTACATTTCAACACCTTTTTCTTTTTCTTCTTTCCCATTTCATATTTCTTTTGGAAGGAAATCATTGTGTAAAGGAAACGTTTAAAATTAAAGTTCCATGTTCACTCCTTGACTTCAGAAAATCTGAACTATAGTGTCAACTTGAGAGTGAAAGGGACATAATTGGATGGTAGCTGAATATGGTAGAGGAAGAAGAGGAGGCAGAAGTGATGTTATTCAATTAAAAATAAATTTTAAAATATATTCCAAATTCTTTTGGTCAGATGTGTCTATTTTTCCTCATAGACTTACTTATTCAATAACTAATCTGTGTCAGTACAAATTCCTCCTGCTGAGACTTCATTTTATTTTATTTATTTATTTACTGTATTTCTATAGTATGCATATGTGTATATAGTGTATTTGTACATATGTGTTCTTGGGAATGTGCAAGTTGTGAGTTTGCTGGAAAGTACCAAGTTATTGTTTTGAGACAGAATATCTCCTCAGAGCTTACTGCTCACGGATCCAGCTAATTGATTGGCCAATGAGTACTGGGTACTTGCCTGTCTATACCATCCCAGGGTGGGATTTCATGTCCATGAAACCACACCCAGTTTGTAAGAAGATGGTAGGAAGCCAAAATCAGTAAACTGAGCCATCTCTCCACAGCCACAAGACTTCTCATTTAGCATGAAGGAATGCTGGTAGACATACATATTTCTGAGGAAATTTGCAGTAAATATACTATTGCAAATATTGAAAAATAATGATTTAAGTATCATAATTTTGATTGATAATACAATGGTATTAAAGTCTAAGAAATTCCATGAATCATTTTTTCTATAATGTACATGGTCAGTAGGTGGTTAAGCCAAAGACTCTTGCATTTAGACTTACTTGCTCAAAATCCAAGACTTCATTCCTGTCTTGGGTCCTAATATCAAGTGAAACTTTGACTCTCTTACTTTACATTTTCAGAGTCTCTGTGATGCAGCAAAAAAATCATAATTCTGGTTTTCGTATCATTGCTTATTTCTGGGGAGTTACTTGGTAATTGCTGATAAATGAATTAAAACCTATTTTTTTTCGTTAATGTCTTCTTATAGGAGCTCTGAGCACTTAGGTCTAGACATATTTTATCACTGCAATTTTGGAATCCTCTTCCATTTTGCATTTCCATTCTGACGCTGGTCACTTTCATTTCTTTAATTGTCTAACAGCAATTACGAACTTCACTTTTATCTCTCTGATCCCTGCAGCAGCTGTTTCAGGAGTGACCTTCACAGACTTCTCTATGCTTATGAGACCTTTGAAGTCCTTTTCTTTCTAATTCCTCCTGAATATCATTGAACGGAACTGTTAAAAGTGAATTGCTTATTGTGATACTCACCTTGATTTCTCCTTCGAACTTTCAAAGCTCAATGTTTCCAATCTCTTGACCAGTAAACTTTACATGATTTTTAACCCTAATTTCTGCTTGCTCCACTCAAATACATTGAACATTGGTAATTGCTTGAAACGAAATTTATTTTTTATTATTTTCTGTTATACAATTGTTGTAAAAATTATTGCTATTCAGTATTAACACAAAATTTATTGCTTTACACGTCTACATAGGTCAGTGTGATATATGTCCTCTTTGTAAGTATGTTATTTTTATATGTAAATGTAATAGAATTATTTCTAAATACAAGTATAAATTAAAATATGTAAATAATTTTTATAATTTTATAATATATTTTACATTGAGATGAGTGTTCTTCAACTTTTTGTCCAAGAAATTTTAATATATAAGAGGAATTAGTTATATTCATCATTAGGGCTCAATTTTTTTCTCTCAAGATTATATTTTATATTGTATTTTTTTATTTCAAATAAATGGAATAGTTAGAAAGTAAGTAAAATTAACTGTTCCCCATGATACCAAATATTTCCAATTGGGGTTATTAAGATTAGTATGAATTTAAAAAACATATTAAAGCTTTAATTTTATCAACACTGGAAATTTCTCTTAAGTACTTGATTATTTGCAATTTTCTTAACTTTTGAACACTTGTTCAACTTACTACTTTCCCTGTGTTACTGTTTGTATGCTGC
Organism: Mastomys natalensis; assembly: GCA_021653895.1. Taxonomy (NCBI): domain Eukaryota; kingdom Metazoa; phylum Chordata; class Mammalia; order Rodentia; family Muridae; genus Mastomys; species Mastomys natalensis. The sequence continues at coordinate 773,230 of JAJTUV010000766.1, read as the reverse complement.
TCAATCTACTGGAAGAAGAAAATTTTTAACTCATATATTCCTCTCTAAGTATGATTAAGAAAAGCTGAAATTAATTAACTTTTCTACATTTTCAAGGAAAAATGTTAATCATTAAGAGTGAAAAGTATGTACCTTAATAGAGAAACTTCATATATATCACATGCTACATATAGAATTTTACTTTTTTTTTAATTTTTTATTTTGAAAGAATGAAAGTTGTTTTCTGTGTATGTATTTTAACCTATTATGCCTTCAGCCTTCCATCATTGTTAATAATCTTTTAACTGTTATAAAATACTGAGGACAGCGATGAAAACATACCAGTTATGTGTGAAGAACAAATATAATATCTCTTCATGTAGATCCTGGTAATCTGAACTGTCAAACAAACAAACAAACCAATACATTCTAAATATATCTGCGGCCTTTTTAGGATTCAGTTACAATGATAAAGACCACAATCAAAAGCAACTTGAGGAAGGAAGGGTTTATTTTAGCTTACAGTTATAATCCATCATTGAAAAAAGTCAGGGCAGGAACTGAAGCAGAGACCACAAGGGGGGGGGAATAAAAAAACCTAATAGGAAAAATGACCCTTGCCAATTTGTCACATCAAAATAACACTGTTAAACAATAATCTTTATTTAAATCCTCAAATATTTTAAATGATTAGTTTTCTTAAAATGACTCTTTAAAGTTCAGTCTTTCTCTAGTTGTAATTTTTGTTTTTATATCATTTTTTATTTTTTATTTCGTTTACATCTCAAATGATATACCTTTTTCCAGTTACCCTTCCACAACCCCTCCATCCCATCTGCCCTCTCCCCCTTCCACTTTGCCTCTATAAGGGTGCCCTCCCACCCACCGACTCACTCCCACACCGCTGCTCCACCATCCACTTACACTGGGGCATCAAACTCCACAGGACCAAGGGCCTCCCCTCCCATTGATGTCAGACAAGCCCATCCTCTGCTACATATGTATCTGGAGTCATGGATTCTTCCCTGTACACTGCTTGGTTAGTGGTCTAGTCCCTGGGAGCTCCAGGTTCTCATAATTGTGAGTTTCTGTATGATACAAAATAAATATAATATTTTAAAATGTTACTTTCTTCTCTCAAGAGGGAATTTCACACCACAGTTACACTCAAATTAAAGAAAAAATAAAGTCCAGTCCTGCAAAATTCAGTGTCAGATGTCTGGAATTCACGAACCTAAATGTTTCAAAGGGCTTGGCATAGTTCCATATAAAGGGTCTCGGCCCTTCATAGCATATGCATCTTGACTGATAGGTTGAGAATTGCTCAATACACACCTACTGGTACTTTTGGTTGTTATCCCATATTCCTAGAATCTCCAAAAGCCTACTGTCTCCAAAGGCTGCACCTTGACCAATGACCTCCTGGGCTGTCTTCATCCTCAGAGATTCTGACTTTGTCAGATCGGGACAACCTTCCTATGTTTTTTTTTTTTTTTTTTTTTTTTTTTTTTTTTTTTTGTTTTTTGAGACAGGGTATATTTGTGTAAGCCTGGCTGTCCTGGAACTCACTCTGTAGACCAGCCTCGAACTCAGAAATCTGCCTGCCTCTGTCCTCCCAAGTGCTGGGATTAAAGGCATGCGCCACCACTGCCTGGCTCTATAATCCTTTCAATTCTGGTGTTTCCTGTAAACTGAGTTTTCATCCTTACCACTAACCTCCCTTGGCTTCTCACAGAGTAGAACCTCAGCTGGCTTTCATCACCTACTCCTTCATGGTATCAAACCTGTACACCTGGGTTACTCCTACATGTTACCATATCTAGCTGCTAGAATAAGATGCAGTGTAAGGCCTTTGTATCACAGAGTTTCTGCCTGCTGATCCTGAGGAAATGCTCCTAAAGGATTTCGACCTGAATGATGTTTGACTCTTCATTACTGAAACTTGCTCAGCGTCTGCTAACCAGTAACAATTGTCCCAGTAAAGCAAAGATTTTACTTCAGTGGTTCTGGACTTTTGTTAATAATACCCTGTTCTTCTGCTGACAGATACTACACATTCTTAACATAAACTACGACACAAATGCCCTCAATAGAATCGGTGCTTTCCTCAGAAACTTGACAATTCAGGCCTCCAAGTGTTTGCAATCTTCAGCATCCCTTCTTTCCAAGGTCCCACAACAGCCCATTAATCTCTGAATACTCAAGGTTCTCTTAACCCAAATTCCTTCTGCAATCCTCCTCAAAGCAACATGGTCAGATATGGGAGAACAGTAATCCATCATCCTGGTATCAATTTCTGCCTTAATTGAGTTTTTATGGCTGTGATAAAGAGTATGTCCAAAGCAATTACGGGAAAAGAGGTTTACTTCGGTTCACAGTTGTGGTCCGTCCTGAAATGAAGTCAAGGCAGAAAGATCCTAAAGGCAAAAACCTGAAGCCAAGAAACCCCGCCTGCCAAGCTTGTTTATACAACTTCTTCAAGCGGCTTTCTTAGACAATGCAGTACCACATGCCCAGGGGTAGTACATTCAGTGGGCTCAACTGTCCCACTTCAGTCATAATCAAGAAAATGCCCACAACTTGCCTTTTGGTCAGTCTGATGGAGGTATTATTATTATTAACTACTACTATTTATCATTATTATTATTATTGACTAAAGACTAAAGTACCTGTTCCCTGATGTCCTGGCCTGTACCATGTTGATCAGAAGAAGAGAAATCTAATGAGGAAAAGTATTTTACATGATGTCATTTCGGTACCTGTCAATGACTTTGTTTATCAATGTCCTTATATGCATATATTTATTTTCAAAAAGGAGAAATAGACAGTGATTTTATTATGGAGTGATCTGGCTTTCCAATTTTTTAATTTATTCTTAAATTATTTATTTTTACTTCTTTATTTATCTGGGTCTGGGAATGCCTTATGTATACAGGTTGGTAGATATTAGAAAAAAACATAAGAAACACTGGGGTGGAGTTTTCCAGTATAAAACTGGATTGCCAGCCAGTTGGAACAATGCACAGGGCCTCCATAAGGGCTGGACATATTTTAATCACAAGTCAACCCCCCCAAGCCATAAATTCCAGTTTTCAAAATAAAGTATTCACAATCAGTAAATTACTCAGACCCTGCTGCTGGAGCACAATGGTCATCAAAGGTATTAACATTTAATCGCATCACCATCTTTTATGGAAAGTCTACAAGCACTTAAGTTTATTGCTTTAATTATTTAAAGGAAATGGTTTCTATAACATTAGGACATTTCTCTTGATTCTGAATTAACTATGCTTCAATAGCAATATAAATATGTTCCAGGCTACACATGACCACATTTCAATTTTAAAATTTCAAGACCTTTATTATTTTGAGGTTCTTTAATGTTTATAAAAATGAAAATGTCTTGTTAGCATTTTTCAATGATTTTATTTAAGTTTTGCAAAATCAATGCAGATAGCTTAATAACTGTAATTATTTTAATTGGCGGGGATAAAAATCAGTGAAATACTGAAAGCCTGTAACATTGGTGACGCCATTCTTTGGCTTTTGAAAAATTTTGGATAACTATAACTGAGTAATACATTTGAAATAAAAGTAAATTGGTTGGTCTGAGCAGAACGCCATATTAGTTAAGGCTAATTTTCTTCAGACTAAGTTCATTTCCAAAGCTCCCTCATAACTTCCTTTTTCTTTGCCTTTTTGCAAGGGAATGTTACTATGAACCCTTGCAGTCGAGATAAATCCTCCTCTTCAGGAAGGAAGAAAACTCATTCAGGAATCGACAGTTTGATCTCACACTCCTCACATCAGCCTCAACTCTGCTGACTGGAAACATGCCTGCTTTTCTTAACATAGAGTTGGGATACTGCTGCAAGCACCCTCATAACAATAACCATGAATTTCCTTAGAGAGTCTGACTTTTCCAGTAAAGGTCTGGAAACCAAACCAAAACAACAAAATTACTTTTTTTCTTTCTTTATTCCTCTTTTGTTTTAAAATTTTTAACTTCTGAGTACATTTTTGGTCAAGCTCTTTCCATGTGAGTATTCCAGCAGTGCTTGGCAAGTGTACTTTAGAACTAGAAATAAATGAGGTATTTTATATGTGCAAAGCCAATTTGTTTTCAATCCAGCAACCAGGCCTGCTGTACTGTTTTATACTCACATTATGTTAAGACCGAAGTGTCCTTTGGTACAGAGCAGTGCAATTGGCTGTGCTCTTTTCAGCCTGACAAACAGCAATTTGGTGCAGTTGGAACTTCTTATTAAACTGTGGCAGGTTAGGGAGTCCAGGCCTAATAGAATTCGCCTAACTGATTGGCTGAGAAATTTATGTTAGCTTAATTGTACATTTGCCCTTTGACTAAAATTAGGGATTAAGTACCCGCCCTGGGAACTGCATCTTAAGTTAGTAAGAAGTTCAAGAACACATTCTAATTAGGTCTTTCTTTTGCATCCTGCCATGGGGTTTTTACCTTGACAACACACTGTTCCATTATGCTTTTTGAGAAATGATTCATACCTTATATATGTCTAATATTAATAGTGACTTACTGGCTGTGATTGCATACTATGTAGGAGTTGGGCTAACAGCAGAGCTTTGGTCATCCCACCTAGAAATTTTCTCAGAATCTCTTTCATCTTGTCAATCCTAAAACAGCGTAACACTTTGTCATGACAAAGACTATTTTGCGGAATATATATACTGGTCAGGTGACCCATCAATAATGTCGTTCAAACTTTCACCCAATCATATATGATATTTCAGAATTATTAGCATTACCTTAAAAATATCTTTAATTATAGTATTTTTCCAACTGTCATTTGTGACATAAATATCTGTCACCATGGTGGGCAATATTATATGAGACAACCTGGTGAGAGCCTATCTCACCATCAAACATGAAATACCATCAAACACCATCAAAATGAAAAACTGAAAATGCTTATCATTTGCAAATATAAATGAATAAAATTATATATATATAATATATATATATATATATGTGTGTATATATATATATATATTATATATTATTATAGGTATATAGAATTATATGTATATTATATACACATAAATTTAAAAACATGTTTATGATTAGCCTACAAACTCTTGAGTATTCTTTATGGAAGATGCTTGCTATTTATTTCCCTGAGGATTATTGTCAATGCTGATATTATTCTTCCACATCCTTTATACTCCATGGTTTCATTGAATTATCATCATATATATGTGAATATTATCATATATATATGAATATATATATGAATTATCATATATATATATAACCATTAAAAATATGGCTAATTTTCTTATCAACTGTCCCTATAGTTTTGATGTCAATCCTCTCATAGAGAGGGTTGGGGTGCATCAGACATTTTAAACACACTCAGCCTATTCCAAAATACAAGGCTCATATTATATCCAGACTATAAAGTAGTTTTTCCTTTGCATTCTAATAATTTATAATTTGAGCTTATATCTGGCATCCTGAATTCTAAACCCACATGCATTTTATAGGTTTTAATTTAGTTATTGTGATATTTTGAATGAAAATGGCCCCCATAGGCTCATAGGAAGTAACACTTTAGGAGTTATAGGCCCATTGAAACTCTGTATCCTCTAAGACATCTCCAGCATCTTGGCTGCCTAAGTGCCACCATATTTCCCACCAAAAAGTTAAGGGGCTAAACCTCTGACCTGTAAGCCATCCCCAATTAAATGGTTTCCATTTTAAGAGTTGCTGTAGCAGTGGTATCTCTTCCCAGTAATAATAACCCTAATACTGTTATTATTTAGCTAGATGAATACAATATCAAATATTTGTCATATACCAAACTAAGATATATTTGAAACTGCTCAATTTATTTGGAATTTACAAGAATGAAAGTTAAGATATCGATGGAAATTAACATTCTCTTTGTTTATAATCTTTATTATTTTAATATAGGTCATCTCTCTTGTCTCTCATTACTTTTTGTCTCAAGACCCTTTCCTCTTGTTCCTTCTTTTGGTCTGTGGACTGTAGTGAGGTTGTCCTGTACTTTATGGCTAACATCCTCTTATAATTGAGTATACATCATGAATAGCCTTTGGGTCTGGGTTACTTCACTCACAATGACATTCTGTATCTATTGTTCAGTTGAGGAACATCGAGGTTGTTTCTAGTTCATTCCTAGTAAAGCTTCTAAGAACATAGTTGAGGAAATATCCTATGTTATAACGGGCATCTTTTGAATATATGTCCTTGAATGGTGCAGCTGGATCTTGCAGTAGTACTATTCCCAGTTGTCTGAGAAGCCGCCAAATTGATTTCCAAAGTAGTTGTACAACTATGCACTCCCACCAGCAGTGGAAGGTTGATCCCCTTCCTTCACATCCTTGAAAGCATATGCTATCACTTGAGATTTTGATCTTAGCCATTCTGACTCCAAGAAGACGGAATCTCAGTCATTTTGATTTGAATATCCCTGATGACTAAGGAGGATGACCATTCTTTAAGTGCTTCTCAACTGTTGGAGATTCTTCTACTGAGAATCCTGTTTATCTCTGTACCACATTTTTTGTCTTTTTAAAAATCTTTTTAAAAATATTTATTTATTTATTTATTATTTATTTAGTTATTTAATGTATGTGAGTACACAGTTGCTCTGTTCACATATACCAAAATAGGGAATTGGATCTCATTACAAATGGTTATGAGCCACCATGTGGTTGCTGGGAATTCATCTCAGAACCTTTGGAAGAGCAGCCAGTAGGTCTACCTCCGAAACCATCTCTCAAGCCCCTGTACCCCACTTTTAATTGGGTTATTTCGGTGGGTGGTGTCTAATTTCTTTAGTTCTTTATAAATGTTGGATATTAGTTATCTGTCTGGTGTGACGATGGTTTATTTTATGGTCTTCTATTTGATATCGTTGATTAACCTGTCTAGTCCTATACCTGTACCATGCAGTTTTTATTATCTTGCTTTGCAATACAACCTAAGGTATGGGATGATGATACCTACAGAAGCTCTTTTATGTTTAGTATTGTTTTAGCTATCCTGGTCTTTTTTTTTCCTATACAGTTGAGTATTGCTCATTTAAGGTCTGTAAAGAATTGTTTTGGAATTTTGATGGGTATTACGTTGAAGCTGTAGATTCCCTTTGTAAAATGGCCATTTTCACTATGTTAATCCTACTGATCCTTGTGCATGGGAGATCAGTTTATCTTTGCATATCATCCTCAATTTCTTTCTTCAATGATTTGAAGTTCTTGTCATAGACAACTTTCATTTGTTTGGCTAGAGTCACACCAAGGTATTTTATATTACTTGTGACTATTGTAAAGGGTGTTGTTTCCCTACTTTATTTCTTGGCCCAATTTATTGTTTATATAAAAGATTGCTACTGAATTTTTAATTAGTTTTGTATCCAGCCACTTTACTTAAGGTGCTTTTTAGTTGTAGGAGTTCTATAGTTAAATATTTGGATCACTTATATATATCATATCATACACAAACAGAGACACTTTGACTCCTTCCTTTCCAGTTTCCAAGGAGATCCCTCTATCTCCTTTAGTTGTCTTAGCTGGCATGTTAATTGCTCTACAAAGTACTTCAAGTACTATATTGAATAGTTAGGGAAAGAGTAGGCAGCCTTTTATTATCCCTGGTTTTAGTGGAATTGCTTAAAGTTTGGATGCGTTTAATTTGATGTTGGCTGTTATGTTGCTGTATATTGTTTTTATTACGTTTAGGTATGTGCCTTGTATCTCTGGTAGCACTAAGACTTTTAAAATAAAGGTTTTCTGGCAAGCCTTTTTCACCATCTAATGAGATGATCCTTTTTTTTTTCTTTCAGTTTGTTTACATGGTGGATAATTTTGATAGATTTTTGTATATTGAATCATACCTTCATGAATGAAGCCAACTTGACCATCGTGAATCATATTCTTTTCAGTGTTCTTGGATTTGGTTTGCAAGTATTTTTATTGAGTATTTTTTGAATCGATGTTTAAAAATGATATCAGTCTGAAACTCTCTTTCTTCGTTGAGTCTCTGTGTGGATTAAGTATTAGGGTTACTGTGATGTCATAGAATGAGTTTGGTAGTGTTCCTTCTGATTTTATTTCATGGAATATTTTGATGAGTATTGGTGTAAGAAAGTCTGGTAGAATTTTGTGCTAAAATCATCTGCTACTAGATTTTTCTGGTTGGAAGACTTTTGATGACTGCTTCTATTTCCTTAGGGATTATATGGCTGTTAAAATAGTTTACCTGATCTTCATTTAACTTTGTTAAGTGGTATATTTCATTAAGATTTTCAAATTTTGTGGAGCACAGACTTGTGTAATAACACCTGCTAATTCTTTAAATTTACTCATTGTCTGATGTTATTCTTTCCTTTCATTTGTGATTTGTTTATTTGGATACTGTCTCTCTGACTTTAAGTTTGTTTGGCTACAAATTTGTTTATCTTGTTGATTTTCTCAAAGAAACATCTCTTGATTTCCTTGATTCTGTTTATTTTTCCTTGTTTCTAATTGATTGACATTTTATTGTTAGTGGTGTGTGTGTGTGTGTGTATGTATGTGTGTACATGTGTACGCATGCACGCATACATGCTTCACTTACTTTGTTTTTGTTGGTATAGAGTTATTTATTTCCTGGGTTTTCTTGGTGTAGTTATCCTCTTTGTTTTGGAGTGTTCCTTCTAGTAATTTTGGTAGGGCTAGGTTATAGATACACATTGTTTAAATTTGGTTTTATTCTGAAATTATTGAGAGTTTTGGGGGGTATAGTAGTTTAGGATTGTGTCTTTGGTCTCTTAGGGTCTATAAAATTCCTGTCCAGGTCCTTCTAGTTTTTAGAGTCTCTCTTGACAGTTCCAGTATAATTATGACAGATCTGCATTTATATGTTACCTGGCCTTTTTCCCTTTTAGCTTTTAACATTCTTTTTGTTCTGTAGATTTAGTGTTTAATTATTATATGGCAGGTAGATTTTCTTTTATGCTTCAGTCTAATTGGTGTTCTTTAAGCTTCTTGTATGTTTATAAGCATTTCCTTCTTTAAGTTGGGCAAGTTTTCTTCTATGGTTTTGTTAAAAATATTTTCTTGTCCTTGGAGCGGGGACATTTCACCTTTTCTAATCCTATTATTCATAGGTTAGGACTTTTCACGGTATCCCATATTTCAGGGATGTTTTGTGTCAGGAATTTTTGATTTAACATTTTCTTTGACTGATGTATTAATTTCTTCTATAATGTATTCTATGCCTGATATTTTCCTCTTTCATCTTTGCTATTCTGTTTGTAAGCTTGCCTGTGTTGCTCAGTTCTTTTCCCTACATTTACCATCTCCAGGATTCCCTCTGTTTGTGTTTTCTTTATAGCTTCTATTTCCATTTTAAAATCTTGAACAGTTTTGTTTCCTTCACCTATTTAATTGTATTTTCTTGTATTTATTTAATGGATTTATTTGTTTCCTCTTTAAGAACTCTATCATCTTTATATGATTGGACTTATGGTCATTTTCTTGGGCTTTGGTTGTGTTAGGATATCCAGGGCTTACTGTAATAGGGAAACTGTGCTTTGAAGGTGTCATATTGCCCTGGCTTTTATTGATTGTGTTCATTTGAAGGTCTTTAGCATCTGGTTCTCCTCAGATATTCCTGTTGTAGCAAGTTCTAGCAAGGGCTCTAATCTATGATCCTGATGTGGTAGGCCTCTGGCAGATATCCTTGGGCTGGACAATGTAACTTGGGTGGTACATATCTCCCAGCAGTACAGTGTATCCCTGGGCATATGAAAAGAAGGGGATTTGAGAAGCATGTAGGGAGCTAGTCAGACAATGTTAGGTCGAGGGCATAGCAAGCAACTCAGGACAGCTGGGTGTGACAGAAGGGACTCTGTGGCAGGTGAAAATGGGTATAGGATGGGAACATTACCTTCATAGTTCCAGGTCATAGGGTCTGATGAAGTTGGCAGAAGGGTAGCTAGACAGTAAAGGTCCAGGAGTGCAATAGGATGCTCAGGTCAGCTCATTGTCCATTTCTTGTTTTTCAATTACAACATGAATCTTCTCCAGTATTTTAATGTACTTAGAAGTTTTTTTCTGACCTTGCCTTTAACAAGTAATTTCCTAGTGTAAACTGCAACACAAATTAGCACTAGGTACTCTCAAGACACCAGTAGAGCACAACACAGAGATCTGCATCTCAGTGCCACATGAAAATATAGTTTCTCATTATAGACCTATGTCTTTTGGTAGTTGATTGTGGAGTACTGCCTACCACCATTCCCTCTCATATTCTCAAAGGATTTGAACTTGAGGAGCATTTGGACAGCTTGATGTTCAATAGGATTTCTCCTCAAGGCTCAATCATTTTCCCTTTGATGTGTTCTAAAGCATTTGTACTCCACAAATTCATGTTTTCTCAGGCTGCCTGGGAAAAATACATATGAAGCTTAGAAACCTCTACTAGAGAGAGAATTCACTTGTTCAACCATTCATAATCTCAACACCTATTGTATTCATTCTGTGTTAGGTATTTTGAAAAAATGTAAATATTCTAGAGTCTTTTGGTAGTAAAATTATCCATTGGTAATGAAAAATATTGAAGGCCAATTATGACGAGTACAAGGTGTACTGAAAAGCCTTTGCAGCATAGCTAATCCACACGGCATTGATAAGGTCATCTTTGCCAAAGGCAGAGAATTTCAACTGTCTCTATGATCAACACAAAATGAATTTAAAATGGTAGAAAAGGACAAATGAAAACTAAAGGTTTAGTGGCCACTGGGAGGTAATAGAAAAACAAAAAACTAATTTACTACACTTGTAGGGTGAGTGGCTTTGCCTTTAAACCTCATGTATACTGGAATGTTAGATTTAAGTGCTCTTATAAATGAACTTCAAGGGCATTATCCAAACCAATAGGAACATCCTACTAATAAGTATTCTATAAAGTAACTCAAAAACATGATGGAGAAGAAAATTTGTATAATCCTTCTGTAAAGAATTCAAAAGAATGTTTGTTAAAAAAGTTTTAGTCCTTATATTTGGAAAATCATATTCATTTTCTAATTTTTTTTAAAAAAATGTGAATTAAGGTAGAGCATATTAGGTGAACCTGGAAGCCACATTTTTATCCTTGCACTGAGGAAAGAGAGGCAAAAGGATCTATAAGTTTGAGGTCACCCTGCTCTAATAGAGTTAGTTTCAGGACAGATAGACAGTGCTACAAAGAGAGAGTCCGTTTCAAAACCTATAAATAAATAAATAAATACATAAATACATAAATAGATAGATAGATAGATACATACATAGATAGATAGATAAATGAATGAATAAATAAATGAAAATAGTCACATATCTTATTTCTATACACACACACACACACACACACACACACACACACACACACATATATATGACTTTAAATATACAGGAAATCACCTCTGCCTTCCTCTAAAATTGGATTCATTTGACTAGAGCATTTACACAGCAAGTATGTGCATGTGTGAGCATGTGCATATGTGCACATATGCATACAACAAAAAACACATAGTAGATATTTTGCACTAGTACTATCTTAACACTCTATATTCTACTGATAGGAAAATGAGCACTATTTGTATATAATCCTTTGCTTTTTTGTTCGTCTTAATTTGATTTGTTTTGTTTTCTTATTGAAAAATATGAAAACTGACTATTTTTATACAAATTCTTTTCAAGTGAACAATAAATCATTTTTTTTAACCAGTGACTTATTTTATTTAATCTTTCACAGAGTTAACAACTTTGACATATACATGGTATGAAATTTCATGTCTTTTAATGCTTTCAATTTCTATCAATATAAATATAATCTATTAAAAGAAATTATTGATTGAGCATTGTGATGTCTGTGTAATAACTATATGCATAGCACTGGAACACAAAGAGTTTTGTAAATGTTTGCTATGAATATTGCAAAGTATTACACTTTACTTACAAATACTGCTTTTTGTGTTATCATTTGCATATACTATATATTTGACATGAGTTTAAATTTTATGATATATATTCAAATAAGACACTATTTATACTAACAATATTATTTCACTGTATCATATACATATGAACAATAAAGTATATTCATATTTATCCCATTTTCTCCATCAAACTTTTCTATATGTCCCCTAAGCATGGTCTCTTTCTGATGACATGGATTTTCTGGTTTTGTAATAACCTACCCTGTCCTATTGGTGATGGCCATATGTACATGGACATGGGCTCCATCTACTAAAACATGAGAACCCAACAGCACATAAATTTTCAACAGTAGAAATGAAGATGTGGCCACTCACATGGTAAAATAGATAAAGGTTTTGCTACACATTTTCTAATTTAACATTTCTCTTAGGTATCATTGTTACTTGCTGCCTATAGTTCATTATCTAAAAATTGCATATATATACATATATATGGTATAATTGATTATAGTTTTGAAGGATATTTTTTGCACACTCAAAACATGCATTAATCATTTTTTCATTGCTCTGGTAAAATATCATTACTAAGGCAACATGTAGAAGATTTGCTTTGGATTTATGGTTCCAGAGATTTAAAAGTACATGATGACTGAATGTAGGCAAGGTGTCTGGTAGACATGGCAGTTGGATTAGCAGCTGAGAGTTCATAATTTTTTGGCACAAACAGGAAGCCAAGTACTACTCTAAATGACATGAGTCTTTTGAAATACAAAGATGTCTCTAATGGATATATTTCCTCTAGCAAAGACACAGCTTCTAAATCTCCCCAAACATCCACCATTAGGGACCAAATATTCAAATACCCAGGACTTATTAAGGACATCTCATTCAAAATACTATAACATATAATGAATACTCATTCCTAGCAATATTTATTTATTATTTATTTATATAATGACATTAGATGAATGAGTTCATGCCATGTGCCTTGGTACTCTAATCAAGTTTAAACAATTTTACAGTACTTTTATATGTTACATCACTAATTATGAAGTTTTGACATTTCATATAATTCTACATATATTCTGTGTTTAAATACTTGAAATTTTAGTAGCACAATTTGCTGAAATGGCTTTATTCTATTTGCAATTCAGTCCATCAAGGATATTCAGATGGCTTCATATTTAAAATTAACATAACTAATAAAATGACTAAGGATATGTGAAATAAGTGAATGAGGTACGCAAAATATGTTCAGGGCCTTGCAAGCATCTGATTCAGAATATTTTTGAGATTATGGAGATAATGGTGTTCTTAAGAAATATGATTTTTATTCTAATTCATTTTTGATGTGAGTACATACATGAGACATGTACTTTGTTACAGGAAAATTTAGTACTATTTCCTGACACTACCGCTTAAGCATTCTTTATTTCCTTCTGCCTGTAATTGGTGATGTCAGAAGGTAGGTTAAAGCCAAGAAAAAAAGTATTACACGGGTATATTATTGTGAAGATTAATAAGCCACAAAGGTGAACGCTTAAAATGCTGAGGCTCTGAGTTTCATCTTCAAAACTGAAATATCAATAAATTACACTCCCAATTAATAGTTCTTTTCAGTTACTTTTATAGGTCATTTGCTATGGTTTTTCATCCACAGCTTCATTTGCATCTATTTCTTTAACATTTTGAGTTGATATTAGAGTCTAGCCTTGCCAGTATTAGGCACTTCTAATATAGTATGTATCAAACAACACAAGGATAATAATGAAAAACATAATAAATATATAAAATATATGGCAAGCACCTCGGTTCTTATCTTCCCTGGTTTGATACAATTAGAAACTGGAAATCATAAAACTTGTCTAAGGTTTGTCTTAAACCAACACTAATAAACAATATACCACATTGCATTTACCTCAGAAATGGGTATTTTGCTCTTTTGTGAAACAGGCAGCACAATACTGACTTAGATACAGATTTCTCATCAAAAGAAATGCAGTCAATAAAGTTTACCAGAAAACTTGCTCAAGCGAAGTAAAGGATTGTTCCCAAAAAATTCTCCCTGCTATTATAAGCAACTCAAAATCACCTGGCAAAATAAGAGTCTTCAACAATTTGACTGTAGGTCAGAGAAAAGACTTATTCTGAAATACAGAAATGTCATCTCAGAAGTCAGTTCAGAGAGGTCATGGAAGTGACATCACCTGCATGAGATTAAAATGCAATGTTATTAACCTAATTGGAAAAATAATACAGGATGATTCCAAAAGTAGTAATGATCCTGTGGGTGATTGTTAATACGTTTACTTTCTTAGTTATCTATAGCTTCAAAGGAAGAGATTTAATCATCGACTTAACATAATCACTAACTCGACTTTGATCTTAAAATTGAAAGTTGCCTACGTTCAACTCAGCACTTCAATTTCCTTATATTCAAGAGATGTCCAATTCTCTTTCAGGCTTCTTTTTAATTTTTACTGCTCTTGATTTTGAAATTATAATTTCCTCATTACTCTTTTCCCTGTCCTTCCTCTAAAACTACCCATATTAATCTGATTTCTGTCTTCCAAATTCATGGCATCTTTTTCCTTAATTGTTATTACAGGCACATGTGTTATCTTTCAATATATTACCTACAACTATTTAATATCTGTCTAATTTTAAAATCTGCTTTTTATTATGTACCTTTGATTTGTTTCTTATGAGTGTGTTGTCCACACATTCTTTTTTAAAACGTAGCCCTTTAGTTTTCATAGCTTCACTATGTGTAGGACAATAAACTGAACTTATTATGTATTTTCTTATACCTGAAAATGTTGAGAACGTTCCTGTTTTACTTACTTTATGAAGAAATGCAAGTCGATGCATTTAGCAGTTGGGTTGGGGTGAGATATATTGTTACTGTGGTATTATCAATTTGAAAGGATATGCGTAGTCCTTAAAAACACCAAGTTGCATTGCATGGACTGGTTTGTCAGAGCAAGATCTGTTAAGCTTATATGTCAGCTTATCTCTTTGCTGTATAACAGGCAGGGTCTCTGTATTTATATTCCCAGCCTGTTGCCTTTGTAGTTTCAGTGTTAAATCTTTATAAATTGGTTATAGATATGGAGGACATAACATTTTTTATTTTATTTTTAGTCATGTGTTTAGCCCACGAATGCAAGTACCTGCAGAAGCTGAGAAGGATTGAGTCCCCTGAAACTAGAATTACAGAATGTCCTGAGTGATGAGACATGGCTTCTCAGTGAATAGCAATTAGGTCTTCTGCAACATCAGGACATACTTTTAACCACTGAATCATCTACCTAGTCCCATTTGGGAACAATTTCTAATGGTGTGATTAAGGTTTAGTCTTAAGGTATCATTGTAATTTCATCCTGAATAAGGGAAATATTTTCATCTTATTTCTCTTTTCTCTTAGTGTACTGTGAAGTCCTCTAGCACATATAAAATAAATACTTTTTCATCTTCCTTTCTCCTGTATACTGTAGCATGTAGTTTTATGCTCTACATGTCTTTCTCTCTGGGAGGTGACCAAGCAATCAGCCCTCTCTGGCTTTCCTTGAATCCTTGGATAAAAGACACAGACACACAATTGTTCAATTTCAACTTGCCTTTTTTGCACAATTACTGGGCCCTACTATCTCTTGCCTGGAAAAGCACGCCCTTACCAATTTCTGATCTCCAACTCTTACATCTGCCCTATTCTTCAGTTGCTAAACTCCCCTGACCACCTGCCTGTAGGAGCAGCCTGCGTGGCCATTCCATTTTGAGACTTCACATGGTTACCTGGTTCTCCTCTCTCCAAAGCATGGCAAACTTCCTTTTCCTAGCTTCCATCTTTCTCTCTTTCTCCAGGGACCTGTTGTGCAAGTCCCTTCTACCCAGCAATTGATCCATGGTTTTCTTTTTCTGGCAGATCAAGAATCAACTGGGGAACAGGACCTTAGCATCAGAACCGCTCCCTACAGTAAACAATATATTTTCTGTGTTCTTTGAAAGAAAACTATATATTTTATTTCAACTCTGCAACAGATTAAGATTTAAGCCACAGGGAATTGAGTAGAAAACCTCAAGGCAGATTTTTACTCTTTCTACAAAGCTACTATTTCTATCCTTTGGGTCTGCACTACAATGGAGATATCCTTAGACTCACTTTTAATATTTTCTGTGACCATGCAATGACGTTTTTCTACAGAGCTTTGACTGGGACATGGAGTCCCCCAGTATTTGTTACCTCCAGGGTAAGCACAATATTCTAACAACCTAAATGTATTCATTAAACTGTCAGGAATTTTTATGATTCCTCTACTTCATCATTACCTCGACTTTATCTGAGCCAAGGACTACTACTCCTTCCTCTCAGCATGTGTATGTTTTCCCCTGGTGGTTATTGGTGGATTGAATTTTAGGACAACTACATGCTCTTTTAACTGAGCTTCATTCAAACTAGTCTTGAATGTTATGATGTTCAATTTTTTTTACTGAAAATATGAGAATGGTGCATCTTTGATATATTGACATCCATAAATGCAACCAAAAGGTCATCTACCAACTTTTGAAAGGCTTAAAATTTTAACAATACTATCTATGATATTTATTGATTTAAATAGCCTGGTCACATTTTGGACAAGTAAATGAAAATTGTTTCTGCTTAATGTTTTATATAAATTAAAGTATAGAAATATGTGGTATTTCTGAATATTAAAACAAGAAAAATTCTTAAAAGGGTTAATTGAATAAAATAAAGACACAATAATATTTCTCATTATAGTTTGAGTCTTACTAATTTATATGTATTTGTTTTAGTGACAGGGCTAAATAAAATGTATCAACCTAATTTATTCCCATACTCAGTATCTTTTTTCCCCTTCGAGAAAGTATCTTAGACTTTATGAGAAGGCCTACTAAAATGTCTTCTTTGAATAGGTACGTCTCCTATCAATAGACTTAACAGTGAGGAATGGGTGGTTCTGGAGAGTGGAAGTGCATGAGTTGCCAAGAATAAAGAATTAAAGGATGGGTGGCTGCAGGTGTGAGCCACTATATATTGAGAAGAACTAGGAAAGGGGGTTAGCAAAGTGCTGTGGCTAATGAGAGGTAAAAGATGACACATACTATTATGTCTGGGCAATTGTCTTGGTTCTATTGTTTTACCAAGAGATTTGCTTTCTTTCTGAAAAACAGAGATCCCAGGGTTTAATATGATAATGAAGTGGTTATGTGTTTTAGGATTATTATATTGAGTGTTAATTATGGATCTTTACATGTTCATGTTTTGGCTTAATACATTTTCACTAAATACATACAATGCATATTTTTACAAATATGTTGACTCAGTGCATGAAATTTTTAGAGCCAGTAAATTAAGTACCATTATAGTAAGAAAATTAATAAAGTAATAAAGCTATAATGTTTGGTAGTGTGGGAGTGTTCTACCACCACCTATCCAAGGGATTTATACAAGAGAGGAGAAAAGAAAGCCCTGTACAATTAATTTTCCACAACAATAAAATTAACACATTAAAAGTAATTAGTTTTCACAGCTGCCCACAACGAAGTCCTAGGAACACCTGGATGTCACCAGGGGATCAGCAAACTGACCAACGCTGTTTTTGAATTTATTTTTTTCCAGTAGTGCTTGTTGATGTTAAAATTTTGCTTGTAACCTTTTAAAATAAAGCTTGAAAGTAAGTAGACTGGAAGAGTTTTAAAGTTGCAAGTTTATTGGTGAAAGACTGAGGACTCACCATTAATTTCTCAGTACTATTATTAAAAAAAAAATACTTCTAACTGCTTGCTTCAAGGCAATTAAAAAAGGACATAGTTTCATATTCCTGGGGGAAAACAATGAATTTAATGTATATGCAGCCATAAAATCCCTCTGAAGCCTGTGGGGAATAATGCTTTCTCTCCTTCTCAGTTGCTGCTGCTTGTAAAAATTATTAGATGTGTCTTTCTCATTTCTACCTTCTTCATATTGTCTTTGTCTTTCTGTTCTTCTGTGTAGCTCCAACTTTTCTTATGGAAATCTATTTGTTTGGATTAGAGATCACCCAAACTGGACTACATCTGCAAGCATACTGTTATTCAGTAAGATCACATCACTGGGTCTAGGAGCTTTTAAATAGAGATATTTAAAACTAAGACAGAAGTCAAATAAGGACATATTAATACAGGTTAGATTAGCACACTGTATGTACTTTGAAAACCTCATAGTTAATTCAAAATGTTTTAAAATATTATGTTTGTTCCTGCATCTTCACATTATTTAACCATGTAAGCATTGGCAAGACTCAAACTTCTTTATCTCAAAAATCTTATTGGTAAAATTCCTATATTTTAAAGTTATACCTTTTCTCTTTTCTACATTCTAGTTTTTCACAGTTTGTTGTCCTGATCTCAATAAACATCTTTATGTAAATTATCCAAAATTCTCCACTAAACATAAATGAGGCCTTCTAGAAACTCACATTGTTTTCCTATATGAATATGTATTTCCCATTTAACCATTTTCTGTATTAATTTTCCATGAATATATAGGACATCGTCTTTCAGCTTTGTCAAACTAAGTTTTTGTAGTATATGAATCTCACAGTAAATTGTGGCTAGTCATATAGAATTCAAACTTTTTCAGCTGGAAAGTAGAGAATGTCCGGTATGTATTCTAATTACTTCTCTCTCCTTCTCTCTCTCTCTCTCTCTTTCTCTCTCTCTCTCTCTCTCTCTCTCTCTCTCTCTCTCTCTCTCTCTCTCTGTCTCTCACATTAAAGAGGAGAAATTGTGATTTGTTCTTTGCTTGCTTCTGAAATGTCATTTTCATCTTGATGAGAGGACAGTGTGTAGGATATTGGTTTTTTTTTTTTCAGTTTTCTTTTGTTTATACCAATCACACAAAAACAACAATAAACTAAACCAAACCAAAGCAAAGAAACCCCAAACCTTTATTACCTTCTAATGCTAGTTTGTAGAAAACAAAGCCTTTTCTATGGGTTGAGCTTTATATGTTGTGACATTGTATGGTGTATGTATGTCCCATTCAGGTACAATAGTAGATCTGGAGTTATCATTGAGGCAATTCAGAGGAAAAGCTCAGCTAGATAATGGCTGGTTGTCTGCATTATCCACTGTAAAACACAAGATCATTAGATAATTGCCATTGGGTACACTTAGAAAATTGCACTGAAGCATCTTTGGAAAGTAAATGGGAACTGTTTGTGTTAACCATGTCTTTGTAAAATCATGTGACCCCTGGAAGTCCTTTCACTTATATTTAAAGCTATTTTGTTGTAGTTGTCGCTGTTGTTGCTGTTTATTTTTGACTATAGAAAGACTGGTCATTCATGTCCCAGGGCCAGTATGATTAATAAGAGTCTCTCAATTGATTCTTGTAGCAGATATAATTTTCAGAGTAAAATATAACTCCTATGGGAAGAAACAGCTCCCTTCTCATGACTTCTGTTCTTACTTCTGCATAATGGAGTCTTTGGGAAGACTTAGCTGCACATCTATATAGAAATTACATTTTTTTCCTGTGGTATAGAGAGACTCATGAAGTCTTCTTCTTGATCTGAAGAATTCGTCGCTAGACATGAGATTTGAAGGATGATTTGGTTTCTCTGGCCATGAAACGATTAGTGTTGTTTTCACACTAGAGGACTTGTTATGGAAGCAGCTTTCTCATGAAGAAGCTTTCTCCCCCTCCTCTCTTTTACTCTCCTTCACCATTCTGTCTTCTGCCATGGAGTGATACAGGAAGTAGGCTCTCATCAGATACTATCTCTCAGCCTGTTAGTTCTGTTAAAGCAGTCCAGAATGGTCCAAGATGAAATGACTTCCTGACTCTATACATGGTGCTTAGATGAGGCCAATCCTCGAGCACATCTCAGCATTTTCTGGCATGTCATTGCATGATAACTTGTCAGTTGCATAGTGATGCATCTGAAAATAGGTTTCTGAATTTTCTGAATTTCTATGGAAAATATTGGGCTACAAATGACTGTTTAACTGCATGGAGGAAGGTTAAAGAGCATTCTCTTCAGCATTGATGATTCTTGTATGTAGTCACTTTCAGCAAAAGTTTCACTTTGCAAATCCAGTTACACAAAATAAAACAAATAAAGGAAACAAAACAAATTTAGATAATAGCATGTAAATATAAAAATAACAAAAACATCAACGTATCATAATGTTTGGAAATACAAACTAAAAAGTCAAAGAATTACCATTTCTTCTATAATTGTTCCATTTTTTAATATAACTGTTACAACAACAAATACTGTGCTGGTACAGAGTTAAATTCTATGTCCAATTTGAACCTAAAATTGAGGTCAGCTAGTGAACAAGAACCTTTTAAGATGTCCAATTCAAGGACAAAAATGGATTTTAAGGCACAAGGGACTATTAGCAACATAATAATTACATTCTTCCCTGTGTAATTGAAAAAGCTCTGATTTCATATTTTGTCTTAGTTTAAATTTTGACAGTGACATAAACAACAGAAATTAACCCATGCACTTCCAGGGGCTTAGATGCCTAAGGTCACGATATTGACAGATAGGACTACATTTATTTTGTTTCTGACTCAATCACATTTCCACCTACATAAATACATAAAAAAATTAAAATATTCTCATCAAACTTTCAAATTAACCAGATTACTAATATTTTTATGATATTTCTTCTAAGGTATGGATATTTTGATATACCATGATTTCTAATTTCTTGCATTATAAATATTCTATTGCTACTGTGTTTTTCTACAATTTCTTCTTGCTTTCAATGTCAGAACAATGATTCATTAATAAATAATACTTTTGGTAAAAATGTGGTTATGAAATCAGTAACTGCTAATATAAATACAGTAATGGTACATGTAATTTGAAGATAGCCAAGAGCACCCTAATTGGTTTTAAGACTCTAGCAACAAGTTGGAAAGCATGCCTGATACTGAATCCCGGACAATTATCCAGGGCTAGTAAGTTGTATATCTTGGAAGAGACCCTACTACATGCTAAATATTTGTTCTTACACATAAATGTAGTCCTCACCCCTTATTGAATTGTAAATTTCTGGTTGCATTTGATACTTTGCTGAAGTAGACTCATGTAGTGTTTTGCTGAACCTAGATCCATAAGAGGTTGTGTGATGTCTTTAGAGAATGTAAGTAGTACCCAACAGACAGTGATGCGTGCTTGAATTGCGAGCTGTGCAACAGGTCTTTGGTCTCTTGTCTTTGCTGATCTTCACTTCGTTAAGAGAGGTACATCAGCTAGCTTTCCAGCTCATTTTCGTTACTCCCTCTGACTTGTGCCAAACTGACAGAGGCCTGACTGTCTTTGCTTGGTTATGCTGGCACTATTGATTCATGTTTGGTACTGGATTTTTGGTGTCCTGACACTACTGAACTAGACTGCTGGTATCCTAACAAGTGGAGATTGGAATCACCCCAAAGAACTACTTCTAAACAGGCTCACATCCCCTCATACTATTTACCAATTTTTTTCCCTACCTTTCTATGTTGAGCTAGAAAGAGAAGCTGAAGCATTTGAGAACCCTTATTAATGTAGGTTTTGAAAAATATAACCCTACACGTCATCATGAAAATTTCTCTCATTCTCAACTGACAGATCTACAACATAATTACTGAACATAAGGGTTAGGGATTATCAATGAACATGAGGGTTAGGGATTATTGAGGAAAAAGGAATAGATAGACTGTAAGAGCTAGTAGAAGAGGGAGCTTACTGTATACCAAAAGTGTTAAATAAATATGAAAAAAATAGAATGTACTATGGCTTGGATAAAAAAAAAAGACTTATGAGTCTGCTGGAGTGTTTTAAACTAACAGTGTGAATAAATTAAAAATGTTAAATGCTAATAAATAAAATTTATTCAAGGCTGATCATAGGAAAAACAAACAAATGTAACATAATAACTAGAAACAGATATACTCTTGCTGTTTTGTTAGGTTTTCTGTTGTCCTTTTTATCTTCCCCTTTTCCACTTTCATTGTTTAATGTTTTATAGTGACATAATTTGTTCCCTTTTCATATTTTTGGATTTATCTATTATAATTATTTCTTTTGTACTTACTGTGAGAGTCATAAAAGCCATGTTGCAAAAGTCTATTTCAAGTTGATAATGTATGACCTTCAATTATATACAAACTGTCTTTTTGTTTCCACCTCTGCATAGTTTGTTTGGAGAATAATAAATCACCTCATTGTACTGTGCAACTATTTTATAGTTATCCTTATTTTAGTAACATATTTTATATTTATATGTAGAAGCAATAGCTTATAGAAAGCATTAGAAGAGCCAGAGTTGTTAAACCCTCAGGCTTTTTTACTTCAAGGGAAGAAAATGACTGATACCTAAGTGACTCCAGTTACTTAGGAAACAGAAGTGGATGCTGTCTAACAACCTGGTGAACTTTTGCTGTTCTATAGAGCTAAACTTTCTGATCCCCAATGCTGAGCATTGTTTAAGCCCTGAGCCAGGTCTTTGTTTCCCAGTGAATAGAACCCATCCTTATGAAAGAGGTCTCATTTCACATACTCTATCAAGGGAATCCATCCTTCTGCTCATTACAAATACTTTTTCCTAGGTCCTTACCCTGAGCACTGTTTATCTGTCGATAGAACTCATTCTTACTGTAAGGGTCACAGGTGTTTTGCTATATAGAGATACTTTTGTACTTTGCAAGGGAGTTTCAGTGCAACCATGTCCATAGCTCTGTTGTGACACTTGTCATGTAGAGACTTTCCCCAACATTTCACTGCATTTAAGTATGTAAGAAAAATAATAGGCAAGGTCAGATTATGGAAATTTTTGATTGAGTACCTGTTAAAGTGATACTGATCTAAGTACCCTTTCTTACCTCATGTGTATTATTTCCCTTCAGGCTGTGACCTTTCTGTTATAACTACTTGTGGCTTTTATGTTTTAACATCCACTACAGAGCTGTGACTAACTATCCCTACAGTACTACATTATCTGCACTTATCTACACATTTCCTTTATTAGTAAGTTTTGTAAGGTAATATGCTTTGGTCTGCTGTCTATTTTCTTTTGATTTCAGCTTAGATTCTAAATACTCTTAGCTAGCAACACACTGTTCTCTTTTTATTTAGTGATAATTTTACCTCAAAAGTAATTTGGAAGTGCACTTAGTCATTTTTCTTTTCAAAGAGCAATGACCATTTCATTCCCTCCTGACCATCAAGTGTTCTGCTAATAACAGATCCACCAATAGTCGTATTAGCTCCTGGTACATGGTTACTACTTGATTAACAATCTCCATTTTTTGAGTTTTAAAATGTACCTAACTCATTATTGTGCTATTCTTCAGCATCTTCCACAAGTCTTTTTGCCTTACTGAATCTGACATTTTTTATGCATATTTGAGAAGGTTCATTATTATTTCTTAAGGTCCCTATCTTCTCCTAAAATTACAATATTCTATTTGAGTCTCCCACTATGTTTTTTTTTTTTTTCAATTTCTTCATATATTTCTTTCTTTCTGCTCTTGAAGGTTAGCTGCATCTTCTCTGACTAAACCCAGACCTGGCAGTCCTCCGCTGTATATGTGTTTGGGGCTACATATCAGCTGGTGTATGCTGCCTGGTTGGTGTTGCAGTGTTTGAGAGTTTTCTAAATTATACCAGGTCTCATTATACGTTGAGTGATAGAGAAAGCTGTCAATTAAAAAGCCCTTTGAATAGTTGGAATAATGTATATACACTTTATTCTGCCTTTAGGTGCAAGGTGGCTTTTCTGAGATGCTTGAACCTCAGCCTGTTGTCTCTACTGTTGCCTTTTGTGTCTTGGAGGCCTGCTCATTTCTGAAGAAGAAACGGAAGAAAGGAAGTCTATCTTGAGAAAAATGGAGTTGGGGAGGCTCTAGGACCACTGGATGAAAGGAAACTGTCATTGGGATGTATTGTATGAGAAATGAATCTACATTAAATAAAAAATTAGTATTAATTAAATAATTAATAATTACTTAGTGATGTTATTTGATTATTTAATTTACATTTTATTAACTATTTATTTAATTTATTAATTAAAATTTTTAATTTTAATTTCGTTACTTATGCAATTAGCTAATTAGTAAATTGTTTAATTTACTAATTAATTTACCAAATTAATATTTATTAATTCACTACTAAAAAGAGTAATTATTAAATAATTAAATAATAATTTTTATAAGATTTATGCCAGGTGGAGGTAAGATGATGAGGAGGCTACCTTTAAAAGTCAGAGGTTAGAAATATTGAGCATTGATAAAATGCTTCTATGTTGTGTCTTAGCCAAAGATTCAAATGCTGATATGCAAAAACAAAACCAAAATACTAAAGAGGAATGGCAATTGAATGAGATAGTGAGTGAGTGTCCCAAAATAGTAACAGCTTCAGTCTGTGTTGTTTCAAATTAAAATTCTTTTTAATTATGAAGATGGGTTTACACATGGTAAAAGTAATAAAGTTGGTGTTTCTGAGGCAGAAAGGAAATTGAAAGCTTCTGAATGTCACTTTTTTCACTAATGTCTGGCCTCTATTACTCTTCTCAACCAACTATTCAAATTATTTTTAGTTATGTATTTATTTATTTACTTACTTTATATCCTGACCATAGTTTCCTCCCTGTTCTCCTCCCAGTTCTTTCCCACCATCTCCTCTCCCCTTATCCCATCCTTTCTTCCTCCATTTATTTTCAGGAAAGGAAAGAACTCTCAAGGATATCAACCAGGCCTGGCATATAATACTAGGAGCCTCATCTCCTATTGAGGTTGTATTGAGCCTCATCTCCTGTAGAGGCAGCCAGTAGTAGGAAAGGGTGCCAAAGTCAGGTAAAAGAGTCAGAGATAGCTCCTACTCCCACTGTTATGAGTACCACATGAAGACCAAGCTACACAACTGTAACATAAGAGAAAAAAAAATCAAGAGACAACTCATGCTGTTGAGAATGTCAAACAAGGGGTACAGTCCTCCATTGCTCATGGGAATTCAAACTTGTACAGCCACTTTGGAAGTCAGTTTACCGTTTTCTCAGAAAATTCAAAATAGATCTATCTCAAGACCCAACTATTTCCTTTCTAGGCATATATGCAAAGGATGCTCTATCACACTACAAGCACACTTGCTCAACTATGTTTATTACAGCTTTATTTGTAATAGCCAGAAACAGCAACCAACCTAGATGTCCTTCAACTGAAGAATAAATATAGAAACTTCTCAGATTTTAAAATATATAATTTATTTTTTTTAGATTATCTATTTTTTTAATTTTTTATTGGATATTTTATTTAAAATACAGATGTCATCCCCTTTCCCCATTTCCCCTCCCTAGAACCCCCTATGTCAACCCCTTCTCCTTTATGCTTTTATATCATTTTAATTGCATGCATGTATTAAGGTCAGTTCTAGATTGAGCGTCTAGCAATACAATAGATGCAAATAGTCAAGGAACAAGCAATACAATAAACACAAATAGTCAAAAAGCAAGGTATTAAACTGTCCTTTCCAACAGGGAAGTGAACAAGGTCCGGGAAGATTACCTGAGAAAGAGAATTGGGGAAAAAGGAGAACACAAAGAACTACGGCTTGTCTATAGGCTGATCAAACTGATGATTATAATTTTTTCACACAGGGGTTATATACACATAGAGGCAGGATGTGGGGAAGGGGATGACGCAGGAGTGTAGGTGTACCAATATCTTCCAGAACAGGGTATCGCTGGGTGAAGGTTCAGGGAACAGGTCACTATGACTCTGACTATGATTCACTTGTCCTTATATAAGTTGGTACTATCCACCAAGGCTACCTATCCACAAGGTCTATGACTATCCAGTCTGGTAAATTTCCACCAAGGCTACTTGTTTACAAGATCTTATAGCCATCTGTTCCGTGATTTTCCATAGAGACCAAGACTTTGTGTTAGCAAGCTGACTTAGGCCTATGGCTGATTTTAGGCCTTCAGTGTGTAAGCAAGGCTGCCCCTGACATTAAACCCAATTACGTGAACACTCCCGTGATTGTGATCACTGTTTCTAAGGGCTTATCAGGGTGACCAAAGTAAACTGTTCTTCCCTATAGCCCCTCCCGGTTCTTCTCCTTTCAACGTCTCCTATTTCCCACCTTGATTCTCAACTTGATAGCATCCTTTTCATTAATAATTATTACTGAGAGAAAAAAAAACCACAGGGACAAGAAAGAATCTCCACCAGAATGGAGTAGGATGGACCATGTCAAGAAGGAAAAGGAGGGTGTAATGGTTGAAATGTAGGTACAAGAAGGATAGCAGCATCCAGAAGGGCTGCTCCAAAGTATCTAAGGTAGCAAAGATAAGGGAGCACCCAGAAGGAGCCAAGGCAACAACATAAAACATAGACTTAAGAGATATTAAGTTAGGAATGCTGGAGGGGGCTGCAAGGAGGTTTAGAAGTGCTCAGCCATTGAGCTAGTCAAGGCATAACAAAATTAGTTTATATTTGTGTGTGGGTCTCATACATAAATCCAGAAAGTTCTTGGGTAAGTGCAGCACTAATGAGACCTGCCAGGAGGAAAATCAGTTAACTAATTCGCTGCTACACAAGAAAGGACTTTTAGATAGAACTCAAGAACTTAGAAGTAAAGGGAGTAATGGCATTGAGAGTAAGGGTATTATAGTGACATCAGAGCAGGAAGGAAAAGCAAGATTAGAAGAGAGCGGAGAGAATATTTTAGAGAGAACTTTTTTGAGGAGAACTGCTGTAGAAACTTTTGGAGAACTGGAGAACTTAGAAATAAAGGTGAAACCACTTTTCAAAGTGTCTCTTTTCCTTCTATGACTTCAACTAGCAGGTTAGGAGTTAAAGCAGCACAGTTCCTGTGCAGATAGAAGAAAGGCTACTTTACTTAATCACCTGCTGTTTTATGATGAGGTGCTAAATGCCAGAGACTGTGGTTTCTATGCCCCAAAGAAACTCAAGCAGGTCAGCTACAGTAGAAAAGTGTCTCGGCCTTTAGATGGGTAAACATTTTATTATTAAACAGCAACCCTAAATATCTCCTAAGATGCTCTTCCCCCTCTGCTGTGTCAAAAGGAATCAACAACAAAGAACAGCTGGGGCTGGTCCCCCAGAAAATATGTTTTCTCAAATCGTTGTACAATTTTTAATTTCTACAGAAATGTTGCAATGTGTCAGAGGTCTTTGACTTGGAGTGCTTGCCAGCAGTTTTTATCTTTGGCACTTTTAGTTGACTATTCTGATATTTGTGTAGACCAGGTAACCAGCACTAAAAATCTTATTAAAGTAGGCACCATCACTTTTAATTCTCTTATCAGTTAGATCACCAGTATTTTATTTTATACAGCTGTGGTTGACTTTAATTAGATTTTCAAATTCTCACAAACACTTTCTAAGTAATCTACACGGAGTACTTTGTTTCAGCCAATTATGCGAAGCTTTCTTTTCCTTACATTTCTTCAAATGCTACAGACAAAATCATGAATTCCCCTGTGGAGTTGTCTCTCAGTCCTCTTTTAAAACTGTATGAACACTATTCAGTTCCACTGACTTTTTATTTTTATATGAAGGAGTTTCTTCCTTCCTTTTAACATGGAATTTGCAGGAGATTAAACTCAGGCTGTCAGACTTGGTTTGGTAGCAAGTTTCTTGATGAATCATCTCACTGACATAGGATACCTGATATTGAAGTAAGTTCTCCATATGTGAGTGCCTACACACACACACACACACACACACACACACACACACACACTCACCACACACTTTTCACCTGGTACTGTAAAATTATGACGTTATTAATTATTGTGAACAATGTGTGTCTAACCAAGAGCCTGGTGCCTTCTGGATAAATGCCTTACTACTAATCTCAATCCCTGGTCTTCTCATTTATTAACTACATTTTCTATTAAATTTCATTCTGTAATTCTTATCTATTCACTGCTGTGCATTCTGTAATTCAGGAAGAAGGACATTTTTCTCCATGATGCTACAAACCATCATAACATTTTCATTAAGGTCCTTTAAAATTTCTCAATTATATTTCTCAATATATTTATATTTTTATTTCAAAATATATGTATATTCTCAAATTTATAAATACCCAATTTTCTAAATCTGAGGTCTAGTTCAATGATATATATACATATATATATATATGCATATGTATGTACATATATATAATATTTACCAACTGAATTAATAAATGTATCAATCAACTTTAATCATAAGTAAAATATTTTTACGAATGATTCTTGGCTATTCTTAGTAATTTTAATTTATATGAAACTTGTTCTAATTGTAATCACTATTAAACAGTCTCTAGAGTAAATTTGGACTAATTTAGTTTTTTTATTCTCATTCCATAATGCGAGGATAGCCATATGTTGAATGTGTTCTTTAACTTACAGTTGTTTACAAAGCTGCCAGTTAGAGAGTATTGGAGTAACTCTCTGTATACTTATTTTTGAAATTTATTATTTTGATGATTTTATTAAAAGTTTAGTCTCTACTCATATTTTACTTTCTGTTTTTGTATGGGGATGTGTGTTGTATACATATGTGCATGTATGTGTGTAGATATAAGTTATTGTGCTGGTGTGCTTGCACACGTGTGCTTGAAGTGGTCCAAGACTGATTTTATGAGTCTTAATTACTATCTATGCAAATTGTGTCAATTGAACCCAGAGCTCACTGATTTGGCTCCTGTTGCTAGACAGCTTGCTTCAGGCTTCCCTCCAACAGTCTTTTACTAAAGGATCTACAGTTTGACCACTACCATATCACGTGGTATGTGTGTCCCTGTTCTCATGTCATCTTCTTCCCTCTTTGTCCCCTCCTGTTTTTCTTCTTCTTCCTCTTCTCTCCATTTCTCTGTCTCTATTTCTCTCACCATATCCTCGCTCTGTCTTTCTGGAGAAGTGTAAAATTTAAGTCTAAATATATTTGCCTAGGAGCCTTTCATGAAAAAGGCATTAAAGCCTTTTCATCAGTTGTGATGATTATCAGGTACTTGTAAGTAGTCTATACTGTGTATAGAATTTTCTATCATAGATGACTTTGAAGTAGTTTTTGTTTGTGAATAAGTTTTAAATATTATGGAATACTTTTTCTTCAGTAAGGAATAATTTATGCATTAACTGATTATTGGTTTGATGAAGAATACATCTTCATTGCTAGAAAGGTCAAGCTAATAAGAAATATTATCATTTAACAAATATAGAAGGGTTTTTCAATAATTATGTTGGTATAAATACATACACACATATATAAGCAGGATTATGCATAACATGTGCATGTATAAAAGGAATATAGTTTTGATATATATTAAAGGGATAGAGAGATAGACAAATATTATTGTAGAATTGATGAGCTTTCTTTGTAAATGTTTATAATATGCTTAGTGTTTTCACAGAAATATTTCAATTGTATATGAATATATAGAATCCCCCTCCTTACTTT
The DNA here is from genome assembly GCA_021653895.1 of Mastomys natalensis. Classification (NCBI taxonomy): domain Eukaryota; kingdom Metazoa; phylum Chordata; class Mammalia; order Rodentia; family Muridae; genus Mastomys; species Mastomys natalensis. The sequence goes on along the minus strand of JAJTUV010000766.1, from coordinate 743,812 downwards.
GGTTTTAGAGACATGGTTTATTTATGTAGACCATGCTGGTCACAAACTCATTAATGCTCCTGCCTCAGTCTGAGTTCTTGAATTATACATGTGTGCTACCATATCAAATAGAGAAAATTTTAGGATTCTTAATTTCAGGGCTGAAGAGATGGCTCAGTGGTTAAGAGCAATGGCTACTCTTCCAGGTGACCTGAGTTTAATTTCCAGTTCCCAGGTATCAACTCACAACAGTCTTTAGCTCCAGCTGCAGGAGAATCAACACCTTCACACTGGCACACATGTATGCAAACACCAATACACATTAAAAATAATGTGAGCTTCCCAGATCTCAATGAGGATGACTTAGCCTAAATGCCCAACAATAACCTAAAGAGACCACGTCCAGTAGATTGACATGACTCCCCATTGAGGTATGAGGCTACCCACCTATCTTCAATATTTTTTAACTCAGAATTGTTCCTGTCTAAAGGAAATTAAGAGACAAAAATGGAGCATAGTCTGAAGGAAAGGCCATTCAAAGACTGCCCCAACTTGGGATTCATCCCATGAGCAGGCAGTAAACCCTGACACTATTACTGATGCCATGTTGTGCTTGCAGACAGGAGTCTAGCATGGACAAACACAGTAAATCAACTTCTAAATCTCATCACTTCCTATTTTTGTGATATAAATGCTGTCAGGGCACAGTTTAATCTATAAACATGATATTCGTGAGAATGGACAACAAATAGAAGTATTTCCCATGATGTTTATATATCTATAAAAGAATTAAATATGGGGTTAATACTAAAGTATAGTAAAATTCTAGTTCAGAATTAAGGAGTGTAAGATGTAATAAGATTCTGAAGTGATGATCAGTTATCTTTTTTTATTATTTATGGTTGAGTTTTTGTGAAAAGATAGAAATAACCATGACCTTTTAATAATGTCACTTTTTGTTAGATATTCAGGTTGTATGCCATAAACAAAATATCCACAGTTCTTAAAGTCCTTTTAAAAATTGCTCACTATAACTCCAGTCAGTTTACAGAAAGTTCCCATGCATCCCTAATGTGATACCTGCAGAGCACCATGGAATCTGTCATAGAAATGTCAATTGATTCTCTATAACCTTATATTCGTTTTTGCAAAACAATTAGATTTTTTTTTTTTAGCTCAGAGTGGCATTGGAGTCAGGGATTCAAAATGGAGAATTTAAGTAAAAATAAAATTGAAGACTTATTTTAGTCTACCAAATGGTTTAGTTAGCAGTTTGTCAGTTCAACCAGCATGTTTAGATTTTTGACATTATAAATCTTACCTCCCTTCCTCAAATAAACAAAACAATTAGAAAAGCACAGAAGTCACAAGCCATTTAATACTCATAAAAGCTTCTTGTTATGTAGCTTTAAAACTGGGCAGCTGAAGTAAATACCCATCTTGCTTTTAGAGTAATTGCAGTTTAAATGTGAGCACAGGGCAGAACAACCCCAGTAATTAACCACCTTGCTTTTAGAGCACCTTTCATCAGTGTGTATCTTTGAAGCAGAACTAAAAGGAAATAAAATGACTTCCAGTATAGCAACTATTTTTTTTTTTTCGCTTCAAGCAGTTTGTTCCAATTATGTGCAGAATACAGAACATCCAACGAAGCTGGAGTTTTCATGTTATTTTAATGCACTAAAATGTGGTTCTGTTTGTTGACTTTTACATTCTCTTTGATTTATTGCCATAAATTATTTGCACAAAGTATGTACATATATCTTTGAGTGTTTTGCCTGTTTGGTTATATTTGGTGTGACTAGTTGAGAATTTCTCTACACATTAAGAAACACTGTGTCTTGGTTATCACTTACATGACTCTAAAGGAATTGGCCTAACCTGAATAAGACGACACAAGTGTTCTGTCTTTGGCCCTATTCTCATCACTGACTGGGTGAGTTATTTCTAAACATCAGGCTATAACCAGTTCAATTGCCACATGTTCTGCCAAACAGTGTGGTTTCAAATAATAGCTTCCAGTAATGACTTTGTGTTCAAATAAGACTATAAAATGTATTGTATTTAGTCACTGAAGTTGTTGATTCTGGTTTTTCCCAGTTATCGATATAGCAGCCATGTTTTCCTTACTACAAATTGTATTTACAATCTTGTAAAAAACAGAATCAGTAAATAAACATTTATAATTTTGAGAGAGCATTGATGTTCAATCTATTATTAAATATTTGTTTGAACATTTGTCTTTTAAAAAGAGATGTCATTATCTGAGATTGAAAATCAGTTTCTGAGAAAATTCTTATTGAAAAGCAAAGAAGGATTTACAAAATATGGTTTGTCAAACTAAATATTAACATACATGGTTGTTGAAAAAATTTTTTTGAATTCAGTATGCTCTCGAGCAGAGAAACATTTAAAAATCTACATTTTGCTGGCAAGTGTGGTGATATTAGATCTAACTTGCTTCCCATGAAACAGAGTTATGTAATAACATTTTGCTTATAAAATTAACAACCAAATACTCAAAATTAGCCTCACTTCATCCCCCACCCACAATGTACAGATTCTGTTTCTCTTTTCAATTTCCTCTACCTTTATTGTCCAGATTCGAAAAAAAAAAAAAAAAAAAAGCTACTTTCTGCCTGATATTCTCACTGACATCTCAGCATCTTATCCTGCACCATAAAATTTGATTTATTCTGGTGTCTTCCATATTCCAAGGATTTCAGACTCTTTGTTCACCAGTTTTTCTCTGTAGACACTACAAAATCTCTCTAAATTCTCAACCACTCTTTCAGCATCTAAAGGCAACCCTCCATTTTAAATGTTTATAGTTGGAGAGATGAATTCATCATTGCTGATAAATTTAAAAAGCCAACTGGAAAGTTACGTTACCTCTCATCGATTATAAGTAGCCAGATGGAGAGTTTTGAAACTAACAAATCTGTAGATCTCGGTAGATGCCTATAACCTTGTAACTGTGAACAAATGAAGAACAGAGCTGCAGGTCTTAGACAATGGATTTTATACTGTTAAGCCAAATATAAATTAAATTTTAATATTCTATGAAGATGTAGACAACTTTGATTGTCTGGTATTCAATAAAGCAAAAGCAAAACAGTCAGTTGCTTCTGTCATTTCCAGCTAACAAAGCATAAGATATTAACCTGTGTTGAGGACTAAAAGATGTCTGTGTTAGCTGTGTGCCTCAGTTGGTTTCTTTTTAATATCAATTTTCTCAAATGATTGAGAAATTCCCATAATTCCAATAGAGTTTCCTTTCAATTAAATAAAATATGTAATAATAACTCAACAGGATGCCTAGCAATTATGTTATTATTGATTGATGAGATTCCATTATATCTTTGGTATTTTTTTATGTTACCCATCAACAAATGCAATGTTTGCGTTAATATAGATAAGAAAACTTAATTTTAGTTTATAGAAATAAAACATAACTCATTCTTAGTATATTTTATTACATTTACTTACTTAATTGTGTTATGTATTTAGGGAAGGACATAAGTGCCACAGAATGTGTAGAGGTCACAGGACAAATTTAGGGGAGTTGCTTTTTTCCCTCCAATATATGGGTACCAGGGATTGAATGCAAGCACTCTGGCTTGGAAGAAGATAACTTTAACTATCAAGTCAGTTTTTGAGCTCCTTCTTAATATTTATAAAGTGATTTTTGCCTTTTGGTCTATTCTGTTGTGGTAGACATCCCAGGCATACCATGGAAATCCAAGAGGAAAAAAGTAGAATAGTTAACTTGGTGGCCAAATATTGCGTGATGAGTATTATGATCATTATTGTTCTAAACACTTTGTAATAGCTGAAGGCAGTGCTAAATGTAATGTAAAACATTAATGTAATATGTCACTTTTAGCATTATAACACAGTTTTGTAAAATACATCCCATAGGTAAAGACCTCTAACATGACATAGACAGACAAGTCCTCAACAGGCGATCACTCAAACATTCAAAGTAAGGCAATACCTACGAAATTAAACTTCAAATTCTGAAATATTTGTTTACTCAAATTACTGAATTATGTGTTATCCCTGTAAAAGAGAGTCTCTATAAAATTCGGTGGTTAAATTGATGATTTTTAAGCTCAGTAACCAAATTTTATCACAAACTTTGGATCACTTTCCCTTTGAGATTTGTTGGAAAGTATTGTTTAGTTGAAATGTTTCAATGGCTATAATGAATATATTCATTGAATTTGACAAAATATTTTAATATATGCATCTATTTATGGAAGTAAATATTAAACATCTTTCCTAAAAGTATGTGAAAGTGTTGAAAATGCAGATATATTCTGACCCGACCCACAGGTCTGATTATTTGTGGGGTATCAAGGTGGACCATCACCTGAAAAATAACACGGACAGGAAGAGAGAACGGAGACAATGCAGCAGGAAGTTTTGTCAGGGTCTCGCTTTAATGGGGGAGCAGTTTACAATATATAGTCTTCAGCAAAGGAGAAAGGGGGGCAAAGGATGAGGTGGGGATCCCTGCCCAGGGTCATCCCACCATCACAACTAGAGGAAGTCTTTTCTTAACTTGGTACTGATTAATCTTTCCAAACAGCAGGTTAGTTTCACTGTAGGCTCTCCCAGAACAGCAGGTAGTTTCCTGGGCTTGGCTCTTGACAGAACAGGAGATTCTTCCTTGGTCGAAGATCAAGTTCTCCCAAAGGAGGCAGTTTCTCATAAAGGCAGTTCACAACTTTCGTTAGCTGGGATGGTGGTCCAGGGTCCCCAACAATATTCAATGTATTAAATGTCATTTATAGAAAGATAGTTTCATAATCATTTTAAATATATTACTTTTTATGAGTCCCTATAATTGTAAATTATCTGACCTACACCACTTGAGCTCATGTATACCTTTATGATCCAAACTATATTTAAATACCTATTCTATAAAACAATTCTAATTTATAAATAAGTATAAAATTAAAGTTTAATAAAATTCTTCTTATATTCATCATTAGCTAAAGTATAGGTATGGAAACCGTATATAAGATTTAATTTTTCATTTGTTTTACTTTTATTGTCTTTGTTTTATTGATTATATGTTTGGTGATATTTTAAGCATAGTATTGGTATGTAGCCTACCTCATACTTACTATTCTCTCTTAGTATCTATTGTTCTGATATTTCAGATATATACAATTCTTACTAGCTATGTGTAGGCTACATTTGCTGTCAATGTCATATTTAGTATTCTCTGTTTGATAATTTTAACAATAAAATAAATCAAAGCATGAGAAAATAAACTCAGATGAAAATTGAACCAGGAGTGGGGATGTCACTATGCTGTATATACCCATGCATTTCTTAGGTCCCAATATTGCTTGGAAATACTTTGTTGGAAAAGCTTGCTAAAAAGCCTTTGAATGTTGGAAGTAAAACTTAATGAAGCATTCTAGTGAAAGTTGGAAACACCAAAGGTGGGGGGGATTAAAATGTGTATTGCAAATGCTCAACTCCAGAGGTTTCAGAAAGAAATAAAGACTCTAATAGGACCTGAGTTAGGTCCTAGTCAAGTTGTAATCTGAGAAAAACTGGCTCCATTCTGCTTTTGTTCTTAGAACTCATAGGGGCTGAATGAAAAAAAAAAAATAGCCTAATTTGTTTGGTCGAGGAAATTTCAAAGCAGAACAGCATTGAGGTTTTTTTATAGTTATTGTTGACTGATTCAGTTCAGAACAACAGTAAGAAAAACATTTAAGTAAATCAGCAAGAAGGCATTATATAAAATGAAATGTAACTTTAGAGAGAATCGGTATGTAAGAAAACTTGAAGTAGTGACCAAGGTTACAATAAAGGGCAAAACATTAGTAATTATGAAGGATAAGTACAATTAGAAAGAAACATCCTTATCATCAATGGGAAGGTAGGCAGGGTGACTCTTGGAGAAGACCACATACCTCCAAGGCTCCTATTTGGGAAAATACTTTTCATTTGTAAAGAGAGAGCTGAAATTGCGACCATTTGCTGAGGTGAATCCCTTGCTGCTGGAACCAACTCTAAAGAAGCATTTCCCCATTAGTACAGAGGCTGTTGCAAGTGTGGTCTAAGTGACCAGACTCCATCCTAATGTCCTAGTAGAACTCAGCAGTGTTGTCCATGTAGTACTGATTTTACAGGCACTAAGAATGTGGCATTGAAGGTTGATGGACTCTTGTACCAAACTTATAAAAATGTACTGAGGCAAACAACCTGTTCCAGGGTTGGAGTCTCTGTAATGAAACTCTCAGAAGATACTAGAGGATGATAGTTCTCAGCCTTCCTAATACTGAGACCTTTAAATAAAGTTTTTCGTGTTGTTCTGAACACCACAATCTTAATATTATTTCTTTGTTACTTTATAACTGGAATTTGCTAGATATGAGTCATAATTAAATAGCTGCATTTTTCTATGTTTGTAGATAACTCCTATGGAGTTTATGACTAATGCAGTTATGACCCAAAGGTTAATAACCAGTTCTTTAGGAAATTTTGAAGGTAAATTTCAGTGGAGATGTATAGATACTGAAGATGCCAGAATCACTGGATTATTTTCATGTGGCAGTTTCCTCTAATATTAAAACTTCCCATGTTAGAGAAAATCTTGTGAAGACACACAGTATTAAAAAAAAATTTACAAATACAGAGGCAGATGCTCACAGTCAACCACTGGACTGAGCGCAGGGTCCCAGATGGAGGAGTTGAAGAAGGAACTGAAGAAGCTGAGGGCTTTGCAGCCCCGTGGGGGCTGCAACAATGTCAACTGGCCAGTCCCCCCCGGAGCTCCTGAGGACTGGACCACCAACCAAAGTGTACACATGGAGGGACTCACTGCTCTGGCCACATATGTGGCAGAGGATGGCCTTGTTGAACATCAATGGAAGGAGCAGCCCTTGGTCCTGTGGGGGCTAGATGTTTCAGTGTAGGGGAATGCCTGGGTGAGAAGGCAAGAATGGGTGGGTAGGTGGGGAGCATGTCATAAAGGTAGGGTGAGGGGTGATGGGATAGGGATTTCTGGAGGGGAGACCTGGAAAAGGGATAACATTTTAAATGTAAATAAAGAAAATATCCAATAAAAGAAAAAAATAATTGATTAATTAAAAAATAAATAAAAAGAGTTTAAACAACTATATGTTTTAAGAGAAGTAAACATTTCATTCTTCATACAATTTCCTTACATCAGGAAACAAACAACTTGATAATTTCAGGAAGTCCATGAAACTGACTACACTATGTCTCCCTCTACCCAACCAAATAGAAATGTCAAAGACTGCTGAAAGAAACTCTTTGAGAAGCTGAGCTGCCTGAAATTAGTAAAGTCCGCCCAAGGAGCCTGGAAGAGTCACAGACCAACTGAGATACATGGAGAGAATGTTCTCAAATCTATAAATTTCCTGCGGATTGTACAAAGTAATCCAAGTTTCCAGCTCTTATGAACTGTCACCCATGCTGAGGTAGGTGACATAACTGATTTTGAAATATTTCTCTTTATGTAAGCCATCCATCACTCTTATTACTATAAGTTACATCAGAAAAACTAATTGTTTCACCAATCTGGACTTTGGTGATGTTTGTACTTTGATCTGTTGTTGGTTTTCTATCTTGGATGAATAGACACTTATTTATGCCTTCCCAGATAGTGTCTTAAAAGGGATTTTGATGAATACATGTTATATACATGTAAAAGAGACAGTTGTAAAAGAATATATTTTATATGATTACATATTCATTACTTAAATTGTCTTGAGTCAATTTAACTATAATTTTATAAGAAAAATATTGTTTTTTGTTTAGTCTAAATTCTGCTTTTACCTTATTCATATTTTTATTTTTGATAAAAGACTAATAAAATCAGTTCTATCTTTTTCTTTTTCCAATAAAGCTTCACTTAAAAGTATTTTTGATGGTTACTATTTTTTATTGAATACTATTCTTAAAACACAAGGTCAAACTAGAACATTATTATTAAAGAATTTCCATGACAGATAGTAAAGTGTAGCTTACTCCAGTCTCTACTTCTAGACATATTGACTTATTTTAACATTAATAGAACAGATGCAGTAATAAAACACATTTTCTGCCAAAAAGACTCTGTGTTAAAGACAATTATGTACATGATTTTTTAAACTTTGCATGATTTCACACATGTAATTTTTCTGCATATATTCTATATCTGTTCTCATCTTGTTAATGTATTCCACCTAAATAATCATCTTCAAGGATTTTCTATTAACATAATATGATTTCACTAATCATTGGATAAAGATACTCTCTTACTTTCACTGATAAATGAAAATGCAATGGCTAATAGGAATAAGAAGAGCCAATAAGACAGAAAACAAAACACCAATAGCATTGTCTTCATTTAAAAAGAAAATAAAAGAAAAAAGAACATAGAAAAGTAAGGAAATGATACAGTAGTTGTTTGGCTTGTGTTGGGAAGATGTCTCATGGGTAAGTTATTAGTTGGGGACCTGAGTTTAGATCCTCAATATCCAAATAAACATGCACACATGATAATACAATCTAGAATTGGGGTAAGCACTGAGAAGAGACTTGTCAAGGCCTGCTGACCACCTAATTTATTTGAATCTGAGATCTAAGTGTAGACAGAGAACCTGGATGAAAAGAGATAGCAAAGCATAGACGGGTTACAAATATTCTTGAGGTTGGTCTGTCTGATAGTGATATGATTACTTAATGTGAAATAACTTTAATTTTCCTAATTCTATTTTCTAGTATATAGTAATACATGTTTAAAAGGTTCCCAATAAAAGATACCTTTTTCAATTGAATATATATATTCAATATATATAAATGAATATTATTTATAGCATATATGTATACATGTATATATATATACTTTTATCTATATATTATATGCATATTTATATAATATAAATATATATAATCATATAATCTAAAATTTATTATACTGGAAAATATTTAGTTCCTTTTCTATTAGTAACATTATTAGGAACCAACATTACTAGTAAGTTTTTAAATATGAGGTTGAAATTTGAGTATAGATAATTCACAATAATTTTGAAATGCTGATGTATTGCATTGACCTTACAACACTGATCCCTGAGTGTTTTTCGAATCTTTTATAAGTGAATGGAATTGTGACATGCTACAGTAGGTTTCCAGTACATTGTTAAATCCAGAAACACACATGTGAGGTTATTGAGCACTAAGTTTCCAGACTAAACATCAATTTTAGATTGTGTTCTATGTTTTGCTTGTTAGTATTTGTGATCAAGAAACTTCAAAATCCTAAATTTGTCACCCTTTCAAAATAAATTTGGGAACTGACTTTATTACATATCTTTAGATAATAAAATATTCCTTCATTTTACAAAAAATATTAAACCACTGTATATAAACCATTGTATATGGAATTTTTGGAAACTGAGATTGAATCGATATGCCTGTCTTCAAAATATTCTATTATTTATCAATGTTATGTTCACAGATGTATCTTCATGTCCTGCTTTTAGTAATAATTTCTATATTTCTACATTTTACAATTTTCACATTCTTAATTTTTCCAATGGAAAATAGCAGATAACTCATTCATGTTATTGCATTTAGATGTTTTAAAATATTTAAAATTAAACAGTAATTCACTATTAAACACAGAGCAATATCTCCAGAAATCTTTCATCAGATTTCAAATGAGGTACATTTGTAGAATGAGTTATAAACAAAGAGATTATTTTGTGAATTATTTTAGGAATTAATGAGGAAGTTGTTGCAGCTTTTGTGTGTTTCTTTTACCGAGGAAAGAGGAGAACTTTATGAAGGGTTTGGGGTATTTAATGGCTAACAAGTGTTTAGTGGTAGTGTCAGGCTTTATCTAGAGCTTTGAAAACCATAAAGACTTAGATCTATTCACTAACATATTTCCCTAAGCACTGTACCTAAAGGCATGTTCCTTCTAGCTATTAGATTGCCCTGCAGTAGTCCACCAGAGACTTGTGAAAGCCAAGGAGAAGATTATCTGAATCATGGATTGCCCTTGAATTTATGCTTCTCCTTGATGAAAGCTCAGTAGGCTGTCTGTATAGCAACAAGTGTTGCCTGAAACATCCACAGATGATTCCAATTGTTTGAGAGTCAGGATTTGTCACTTATTTGGCAATCTTCCAGCCTATTGTTAGGAACAGATTAGTCCTCTGATATTAATTCATAAAGCTTAATTTGAATAATTCTCTAGCTAATTTATTCATGAAGCAGAAAGTTGGCAATAATGAATTCAGCTTAGTGTTTTTCGCATGTCATTTGTTGCTTTGATGTGTTCAAAAATAATGATGAAAATGGATAAATATTCATCCAGCACTTTTAAAATCTCTTTGATATATATTGACAATTCTGGTTATTTTAAAAGCTTTACAAAGAAACATTTTCATAATTAGATAATTCATACATAAATTTAAAATACTATGTAAGCATCATGAAGCCTATATCTCTCCTAAATGATAAGAAACAAATCTACAATTTAAAACCTACCATGTTTTAGAAAATCTAAAGATTTCAATTACAGTAACCTAGTAAACAACATTGGAAACCAAACCTTATGTAAATGAAAAAAAAAAAAAGATCATGTTCTATGTATGTTGGCTTACAGGTTTATTTAAATAAAATTTAAAACAAGGAAATCCACGATATAGTGACTTCCTTTTACTCCTCTTAATTAAATATATGTAGTCAAAACTGGCAATAAGATTTCTATGATAGAATTTTGTAGAGAAAGGCTACCCACACTATCTTCACAAGTTATTTAACTTCAGAAATTGTTCTGAACTAAAGGAAAGTTAAGAGACAAAAATGGAGGCAGATAGTCTGAAGGAAATGCCATTCAAACGACTGCCTTCAACTTGGGATTCATCCCCATGAGCAGGCAGTAAACCCTGCACTATTACTAGATTAGGCCAATGTTGTGCTTGCTGATCAGGATCTAGCATGGACAACCACAGTAAATCAACTTCCTAAATCTCACATCACTTCCATTTTTGTGATATAAATGCTTTCAGGGGAACAGTTTAATCCTATTACAAACATGATATTCGTGAGAATGGACTACAAATTAGAATATTTCCCATAGATGTTTATATATCTAATAAAAGATTTAAATATGGGTAATATCTAAAGTATAGTAAAAATTCATAGTTCATAATTAAGGATGTAAGATTGTAAGTCAATATTCCTAGCAGTGAGATGCTCAGGTTAATCTTATATTTCTTATTATTTATGGTGTTGAGTTTTGTGGAAAGATAGAAATAACCATGGACCTTTTAATAAATGTCACTTTTTGCGTGAGAGTTGAGATCTTCTCCTCTAGGTGTAGGATGCCTAACACAAGCAAAAGCGATCCACAGATCTTAAAGACCTTTTAACAATTGGCTCACTATAACTCCAGTTCAGATTACAGAAGTTTCCCATGTCATCCCAAATGTGAAAACCTGCAGAGCACATGGAAATCCTGTCATAGAAATGTCAATTGCGATTCTCTATAACCTTATATTCGTTTTTTTGCCCAAAACAATTAGATTTTCTTTTTTAGCTCATCAGTGGCATTGGAGTCAGGGATTCAAAATGGAGAATTTTAAGTAAAAATAAAATTGAATGACTTATATAGTCTACCAAATGTTTAGTTAGGCAGTTTAGTCAGTTCAACCAGCATGTTTATATGAATTATTGACATTGTAAAACTTAACCTCCCTTCCTCAACATATAAAACACCAATTAGAAAAGCACAGAAGTCACAAGCCATTTAATACTCACTAAAAGATTTCTTGTCTTATGTAGCTTAAACTGGGCATGCTGAGAGTAAATATCCCATCTTGCTTTTAGAGTACGTTGGCAAGTTTAAAATGTAGAGCACAGTCAGGGCAGAACAATACCCCTAGTAAATGTAACCACCTGCTTTTATAGCACCTTTTCATCATGTGTAATCTTGAAGCAGAACTAAATGGAAATAAAATTACTTCCAGAATAGCAACTATTATTATTTTCGCGTTCAAGCAGTTTGTTCCAATTATGTCAGAAATACAGAACACTCCAAAAACGAAGCAGGATTTTTCATGTTATTTAATGCACTAAAATGTGTTCTAGTTTGTTTGACTTTTACATTCTCTTTGATTTATTTTCCAATAAATTAGTTTGCACAAAGGTATGTACCATATATCTTTGAGTGTTTTGCTGTTTGGTTATAGTTGGAGGTGACTAGTTTGAGAATTTCTCTACACATTAAGAAACACTAGTTTGTCTTGGTTATCACATTACATTGACCTCTAAAGGAATTGGCCAACCTGAATAAGACAGCACAAGTGTTCAGTCTTTAGGCCCTATTCTCACCCCTAGACTGGTAGAGTTATTTCTAAACATCAGTGCGATACACCAGTTTCAATTGCCCAATAGTTCTGCAGACAGTGTGGTTTCAATAATAGCTTCCAATAAATGACTTTGTTGTTCAAATAGACTATTAAAATGTATTGTTTTAGTCACTTGAAGTTGTTGATATCTGGTTTTCCCAGTTATCGATATAGCAGCCATGTTTTTCGCTTACTACAAATATGTATTTACCATCTTGTAAAAAAAAACAGAATCATGTAAATAAACAATTTATAAGATTTTGAGATGAGCAATGATGTTCAATCTATATATTAAATATTTGTTTCAACATTTTGTCTTTTAAAAAGAGATGTCATTATCTGAGATTGAAAATCAGTTTTCAGAGAAAATTCTTATTGAAAAGCAAAGAAGGATTTACAAAATATGGTTTGGTGAGTCAAACTAAATATTAACCATACCTGGTTGTTGTAAAAAAATTTTTTGAAGTTCGTATGCTCTGAGCAGAGAAACAATTAAAAATCTACAATTTCTGGCAAGTGTGGTGATATTATATCTAACTTGCTTCCCATGAAACATAGTTTTGTGAATAAGCAATATGCATTATAAAAATTAACAACTAACCAAACTACTTCAAAATTAGCCTCAACTTCATTCCCCCACCCAAAAATGTACAGATTTCTGTTTCTCTTTCATTTCCTCTACCTTTCATTGTCCAGAAGTCCGAACAAAAAAAAAAAATGAAAGCTACTTTCTGCCTGAATTCCCTCACTGACATCGTCAGCATCTATCCTGCAAACCATAAAATTTTATTTATTCTGGTGGTCTACCTTCCATATTCCAAGGATTTCAGAACTCTTATGTTTCACCACTTTTTCTCTGTTACACTACAAAATCTCTCTAAATTCTTCAACCACTCTGTCACATCATAAAGGTCAACCTCCTATTTTAAAATGTTATAGTTGGAGGAGATGAATTCACATTGCTGATAAATTTAAAAGCCAACCGAAAGCTACGTTAACCTCTCATCGATTATAATTAGCCCAATGGAGAAAGTTTTGAAACTAACAAATCGTAGATCTATCGGTAGATGCCTATAACCTTGTAACTGTGAACAAATGAAGACAGAGCTCAGGTCTTAGACAATGATTTTATACTGTTTAAGCCAAATATAAATTAAATTTTTAATATTCTATTGAATAGATGAGACAACTTTGATTGTCTGGTATTCAATAAAGTCAAAGCAAAACATCAGTATGCTTCTGTCATTTCCCCAGCTAACAAAGCATGAAGATATTAACCTGTGTTGAGGACTAAAATATTCCTGTGTTAGCTGTGTTCCTCATAGGTTTTCTTTTTAATATCAAAATTTTCTCAAAGTGATTGAGAATTCCCGATAATCTCGCAAAAGAGTTTTCCTTTCAATTAAATTAAAATATTAAATAATGAACTCAACACAGGAAGCTAGCTGAATGATGTTATTTGAATGATTGATGAATTCCATTGATAGATCTATTGTATTTTTAAGTACCCATCAAACCAATGCAATTCCATTGCGTTAATATAGATAAGAAAACTTAATATTTAGTTTATAGAAATAAAACATAACTCGTCATAGTAATATTTTTATATACTATTAAACTTACTCTAATTGAGTTATGTATTTTTAGGTAAGGACCATAAGTGACACAGAATGAGTATAGGTCACTAGGACAAAATTTATTAGGGGAGTTGCTTTTTTTCCTCCAATATATGGGTATACCAGGGATTGAATTGCAAGCACTCTGGGCTTGGAGAAGAGAGTATAACTTTAACTATCAATGACATTTTTTTGAGCTCTTTGTTTCTCTTAAAATTTATACGTGACTTTTTTGCCTTTTTGGACTATTCTTATGTGGTAGACACCACCAGGCATACCATGTAAATTCCAAGAGGAAAAAAGTAGAATAGCCTTTTAACATTGGTGGCCAAATATGAGAGCTGATGATATTATGATCATTATTGTTCTAAACACTTGGTAATAACTTAAGGCAGTGCTAAATGTAATATAAAACATTAATGAAATACCATGTTCACTTTATATGCATTATACCAACACTGTTTTTGTAAAATACATCCCCTAGGTAAAGACCTCTAACATGACATAGACAAGACAAGACTCTAAGTCGATCACTCAAACATTCAAAGTGAAAGGTGCAAATACCTAACGAAATTAAACATTCTATATTTCTGAATATTTTGTTTACTCAAATTACTGCACTTATGTGTTATCCCTCGTAAAGAGAGTCTCTACTAAAATTCGGTGGTTAAATTGATGATTATAAGCTCAGTAAGACCAAATTTTATCACAAAACTTTGAATCACTTTCCTTTGAGAATTTGTTGGAAAATGTATTGTATATAGTATGAAATGTTTCAATGGCTATCTAATGAATATATTCATTGAATTTGACAAAATATTTTAATATACTGCAGTCAATTTAGTGGAAGTAAATATTAAACATCTTTCCCTAAAATGTTGTTTGAAAAGTGTTGAAAAAAGCCCTATATATTCCTGACCCCACCACAGGTCTGTATTATTTGTGGGAATCAAGGTGGACCATCCCTGAAAAAAAACACGGACAGGAAGAGAGAACGGAGACAATGCAGCATGAAGTTTGTGCAGTGTCTCGCTATAATGGGTTGCGAGCAGTTTACAATATTTAGTCTTCAGCAAGGAGAAAGTGGGGCAAAGTATGAGGTGGGGATCCCTGCCAGTCATCCCACCAAATCAGACAACTAGAGGAGTCCTTTTCTTTTCTTAACTTGCGGTACTGATTAATCTTCCGAACATCATGGTAGTTTCCTAGTCTCTCCCAGAACAGCAGTAGTTTCCTGGGCTTGGCTCTTGACAGAACCGGACATTCTTCCTTGTCGAAGATCAAAGTCCTCACCTAAAGGAGGCAGTTTTTCATAAAGTGATCAGTTCAACAACTTTCGTTAGCTGGGATGGTGGTCCAGGCGTCCCAACAATATCAATGTATAAAATGTCATTTATAGAAAGATGTGTCGGGGGGGGGCGGGCGGGAGTTCTCATAATCATTTTAAATATATTAACTTTAGTATGAGTCCAAATATTGTAAATATGCTGACTACACCACTGAAGCTCAAGGAGTATACCTTTAATGACCAAACTATTAATTATAAATACCTATTCTAGTTAAAACAAATCTCATTTTATAAAATAACTATAAAAAGTAAAGATAAATACAAGTCTCTTTATATCATCCTTATCTAAGTATAGGTAGGAAAACCGTATATAAGATTTACGGATCTTTCATTTTGTTTTATACTGTTTAATTGTCTCGTTTTATTGATTTATATGTTTGAGGTTGTAATTTTAATGCATAGAATTTGAATGTAGCCTACCTCATACTTACTATTCTCTCTAGTATCTATTGTATCTGATATTTCAGATATCTACCATTCTGTACTACGCTAATGGTAGGCTACATTTGCTGTCAATGTCATATTTAGTATTCTCTTGTTTTGGTATAAGGTATAACAATAAAATAAATGCAAAAGCATGAAGAAGAAAAAAAACACAGCATGAAAATTGAACCAGGAGTGAGGATTGCACTATGCTGTAATAAACCCCATTGCAAATCTTAGGTCCCAATATTGTCTCTTTAAATACTTGTTGAAAAAGGCTTGCTAAAAAAGCCTTTGAATGTGAAAGTCCAAACTTTAATGAAGCAAATCTAGATTGAAATTGGAAACCCCAACGGAGAGGTGGAGGGATTAAAATGTTTAATTGCAAATGCACAACTCCAGAGGTTTTCAGAAAGAAATAAAGTGACTTACTAATAGGTACCTGAGTATGTCCTCAGTCATGGTTGTAATCTGAGAAAACACTGCATCCAATCCTTGCTTTTGTTCTATAAACTCATAGGCATGTGAATGAAAATAAAAAAAATAGGCCTAATGTTTGTCGAGGAAAAATTTCGAAAAAGCAGAACATCATTGATGTTTTTCTTTATATGTTATATGTTGACTGATTCAGTTCAGAAACAACAGTAAGGAAAAACATTTTAAGTAACAGCAGTAAGGCATTATATAAAATGAAAAATGTAAACTAGAGAGAGAATCGTTATGTAAGAAAAAACTTGAAGTATGACACAAAGGTAACTAATAAGGGCACAACTTAGTAATTATGAAGGATAAGATACAATTAGAAAGAAACCATCCTTATCATCAAAGGTGAAGGTAGGCAGGGTGACTCTTGGAGAAAGACACTAATACCTCAATGGGGCTTCCAAGTTTCTGTGAAAATACTTGTTTCAATTTTGTAAAGAGAGAGCTGATTGCGACCATTTGCTGAGGTGAATCCCTTGCTAGCTGGGGAAAACCCAACTCTAAAGAAGCATTTCCGCAATTAGTACAGAGGCATGTTTCATGTGTGTGTCTAAGATGACCAGACTCCTTCCTTAATGTACCCTAGTATGTAACTCACAGTGTTGTAACCATGAGTAGTACTGATTTTACAGGCCCTAAGAATGTGGCATTGAAGTTATGGCACTCTTGTACCAAACTTAAAAAAAATGTACTGAGGCAAACAACCTTTCCAGGGTTGGAGTCTCTGGTAATAGAAGACTCTCAGAAGATACTAGAGTATGATTAGATTCTCAGCTGTCCTAATAACTGCTAGTACCTTAAATAAAGTTTTTTCGTGTTGTTCTTGACACCACAATCATAATATTATTTCGTTGTTACATTATAAAACTGGAAATTTGCTAGATATGATTCTTAATTAAAATAGCTGCATTTTTCTATGTTTGAAAGATAACTCCTATGGGAGATTTTATGACTAATGCAGTTATGACCCCAAATGTTAATAACCTGTTCTTTAGAATTTTGAAGGTAAATTTCAGTGGGAGATTGTATAGATCTGAAGATATCCTAGGAATCACTGAGATTTTATTTTCATGTTTGCAGTTTCCTCTAATATAAGAGAACTTCCCATAGTTAGAGAAAATTCTTGTGAAGACACACAGTATTAAAAAAAAAATTGTACAAATACAGAGGTTGGATCTCACATTCACCACTGACTGAGCGCTAGGGTCCCAGATGCGATGAGTTGAAGAAGGAACTGAAGAGCAGAGGGCTTTGCCCAGCCGCCGGGGGGTGCTGCAACAATGTCCACTGGTGCCCGGTCCGCTGCCCCCGTAGCTCCTGAGGACTGACCACAACCAAAGTGTACACATGGAGTGAGGACTCACTGCTCTGTCACATAATGTGCAGAGGAAGGCCATTGTTTTAACATCATGAAGGAGCATCCCTTGGTCGTGCTGTGGGGGCTAGAACAAAAAAAAAAAAAAAAAAAAAAAAAAAAAAGTTTCAGTGAGGGGGAATGCCTGGTTGAGAAGGCAAGGAATGGGTGGGAGGTTGGGAGCAAGTCATTAAAAGGTAGGTGAGGGTGAATGGGAAAGTGGATTTCTGGAGGGTGAACCTGGAAAAAGGAACTAACCTATTAAATGTAAATAATAGAAATATCCTAATAAAAGATAAAAAAAATAATTGATTAATTAAAAATATAAAATAAAAAGATTTAAACAACTATAAGTTTTTAGAGAAGTAAACATTTTCATTCTTCATACAATTTCCTACATCAGGAACAAACAACTTGATAATTCAGAAGCCATGTACACTGTCTACACTAATGTCACCCCTACCCAACCAACTAGAAATGTCAAAGACTCTGAAAGAAACTCTTTTTATGAGAAGAGCTTAGTCTGCCTGAAATTAAGTATAGGCCGCCCAAGGAGACCTGGAAGAGTCACAGACCAACTGAGATACAAGGGAAGAATGTTCTCAAATCTATAAATTATCCTGCGGAATTGGTACAAAGTAATCCGATTTTTCCAGCGTCTTATGAACTGTCACCCATGCTGAGGTAGGTGAACATAAACTTGATTTTGAAATATTGTCTCATTATTTATAGCCCATCCATCACTCTTATAACTATAAGTTACATCAGAAAAACTAATTGATTCACCAATCTGGACTTTGGTGATGTTTTGTACTTTGATCGTTGTTTGGTTTTCTATCTTGGATCAATAGACACTTAATTATGCCTTCCCAGATAGTGTCTTAAAAGGGGAATTTGATGAATTACAAGTATATATAGCATGTAAAAAGGAGTAACAGTTGTGAAAAAAGAAAATATTTTATATTATTACATATTCATGTAACCTTAAATTGTCCTTGAGTCAATTTAACTATAAATTTATAATGAAAATATTGTTGTTTTTTAGTCTAAATTTCTGCTATTAACCTTAATTCATATTGTTAAATTTAGATAAAAGACTAATACAAATCAGTTTCAATCCCATTTCTTTTTCCAATAATGCTCACTTAAAAGTCTATTAATTTGATGTACAATGTTATTATTGAATACGATTCTAAAATACAGCAATGGTCAAACTAGAACATTAGACTTAAAGAAATTTCCATGACGTAAAGTAAAGGTTTAGCTAACTCCAGTCTCTACTTTCTAGACATATTGACATATTTTAACATTAATTAGAACAGATGCAGTAAAAAAACACATTTTCTGCAAAAAGACTCTGTGTTATAACAGAACAATATGTACATTATTTTTTTAAACATTGCATGATTTCAACATGTAATTTTGTCTGCATAATTCTATAACTGTTCTCATCTTGTTAAAGAGTAATCACACCAAAAAATAATCACCTTAAGGATTTATCTAATATTAACATAATATGATTTCACTCATGCATTGGCATAAAGATACTCTCTCTACTTCACTGATAAATGAAAATGCCATGGCTAATAGGAATAATAAGAGCAATAAGACAGAAAAACAAAACAACCAATAGCACATTGTCCTTCAATTTAAAAATGAAAATAAAAGAAAAAGAACATAGAAAAGTAAAGGAAAATTATACAGTTAGTTTTGTTTGTGGCTTGTTTGTTGGGAAGATTCATCATGGAATTTATTAGTTTGGGGATCCGTGAGATTAGATCCTGCAATATCCAAATAAACATGCATCATGGACATGAAAATACAAGTCTAGAAGTTGTGGGAAAGTCGCACTATTGAGAAGAGACTTGTCAAGAAAAGCGGCCACTGCTCGACGCGGACCTAACTTATATTGAAATCTAGAGATCAATGTGTAGACAGAGAACCTGATGAAAAGTAGATAGAAAGCATTATGACAGGGGTTTAACAAATATTCTTGAGGTAGGTCTGTCTTGATAGTGATATGAATTACTTAATATGTAAATAAACATTAAGATAAATTTTCCTAAGACAATTTTTCGGATAGATAGGTAGGTGGGGTTTTAATAATACATGTTTAGGAGGGGAAAAGTTTCCCATAGGAAGATACCGGTGTGTGTGGTGAGTTTTCAAGTTGTGAAGGTGGCGTGATGTTTTATTCGGAGTTAGCAACTATGATCGTAATCTGGAGATACTATATTTAGTTGGTTGTGTAGGTTGTCAGGTCTGTTTATCTATTGTCAGTATACTCTGAGTAGATATAATATAATATGCGGGATCAGGTCTCTGTCTACATAGACTATATAGATATAATATAGAGAATAGTTTATATAGACATTATATAATATACATTTATTAAAAGTATCATGACATACTACACATCTGATTCATTTTATGCCTAAGAGAACACAGAATCATTTCAGGAGCTATTCCATATTCTAGCAATACACACAGTACACCATTGATTACAGTGGCATCAACCTTCTTAAACATGTTATCTAGCTCATTATTTTCTGACACAAAGTTATAGATGATTGTGGATACTAGGTAGCGTGGTAGGTTGTGAGTATTCAGGATTCTCGTACTACAACTTTCTTAGAGATCAAAAGTGATATATCAGAACTGACCAACCGCAAGATATATTTGTAAACCCGTATATCGCTTTGATATCTCTTTCATCAGGGGTTCTCTGTCTACTACACTAGATCCAGTATTCTAAGTTAATGTAAAGGTGGAAGAAGGATGGGAATAATGTCTTACGTCATAAGGATTTCAAAAATTCTAGATTTGTAATTTGTCTTGTGTGCATTATTTAATATTGGATCTATTGAGGACGGCAACTAATAAGGCACCTAAAAACTTACTGTACTCTGAGTACAGTAATCTATTGCGCCAACACAAGCCAAACAGAACTACTTATCATATTTCACCTTACTTTTCGCTATGTTCTTTTATTTCTTTTATTTTTGACCTTTTTAACATGAAGAAAATGCTCGTTGGTGTCTTTGGTTTTCAATGGCTTCTTTGAGCGTCTCTTCCTTTATACCTAAGTACCACATGCATTTTCATTAATACAGTGAAAATAAGATTAGTAATAGAGAGTAGGCTCTGTATCCGAATGATTAGGGTGAAATCATATATTATTGTTAATTGAATATCATATAATATCCTGTGGGACATTAATGAAAACTTTAGTAGGAATACATGTAATCTAGATGAGATGATTGGACAGATATAGAGAATAAAAAAAATAGCAGAAAAATACAATGTGATGAGAACTCCTAGCAAAGTTTAAAGAAATCAAATGTACCATAATTGTTCTCTTACCATCTAGGTAGTCTTTTATGAGTCAGAAAATGTTGTTTTATTACGCTTCTGTATCTGTTATTAATTTAAGTCTTCCTGGGCTCTATCGCCAAATATAGGCATACAATTGGCATGTCTAGGAGAAAGTCTAGGAGACTAGTGAGTAAGCAACACTTTACTATCTGTCAAGGGTGACAAATTCCATTTAATAATATGTTCTAGTTTGACCTTGTGTTTTAAGAAATAGTATTCAATAATATAGAGTTGCGACCGGCTATCAAAACTTTTTAAGTGAAGCTTTATTGAACAAGAAAAAAGGCGGAACACAGAGAACTGATATTATTATAGCCTATATATCAATAATTTTTTATAATAAATAACGGTACCCATGCAGAAAATTGAAGACGTATAAACACAACACCAAATTCTGATTGTACGTATAATTGGTATTGGGGGGCGAGGTATGATGGGCAGTTGGGTTGTGGGTATTGGGTTAAAATTTTTTTAATGTGGGGTGTTGTGGAGTGGGTATAAGGGAGAGGGGTATGGTAGTGTTTGGTGAGTGGGGGGTTGGGGTTATTTGGTGAAAGGTGGATGTTTTATGTGAGTGGAGTGTATGATATTGTGTGTCTTTAATTATTATTTGAATTAAGGTGTTATTTATATGTATTATGTAATGTGGGGGGGGGGTTTATTGGGGAAGGGGCAGATGTGGTGGTGGGGAGGGGGGTGGGGATGGGGGGGAGGGGGGTGTTGGTTGGGGAGGGGGGATGTTGTTTGTGTATGAGGTGGTGGGGGAGTGGGTGGGGGGTTGGGGTATGAGGTATGGAGTCTTTTTTAGGTGGGTGAGGGGGAGGTATAGAATGTGATGTTGGGGGGGAGGGAAAAGATAATGGCGAAGGAGAAGGTTGTAATTTCTGGCTGAGAAGACTTCAGCTTTGGTGGTCGAGGGTATGATTGATGGGGTATGGTCTAGGGGGGTGGGTAGAGGAGACTATATGTTAAGTCAGATTTCCCTATGAGAAGTCCTGAAATTATTCAAAAATGAGTTGTTTGTACTTTCCTGAGAGTTTATGGTTAATTGGGGAGGTTTGGTATTTGGGGTAGTGGGGGGGATTATTGGTGGGGTGTTGGAGGGGGGGAGGGAGGGGGTGGATGGGGGGTTGGTGGTGGGGGGGGTGAGGGGGGGGGGTTGGTGGGGTTTGTGGGTTTTGGTTATGTGTAGTGGTGTGTGTTTGGTGGGCTTGTATGGGTGGGGGGTCGGGGGGGGGGGGGATGGTAGGGAGTTATGGGGGGGGAATCTTTTTTTGTGGTGGGGGGACATTAGCACTGAAAAAAAGCGGGGCGGGACGAGGGGGGGGAGAAGGCTGGGTCTGGGGTGGGTGGGTGGGGGAGAGCTGTGGGGGTTGGGGCAGGATGGGGTTGTTGGGGGAGAGAAGAGGGGGGGTGAAGGACGGTGGAGGGGAGTATGTATTAAAGGAAATTTGGAGGGTGGGGGTTGGGTGGGGTTGGGGATGGGAGGGGGGGGGGGAGGAGGGGTGGGGGGTGGGAAGGTAATGTGGGGGGAGCGCGTGTGTGGTGGTGGGGGGATAGATGGGGGGGGCTGGCGGCCGTGTGGCGGTGCGGAGGGGGGCGGCTGCAGTTAATTGTTAAAAAGAGATGGGCCCGGGGGGGGGGCGTGGCATGGGATAAAACCCACTCAAGAAGCACATAATTTTTGAAATGCTGATGTATTGTCATTGACCTTTACCAACACATGACCGCTTAGAGTGTTTAGTCGATCTTTTCATAATGACTGGATATAGAGACATTGCTACAGTAGTGCGTTTTCCAAGTACTAATTTTTTATATCCAAAAACACACATGTGAGTATTGAGCCTAAGTACCCAGATACTAAACTTCAATTTTAGATGGTGTACTATCTTTTTGCTAGTAGTAAATTTGTGATCAAGAAACTTATCAAAAATCCTAAATATTGTACAACACTTACAAATAATATTAGGGAACAGACATTATTACATATCCTTAGATAATAAAATAATCCTTCAATTTTACAAAACAAAATTAAACGGCACATGTATATAACACGCAATTGTCTTTGAATTTTTTTTTAAAACCATAGAGCACCCCCCCCTATAGTGAATCGTATACTGCCTCTCCGCCCATCCTTCCCCCACAACATATCTACTTCATCCTTACACCACTCGCTAATCCGCCCTTCTCTCTCCACTGAATGCTTCATCTTCCATGTCCTCAGCCTTCTTCTCTCTCTACAGTAACTCTCAACTCCTCTCCCATCCACACCTTCTCTCTTCCCTAACATTTCTCAACAATCTTCTCCACATTCACACACTACACACACACAAACATGACACTGCAAATTGAACCTCGGACACAGCTTAATTTCCCAACTGGAAATCGGCGATCACGTCATTCATGTTATCGCATTTAGATGTTTTAAAAATTTACCACATATCAAAACAGCTATGAGATACAGCATATACTACAATCATAGAGAGATGAATACATTAGTTTCTCTCGTGAACATGACATTACATCATATAACACACAATGAGTGTATCACTTGCTTAGTAACATGCAGCTTCTCCATACATTTTCCACTCTCAGTTTCTTTTCAGAGAGTGACTTTCATTTGTAAGGTATCCTGATATATCTGAGGACAAGATTGTGAGCTAGGCACATTTCATGTATTTTCTTCTCATACCGCAGTATTGATACGAAGACAACATTAACTGAAGTGGTTCTCTTGAGCGTATTTACAGCGACGCTACAACAATGGTTTTATTGTAGTGTCAGGCTTTATTACTATGAGCTTTGAATACCAAAAGACTTAGAGTCAAATATCACTCTCACACAACCCCCCGTAAACATCATTTCTACCCATACAGCACAGTCCTAAAGAGCACGTACACATCATCACGCTAATGAGGATCTAGCCTAGCAGATACACCACACATAGTACTAGTGAACTATGCTTCAAGTGCAAACTGTAGTGATGATCTCTATGATTAGCGCCTATGAATTTAGTTCTTCTCTACTGCTTATGACAGAGAGACATCAGTTAGAGGCTGAGCTGTAAATACTGTCAATCAGAGTGTATGCGCCTGCCAAATCATGCTTCTAGAGATGAACACAAGTAATGTACTTGTAGCGTCTGCACATGTCTACTTTATTTGCTATACACCAACCTACAGTTAGTATAGCGCAATAGCTATGATTATACACAAATTGAAGTGTTACTGATTAATTCATAAGCCGCTAATGTTGCAACTACTTCTCTAAAATATCTCAATATTATGTCTATTAAGTCATCAGAATGCTTAGAGTCAATACTCAGAAATTCAAGGCGAGGAACGAGTATTTCCTAACTGTCCGTTTACAGGGTGTAGCTCCAGATATTCACATATTGAGCGAATAGATGACTGATCCAATACATACTCAGATAGAAAGACTAGAGGACTGGAAAAAAAAAATCATTACTCCAGATGCAGATCTCTTAAACATGGATCTCTTCATATCTTGATCATATTTTCTGATCATCCTGTGCTTATTCACTACACAAGCTATACATCAACGAAACCATTTAGGTCTAGTAAGTTTGAGTATCTTCTCCATAGCATAGAATATTCACAGAGTACTTTGGGATCTGTCTAGCGAGATCAAACATCATGCAATGTCCTGATATCGTGTGGCGAGTTCTCTAAAATGATATGTAAGAGTCTACCAGTTCTCTGTCAATAGAGATATAATATTTACCACTCTCATATGAATGTCAGATGTAAGAACAACACTCTATTAGAGATTCTGCAATAAATCAGATGCGAATCATTAAATGACTCAATCTGGGAGTAACTAACGGATATACCCTGACTGATGTATCATCGAGAAATAAATCAAAATAAGATATCATCTGGTTCTAGT
The DNA here is from genome assembly GCA_021653895.1 of Mastomys natalensis. Classification (NCBI taxonomy): domain Eukaryota; kingdom Metazoa; phylum Chordata; class Mammalia; order Rodentia; family Muridae; genus Mastomys; species Mastomys natalensis. Next base: position 718,930 of record JAJTUV010000766.1, on the reverse strand, counting down.
CTGTTGGCTTAGAAGTTACTACTAGAAACATACACACAATTACAATACAAAGGAAACTTACTGAGCCTACTGACTCTAGACTAGGGTATCTCTGCGCGTTACTTACGTCCATCTTATACATAACTCTAACGATCTTGCATTAATGCTGGTCACATCAAGACAAGTCTAGTGAGTCTAAATTGTGTCTAGAGAAGAGTAGTAGGCGGCACAAGAGCCTTATGTGTGTCTCTAAGATACTTTACAATTAGTTCTCTCTATCTAGAAGCCTGCAGTCTACCTACTAATCATAACACGATGCGGCATCCTTTTCGCTTACACACACAGGAGCCGTGACCATCTTATCCATGTCCTCTAGCTCTCTGCCGGACTATGAACCTCTAGCGAGAGAGAGTCGGGCACACCACAGTCTACCTAACTAGTTCCATACCCCCTGATGCCTGTGGAGTACACTAAATGACGCTGCATGATCATGATAACTTACCTAAGTGCTTTAATGGACTCTTTCAATGCCATTAATCATTGTATCGTAATCAAACTAACAGATCTAGTTACTAGACAACTATAGAACAGATTCTGGCTCTGGCAGGCACTAAAATGAGGAAGACAAAATAGAATACCTGCTTGCACTGTTTGTCTCATGGAAACTTAATAAGCCTTGCCATGTTTTGTAACTGCCTTTTCACTTTTCTGTCTTCTGACAACGTCGATCATCCACATGTGACCATATACGATTGATCTGTCCCCTATTGTTTCCAAAATCTGTGTGGAAAAAAACATCTGTCATCCTTAGTAATGTTCATTCTCAAATCCAATGTCCACAAAATTCTTAAAGCAGGTTCCCAAAATAGAGAAGTTACGTGTAGGACTGTGTTTACTGTTAGGCACGAAAACACAGAAAGTGGGTTTTCAAAAGAGGAGTGGAATTCCTTATTGGGATCATCAGTTAGCAATGCCCGGAAGAGATAGACGCATAGGAATAGCCAGTTTATGTGCTCACAGTGTGGTCAAGGCTGTGGGGGGTTTGAGGAAAAAGAGTGGTACTGAGTCTTCCGTCAGATGTTGTAAATTAAACCAGGAGGAGATAGATATGTGAAATAGAAAGTTGAAAACTGGAAAACATCAAACCGATACACCACAAGAGCCAGTTTTTTTGTAAGAAATATTTTACAACCCCACAGACTGACTGACCAAAGAGGGGTCCAATACTTCTCAATTTACCTACCAGTCCAGCACCAGGCACTGAGAGAAGAACTTGGTCCTGAATTCGAGATTAAAAACATAGAAAGTAAGTCAGTAAGACAAACTATATTGTAAAATGATTGTATATCACAAATATTATCTCAGTTTCTGGCATTGTAACTGAACTTTTATAAAAAGTTCAAGGAGAGCTAGGCTATTAAAAAAGAAGTATTCAAATATTGAACAATGAATGAAATGAACAAGAAAAATAAATAATACGAATTAGTTTGACAAGACAGGAGGTACCATTAATTTGAAAGTTAGCGTAGTATATATATCGAAGTTTTATCAATATGCTGGACTGAAGAAAATACTTTTTGTGTCAATTTGAAGCAGTAAAGTCCTTTTTAAAACGTCTGTAAAATATTAGCTGCATACCTCCATCTTCTTAATAAGAAGAAATCTAACACTTCATCTCTTTACCCTACATCTTTGACCTTCATTGGAGTGATTTTGCCAAGAATACTGCAGGATAAGATATTGCAGCCTCTAGAACAGGGATCTATGCATATACTGAGTCTATCCCACTAGCTTCCAATACCTCTTTCACCCAGTCTCCTGTCTCTCTGTCTCTTATCTATACATTTTCTCCCTGTTAAGCATTCTGTCATATCCGCATGGGTAAAGAACAAAAGCTGAACAATGTACGCAGAAAATAGAAAACAAATGTGAATGGGAATGTAGGCAATGAACAGTGTTCTGCATAGACGGGCTTCCTGAGTATGTAGTATTTTAGTATTTCATCAGGGGCCAAGGTATTTGAGGGCCTAGAAATATTGAGGACAGCACTGTGTGAAACAAAGTATCCATGGGCTTGATGCCCTATCTTTCTACTGTTTGAAAACAAGAGGTACATTTCATTCTGCATTATGGACAAAAAATACCCCATTTTCACACTGACTCCAACTTGTTTCGTATCTTAACATATTCTTTAAGTTTTTAAGCCATTGGTTCAAGCGAAGACACCAAGTCTCTGATTATCTGATGTCTCCAATTGATATGGAAAATTTTGATCACCGGTGTTGCTGAGTGGTAAGATTTTCCAGACAGGTAGAAGATGTCACAAGGAATAAAGGATGATGACCCGGAACTCACGATGACTACCAGAAACTGCGTCAGGAATTGAGTCGAGATGGATCTGAGAAGGCCAGGTTTATTTCCTAAGGAGTAATTCACAATTCATAAAGCAAGCACAAGACCCGTGCAGACCACTGTTGTATGAGAAGACTCAGGAGGATGTGATAAAATAATGTTTCACATCTTTCAGGCTTGGTCTACCGCCTTCTACTCTACCTTTGGAGAGATTGCTCACCTTACTTTAGGTACCACTTCTGTCTTTTCCATTCTGGAGGAGGAATGGAGCATACCACACAAGAGACATACCGCTGCTTCACTGTCCACAGAGGTACAGGATCTAAGAAAGGCAGAGGAATGAAAAATAAAAGGGCCTAGATAGCCAGCACAGTAGGCGGCAGAAGTGGAGCATGTACTCCCAATGTTTACTTGATCCTGTGTTTATGCCAGTGATGCACCTGTCGCTTCTTAGCATGAGAGAGGGGCTGAGCAGGTGTCTGGGATGGCACAAGATCTGTATGTGAGGCTCTATGTTCTGTGCTGGCCCCTGAGAACCCACCGCATCATATCTCTGCTCTATCTCCAGACAGTTCATACTAAAACCAGGGCATTCCTTGTGCTACAGAGTGCGGCAGGAGGCAGAGCAGACCAAATGAAGTCCTCCCTCGTGCTGTCTGTCACAGTTTCACTGCTGTGAACACACACAATGATCAACCTCAGAGCAGTTGACATTGGGACATCAGTTACAGCTTAGTGTAAGGAAGTCATGAAGACCTATTTCCTGCCTCAAAACTGCTTGTAAAAAGAACACATCTACCCAGCAATCCTGAACTGGGAGATAGACAGGTCACAGCAATTCTGTACTCCTCAAAGCTCAGATTTTTTTATTATTTGATAGCCAATCGTTTATTGTTAATTCAACGGTTTCAACTGTAATTATAAATTCACTGAATAGAGAGACCATAATCAAAGCTCACAGGAAATACTAATACTCACAGAAATCTGTGGCATATGGGCTTTCACACAGAACTCCAAAGTTTCCTCCAATTTCCTGCGGCCCCTCACAAACACCCACATGACAGGGGATTTCGGGGCTTGATGCCTCAGTAAGATCAATGTTAGAGAGAGACCCCTAACTCAAAAACAAGATGGAGTCCCGAGGTAATGGATGCACTTCCTATAATCCAGCACTCCTGGCCGCATAGCAGGCGTGGATCACTGATTTCTATTCCATCCTGGACTGACAGATTACGATCTCGTTAGGACATCCAGGGCTACACAGAGATGCCCTGTATCAAACAAACCAACGCAACAAAATAAAACACAACAACAAAAAATTCCAAGATGGCGAAGCTATGGAGGAACACAATTGAAGCATAAACCTTGCCTTCACATGCATAGTACCCATATACACATATATGCACATAACAAACACCACATCTCACACCACACAAAAGCAACACTATCACACACACTGATAGACACATCGATATACAATATACTTTCTTTTAACATATCCCACACACTATACACATAAGAACATATTCACTGGTCAAACACACTGAAATCCATATGTACACATAACTACACTGATCCCCACATGGCACCTTGACTCCTGACACGTATGTTCAACGACACCTGATACAACACACACACTGAAACATATCTGCCCACACACTTGCACCCATTGACACACTTATGTACAGACCTTCACACAATGCACACAAGACCACAGACTACACACATGCACACACACTGATACACACATTCACACAGACACAACAGAAATATGCACTCACATGCACCACACTTATAGCACACATGCACACACACTGAAACACATATTCACACCGACCCACTTATTATCTCAACACATCATTGCACACCACACTGCTACAAGCAGCAACCCACTGATACATGCATGCACACCACACACATATAAACCCCGCTGATACAACACAATTACACATACACCCAACACGAAGGCACTGAAAAGAGAAGAGTTTTATTTGGCTCACAGTTTGAGGATACGCTCTGTCTGTCACAGCAGAGAAGGCATGGGAAAGCACAGCTTGTTGGCTGAGGTATAGATTGTAGGTATCTGATATACAGTTACAGTAAGCAAGAGAGCATGGCAGTGAAGCAAGGCAGGACAGTATAAGAATAAAGTCCTCTCCCTGTTTGCCCCTCCTATTTAGAGCATCCAATAAACAGTTATAGTCTCCAAAACAATTATCACAAAGTTGCGGTGAAGCGTTCAAAACACACGAAGGTGTCCTCTGATGACACGTAACAACCTATAAGCATCATATAGACGATCCATGGGTTTTCTTGGTGTGTTGTGTTCTCTATATATGACAGTTTTTGACAGTTGTATAGAATGAGTTTCTTGACTATTCTCGCCACGTTCCACCTCTTACCTTCCCTCACCACCCCCTCGCATAACTTTTAACCTCCTCTCCTACAAATCATTTTTCCCACATCCGAGTTCTCTAGTAGACGAAGGAATGACAGTTGAACGAAGTCCAGCTGTAGGTGTGAGCGTGTGGCAACCCTATGGAGCTAGTGGACTGACTCACAGTTGATTGGGTAGTCTTAGTCAGAGGCATGGAGTGGTATAATGCTCCGGACTGTGATAAGCACCCCAGAGATAATTTTAAAAACTGCTAACATACAGGTCCCAAAACCTTTTCCACGTACTCCTCAGTCATCTGAGTGCCTGGATGTCCTTTGTCCATGTGTGTGAGTTAGCACATGGCCAGCATAAAACTAACGCTGTAAGTGATTTTTCCCCAGAGAATGGAAGTACTCAAAGTCTCGATATGATGGTTATTGTTTCCTTGTATTTGTGAGAGAATTCTCCCCACTGGGGAAAACTCAGAATGCCTCGACGTGTTCGAGATGAATGTGAGATAAGATGTGACAGGCTGATAGTGTCCTTAGAGTGTAAAAAGGTTGTGTATCCCATATTTAGTATGTATAATTGGAGAGCATATTAGCATATTATTTCAGTATCCTATAGTTTACTTCCTTGTGAATGGTTGCTTATTAAGCACATAATCTTACCAGTCTAAACTTACAGGGACAATCTGAAGTAGCCCGCAGAATTAAAAACAGACCGCTTACAACAGAGTGCCAAGGAAAAGCCATCTAAGTCTCTTTAGGATCAATATGGCTTTAGTCCACTAGTAACAAACAATCTACGTCATAAGCAGGCTCACACTCTATACTTAAACACACAAGAATTAGCCTTCTTCACATACATATCTTAGATTTAGCAAGTAATGCTATCATGATGCCTAGACCGAGGATCCTTCAGGATCCACATTGAGGACAAACTTGACAACAAACACAGCTACTGTATAGCCTCCAAGGTTTTAGAGATTAGCTCTCTTTCACAACTGAACCAGCAAGCTAGTGTCATCGCAATTAACTTCTGCGCACTGAGCTGAGTGTCGAATCGTGATGGTTCTTCGGTGCTCTTCCTCACGTTCCTATCACAATATCACTTGCTAACAGCTACTACACGACAAGCCAATTCCATCCAGCATGGGTCTCGAGAGACTATTCAATTGTCCAAATCTTCTCTCTGCAAAGAATGACAGAGTATCTGCATCTGTCCTCTGCGTTGCATGCTCCTCTAGATCTCACAGATACTGGAACACTCAAGCCTATGTCACACTCACTGCACATGACATATAGATCTCATCTGCCTCAGAGTGTGAAGCACATCCACAAGAATAGCAGTAATAGTGCGTCATGTAGAGGTGCGGCGGAAGTTTCTTTAGCTGTATGGCTAGTGCACACCTATCGACAAAGAGAGCAAATCTCCCAGTCAATTCCGTAGTGGCTGACAGAGGTCCATCTGAGACGCAACGATCGTGTGCGCTGTCGGAGCGGTGGGTGCTGGTGGGTGTACACACACACTCACACAAAGTTGGGGGGGACTGGGGGGGGGGGGAGTTGGGGGGGTAGGGGGGGTGGGGAGGGAGAGGGGGGTGGGGGGGAGGGGAAGGGGGGTTATTGGGGGTTTGTGGGGGGTGGGGGGGGGGGAAGGGGGTAGGGGGATCTATTGATAAGTAACATGACGTTCTAGTAATGGAAGCTCAAGATTTCTATTAGTACTAAATCTGTCCTCAAACATAGTACATCAACATCCATAGTTAAGTACATTTCATCTACTTCACTAAACAATGAGAGCTCGTCGCACATACTTCTCCCCGCTTCTAGCAATACATCATATGTCGAGAGTTAAGATCTAGACTACATGGAAAGAAGAAAAGAGTGCAAGGGAATTTCTGACAATACACAAGAATGCAATATGAGTCACATTGAGATCAACGATAATACACGTTTACACGTGGCAGCATCATTTCACCAAGTAAAGAGTACACAGTATTATTAGCATTAATTATTACCACTACTAACAATTGGTCTAGATACGTAATAAGCATAAGAGTGTACTCATAGCATCTGTTAGGCATTCATCAGTATGTATCTACTCAACAATGTGACTATCATCATATTAAGAAGTAAAGATAGGTGTGGTTGTGAGGGGAGTGTTAGACATGACACTGAGTATCATGGAGAGAGCATTCGAAGATATCTCAGTCATATAAAAGTCTTACCCAGACTACTATTTGAACACCATTTTGCAATAATACATACTGAATGATGAGATGGTTAAAGTGTATTTATAGACGAGAGAGGAGGACAACACATTTTGGGTTGTTGGGGGGGGGGAGGGATATATCTCAGATCATACACATATACTATATAACAAAGGGGTGTGGAGGGTGAGTAGGGGGGTGTTTTTGATGTCTATATAAGCATGATTGTATATAGAGTAAATGTCTTATTAAACATCTAATATTACAAGTAAAGCTAAGAACTTAATGCGTATAACATCTGACAGACGACATTGCACATAAGAACAGAGCTAGTTCGGGCATTGTTTAGTCAGAGAGAGGATCTAATTCATAATCAAGTGAAGTAATTATAAGTAAAATGATAAACGGCACACTTCTGAGAGAGAACATGATATTAAATGTAAGTAAATGCCAACGTGCAATAGATTCACACATTGTAAGTAGGTGAGGGCGGAATATTCATGTGAAATAAGTTTACTCATTGGCTGAGAGAGCGTGGTGCGAGAGGTGAGAAAAAATGTGATACGACAAGTGGAGATAAATTTCAAATGCTTCGCTAGGTGGAGATCATGTGAGCGTGATTCTGCTATCTCTGACATGTCTTTCCCACCAAGTGTATCTTGCTGGAGGATTGATCAGAGACAGCCAGCTACAGTTACACCTTCCCACAGACAAAATGAAGACTCATATATTCGTGCTTTACATCTGAGATCGTCTCTCGCTGGCGCAATACAGAGTTATACTGTAGAGAGATTCTAGTCGTATATTTCGATACGACTGACACTGAGTCTGATTCATGACCTGTAGGTTTTCTCTTCTCCTATCATCTCTATTTGACCTTTAAATCTCCTGGAGGAGCTCATTCTGCAACAGAATTGCTCTAGGCTGTAGTGCAAAGTCTATGCTCTAGACAACTTCTTTGCACACATACATGAGGGCTTTGGATGTCACATTCTAGTGAGTGAGAGGCAATCAAGCCACGTGTGTGCGGACGGTACGAGTGTGTCACCGAAGAGCAGAGAGTGGCTGGATGAGGAGACGGGCCTGTGTGGACTAGGAGGTCGAGATGTTTGAATGGACAAAGAGTGACATCTGATTCCTGAAATATACTCTTAGGAGGAGAAAGTAGAGAGAATTCTACAATATACCTTACACCACCACCCACATCTTTAGATAGAGTACACTCTCCAGACTTCACATCATTATTCATAACATAAGTTATGGCTAATGACTATCACTGTATGGGCAGGACGCTACACACATATCATCCTCGAATTTATTTTAGGTATCTGCTAATTTATAAACAACATATAAGGTGTTTGGCTCTCGATAGTACAAACATATGACAGTCAAGGCTACACAACTTCTTAATCACTAGTACTGATGATATGGCAAGGGTAGATGGGACGGGGAGGTATGGGGGGAGGGTGGGTGTGGGGGTGGGGGGGGGGGGCGGGGGGAATGGGGGGGGGGGGGGGGGGGAGGGGGGGGGGGGGGGGGGGGGGGGGGGGTGGGGGGGGGGGACGGGGGGGGGGGGGGGGGGGGGGGATGGGGTAGGGGGGTGGGTGGGGTGGTAGGGGGGGGGGGGGGGTGATGGGGGGGGGGGGGGGGGGGTTCTGATGTTGTTTGGTATAAGAGACATAGAAGCGGATCTAAGAGGCAATTAGAATGTTGTCATAGATAGTAGGAATCACTAGGATATGGAAGTAATATAAGAATGTAAGTATTGTGTGAAGCAAATTGATATAATAGATATATATTATGATAATAAGAAGACTTTCTAGAAGAATGAGTAGAATGTAGTTAATATTAAAGTTTTAAACAAATTCACACATCTATTATTGTGATGTTTTTATCATTACTATTTTGGTTTTGGAAAGGTATAGGGGGTTTGAGGGGGAGGTAGTGTATTATGGTATGTATTTTTTGATATGATTATGAAGGTATAGTAGTTAAAGTGTATATAAAGTTATAGAATAAGGGAGATAGAAATATAACACTATTAAATTTATGAATAAAAGGTACATTTTTATGTAGAAATAGTTTTTATTATTAATATATATTTTTAAGTGTTAATTTAAGTGAAACATAAATTTTGTATAAAGATTATATAAATGAATTATATGTAAATTTAAATATAAATTAAAAATATTAATTAAAGTGTAATGTTTGTAAAAAATTAAATAAGTATACACACAAATAGGTGAGCCAAATTGTAGCAATTATTAAAAAGAATAAAAAAATCTATATTAGTTAGAATGACAAATTTCAAAATTTATTTATTATAAAGTATTGGATAATAAATATTCTTTTATATGCATGTCTAGGGACTGTGAAGAGACATATTTTGAAATATATTTTTGACATAACTTACAAAGTATATAATACAACTATCCACGACTACAAAGACGCAAGACATGCTAGCTGAGTGTCTTCTTATCTGCCTAGAGTGAAGTTTTGTGGCCCAGGAACTCATATATCATTTCACATGTACCCTACCATGCTTCATGATCTACAACATTGATAATTTCTATTATTATACTAAATAATAATTTAATTGACTAAATAATAATTGCGATTATTATCATACAATATGACTTCATTCTCGCCCATAGACTTTCTGAAACTAAGATCTATTTCCTGACCTTTATAGCTTCCAAGATTTATCATCACTTTTACATAATTGGATCTTATTAAGTTTTATTATGCATCATTTGCTTCGTAAAACCCTAAGTCATCGATATACTATTGAATCTATAAAAGACTGACTATATCCAATATTGTACATGTAAAGAAAGCACAGCCAAAGAATTCATAGAAGAGTAGAAACAATACAAATATGAGCACAGGGTACACCATGAGCACTAGAGAGCACAGCAAAGCTTGATCTCCAGCATCTGTATAAACCTGAGCGTGGAGGATTGTGTTGGGGTTAGCAATGATCAGAGCTTCCTTGTTTACTACAACCAACTTTAGGAAACCACCCAAACCCACTCTCAGATATCTCTGCATTTCAACAAGTAAAAGTTCAAACAATGTAAGATAGGATATATTTACAGAAGCAGCAACTATACAGAAGGAGAGCAAAGACAAGCAGGAATATGAAATTAAACTTGAGAAACAGATGCAGAAAGAGGAAAGTCTTTTTCTAGATTTCATTGTGCAAAGAAAAATGAACCACTTCCCCAAACTAGTGATCATTCCTCAATACCATCAGCTAAGGCTTAGAGCAAAGAGTTGGTTCCAGAAAACAGACTGGCTCATAGTAACCTTTTTCATAATGCAATTATGAATTTTAAATGTGATTCTTCAAAGGTGACAACTTTTTTTTTTACCATATTTTGCTTTTGTTATCATTCAATGACTTAGTTAGCATCCTGTATGATAGACAGACAGACAGACAGACAGACAGACAGATAGATGATAGATAGATAGATTAGAACTATATGAGAGACAGAGAGAGGGAGAGAGAGAAAGAGAGAGACAGAGAGAGAGAGAGCCTACATTATATTAGGATAGTTATTTCTGCAAATTGATTCAATGACAGCAATTCTAATCTCCCCCAAAATCTATGGGCAGCTATAAAAGGAAAGACACATCTTAACAATGATGAAGTCTGAGCTATTGATATTGTTTCTAACTCACTTAAAGAAATTTTGAAATAAACAAAGTCAAAGTATATATTCTGAAAATATTTATTTAAATCAAATGATAAGTTAGTTAACAAAAATGTTTTATTTCTATTATTTAAGTCCAGAAATGCAAAGATCCAGACAAAACATGTAAGTGCACACAAAACCTGGATAAAGTACCATGTATGAAGATTGAAATGTAATTCTTGACTCTTCTTTCCTGATCATATAGAACATGTGGGCTTTCACATGGACTATAGTCTGTTCAGACTATAAATCAAATTGAGCCCTCAAATAGGTCATTTGGAAATTAGATAATTCAGAAAAGTCATTGAAAACATGTTTTGATCTTATGTATTACATGCCGACTCCAGAATTAAATTCTATAATTAAAAAGGAGCACACATGTCTATAAAAAACATATAAATATGCTTATGGTGGAATTATACATAAGATCTAATGACTACATAAGCAAAAACATACCACGAAGGAAATTTAAAATTACTCTGTTATCTATAAGGCAAAGGATAAATGAGAAGAGGTGTCATCCTGAACTGTAATGCTATTTACCAGTGTCACACATTGCCATGAGAGCACATATTTTAAAGGAAAGAAAAGAAGTTAAAAATGAAAATAAACAAACAACAAGACACCTTTGTGGGTCTTATTACTGTGATGTGAGTTAACGTGTTATTTCGCAGAGTGGTCTGGCTAGAAAAAATACCTGTAAGAAATGCACAGGAAGCTTCTGAGAGGATGCAATGTGTATTCTGTTGTGATTGACAGTTACTTATGTCTACTTAGCTGTCAATATCATTATTATCGAACTGACATAAATCATCGTTTTGTTGATCGAAAACATCCGACATTTTACGTGTGTTGAGCTTGGCCATGACGAGAATAGTCGAAGTGTAATTAAGTCATCCCCTCCAGATGTGCTGACAGATAAGTCAGACTTATCTTTTATTGAGAGTTGATGGAAGATTTATTATTAACTTTGTTTAGTTATTTATAAAGAAATATCGCCCTATTTTATTCTTTAGCCATCTCTAACAGTTTCAAGTCTGAGAAATAATTATTTAAATAATAATGAATAGTATTTTCTTTGCCAATAAATTTGGTAGTTAATACTTTTCAGTGTAATTTGGACTCGTGCCAATATCATACCATTTGGGATCACATTTTTGGAAAACTATTTTGATATGTCTTCGTAATCTGTTGTAAGAAAAAGCAGTATTGCTCACCAGGGAAAATGAGCTGAGAATGAGGCATCAACTATATAAGAAAGCAGCTAGCTGCTCCATTCCAAAGATGACTTTATCAGATGATGAACATTTTACATGTTACTGAGCAGAAAAGAGCTTGAGTCAAAACATGAGTTATACATAGGTGATACAATTCTTGAGGAAATCTTTTCAAAGTAATATACAGTGACCCTAGACGAATTACTGTTTTCAATGCAAATATTATCACAACTATAATAGCTATCAAATACAGACAGTTGATCATTAATTATAAGGCGATGGCATTGATGAGATAAAATTTGATGTGAGCTAATGGATTTCAGCTCTGATAATTGGAAAGGTTTTCAAAGTATGACCACAAGGGCTTTGTTTCACAATTTCCAGAACTGAGACAGGCACAGGTAATTTCAAAACTATTTCTACTAGGACAATCAAGTTGTGCAGATGCATATAAGCTCTGTCTGTTTTGCGAACATTCAGAGAGACATGAGCACCCAGGCACACAAGACACATGAGGCCCAGAAGACAACAGAAGCAGCAGCATATCAAAGAGAAATGAATCTCAGTGATTATTTTACTTATTTATTTTACTTTGTATTTGAAAAATATTTTTAAAATATATCTTCTAATTACAGTTTCCCTTCCACAACTCTTTTCAGATATTTTTCACTTCTCTACCTACTCAAGTCCAAGGTAGGTAGCAACGTAGAAAGGAAGGAAGGAAGGAAGGAAGGAAGGAAGGAAGGAAGGAAGGGAGGGAGGAGGGAGGGAGGGAGGGAGGGAGGGAGGGAGGGAGGGACAGAGGGAGGAAGGGAAGGAAAGACCTTGATAAATCTTGAGACTGAGATCATCCAAAATAACATTAATTTTGTTGTGTGTTCATCATCTTCAACTAGGTTTGGGGCCCGGATTTAAGAATGCTTCATATACCCTGTGACACTGTTTGAAAACAACTAATTTTTCATTTTTGAGTGGTTATCACTTGGATATAACTTTTTTTGGTTAGAGATGGGCTTGTGTTTACTTCCTTTTTAGCACTGAGAACCCACAGACCTAGACCTATGCAAGCAAGACCGTGTGTGCTGCCACTGTCCCTGTGAGTTCTTATGTGCATTGGTTCTGTTGGGTTAAGAAGATCTTATTTCCTTTGTGTCCCCCATCTGAAGTAGCTCTTTTTTTTTTTTTTTTTTTGGTTTTTCGAGACAGGGTTTCTCTGTGTAGCCCGGGCTGTCCTGGAACTCACTCTGTAGACCAGGCTGGCCTCGAACTCAGAAATCCGCCTGCCTCTGCCTCCCAAGTGCTGGGATTAAAGGCGTGCGCCACCACCGCCCGGCCTGAAGTAGCTCTTACTGCTTCCTCTTCTCTAGAATTTCCTGAGCCCTGAGGGAAGGGAGTTGATGGAGACATCTCATGTACTATTGAATATTCCAAGATCTATCACCCTCTGTACAGCATCCAGTTTTGGGTCTCTGTATTTTGTTCCCATCTTCCCTAACAGGAAGCTTCTGTGGTGATAGCTAAGTGAAAAACTGATTTATAGATTTGGAGAATTGTCATTAGGAATCATTTTACTGCTATATTCCTTTAATAGAACAGTAGTATCTGGTTTTTCTCTAGATCTCAGACCTATATAGTTTGAGGTTGTTTGCTGCCTAAGCAGTACCCTGGATGGGTTCCATCTCATTGAGGAGGCTTTTATTCTAATTATATATTGATTGTACAGCCTCACAGTCTTGTGTTACTATTGCATTAGTGTGTCATGTACACAGGTCACTATTGTAGAACAAAGAGTTTGTACCTGAATTAGTGTTTACCATTCCCCTTTGGTAGAGTGCAGAGTACGGTGAAGAATATTTAAAGTAATGTTAAGAAAGGAAAGGACAGTGAGGGATACTATTGCCTGAGGATTTAAACAACAGTATTGCAAATGTGCTTTACAATTAATTTCAAATAAATAAAAAATAAAATAAATAAATAAACAGTGCTTACAAGTGAGTGCATAGAATAAAATGACAGGAAATCACTATTCGGACATAGAAGATTGAAGAGGGTTAATGGAATAAAAAGGGTTAAGTAAGGATGGAAGTGATGTGTAATACTGGGAGAGACAAATGATCCTAAAGACTTTCAAAATGTCATGTGAAAACTTGTCTATTTGAATAGAAGCTTCTTTAAATTTTCTTTGAGGATATTACCATATCTATTCTATCATCTGCTTGCCTATCTATCTATCTATCGATCTATCATCTATCTATCTATCTATCTATCTATCATCTCTGTCTATCTATCATCTATCTATTGAATTATCTATTGAATTATCTATCAAATTAAGTGTAGTTATCCTATAATGGAAGAACAATGACTCTACTAGATATTATGTATTAACAAACAAAAAGCTCAGAGCCAATAATAAGTTTTTTATTTTCGATTACTTTGGCCAATGACATCCCCTAAAATCCACACACTCCTCACTCTACAGCTATTGTTATTGTTTATCATTCAGAACTTGATGGTCAAACCCTATTTTATCATCAGAGTAACCAACTATTTTCTAACCAGATTTAATACCCATTCCACAAGATGAAATTCATTAATGGCTCCACAGTTTGACCAGGAACCTGTGGTTAGAGAGGTTGTAGACTTAATGGAAGAACCTAGTACTAGTAAGTTGTTAAAGACACGCAATATTACATTGATTCATAATGACTTATGATTATACCACAGATTAATGCATCTCTAAACCCTCATCATAGATATTACTATTTGAACAACATATTGATTAATATACAGCTGAAACAGTGTTCAGATAGTAAGAGATTTCTGAAGGCTCAGTTCTGAACAACAACACAAAAGGATATTGCACCCTCTCCTTGACAAGTTATGGCAGAAGAGAGGATAGTATCTGTAACAGATGGAGGCAGTAAATAAATAGAAGGTTACAGTATCAGAGACATAACAACACTGCTGCACACAGAATTCCATAGAAATTGTAACAGCAGGCCCAAGTCGCAAACGAACTCATCTGAAAACAAATATAAGCATGGAGCGAAATGGACTAGTAGATGAACTATGGGAAAATGATAGCAGCTTGGAGAAAGGAGTCAGTTTTCCCTAAGAATATTGGCACTGGTAGAATGACCACAGTCTAGTGGAAGTTCACAAATCCATTAAGTCCCAGTGGGACTAGAAATATTAAAAAAAAAAAAACAAAAAACTCAAAGTTGGATGAATGGGGAGCTTCAAGAAGTTCAGAGAGTGGAAATATGATCAAAATTTTTTGCCTAATATTTTCAAAGAACTAATTACAAAGAAAAAGGAAAATATAATGGCACCTAGTACTACAATATTGCCTATGCTGAAAAGGAGCTATAATTTTATGAATATTGAAATTTAATTCATATAGAAACATAAGAGCAGGTTTTTTACTACAATTAAAATGCTACTCATATAACAAAATATATAATGTTATATAAAAAAATATATAACATTTAAAAAATAGAGTTGGAGGCATAACTGGTTGAAATGGCTTTGTACTTACTATTGGGTATATCTCCTTCAGCAACTCAGTCTTTTACTCTATAATGTATTCCCCATGAATATGAGTGCCATGCAGATGAACATGTAAATGTAACACAGTGGTCACAAGTATTAAAAATGTTTCCATGATCAAGGGAAAGAGAACTCTCCTTTCTTGTTTACTTATTGATGTTTTCTCTAAGTTATTCTTAAACGCAACTTTTGATTGTTTGCCCTGAATGTCTTCCTGGGAAAGCTTGGGCTCAGTAATTTAAATGTAACCATCAAGGACCATGGCACCCTACCCTATCTCCTCACTGTTTGGCTTGTAAGTCAAGCCTAGAGTTGAAACCTGCTGCCTGTCACAAAATGTGAGAGCTTACTGTTCTTGAGATCACCACATAGAGTAAACTCTACCTGCTCATCTATAACAAGGAGGAATTTCTGTTTGTCTCTGTGGTGTTGACAGTACACTGCCTGTGTTTTCTACTACATTCTGCTTATTGCTTACGGAACAATTTAACTGGTTCATTATCTTCTTCTTTTCTTTTTTTTGTGGAGCTATTTTGCTGTGTTGACAGAATATTTTCGACTGTTACTCCCAATCTGTGCAATGGCTCTAGGAAGCCAGGAGCCATAAAATCTGCAATAAGAAAGTTAATGCATCAGCAAATGTCCTTAATGTGGTCCCCAGGGAACAGGCTAACCCAGGGGAGTGTAGGCTGTGTCTGGGAATTATCCACAAAAATAAAGGGGACATTTAAGTTGAACTAGAAAATGATCATAAAAATCAAGGTCTCCAAATAATTATAAATGGGAACATATATAACTGCACTTTTATTAAGCTGATGAATACTAAGTATAGATATAATGACCATATTCTGAATGAAAACACCTTGGGAAGATGGCCATATTTTGTTACAATTTAAGACCTTCTTTACCACAGCTATAAATTATTCCTAAAGAATATTATAAATTCTTTGAAAAGTGAAATAAATCTCATGGAGCATTCAGATTAAGTGGTCTTTTTGTAAGGAGGACAGTTTATTATCCAAATCAATTTTCATCTTGCCACTCTTACAAAACTGGCCGATCATTCAGTAAAAATGAGAAAAAGAGAGAGAGAGAGAGAGAGAGAGAGAGAAAGAGAGAGAGAATCTTTATTACATCACCAAAGTAGCACACAGAAACCTTTCACATATATGATAAAATTACCTTCCATTTCCCCTCCTTGTTTTTTCTCTTACAAAAAATATGGTTATAAAAGTGTAAGAAGGCAGCATCATTCTCAAAGGACAAGGGCTTGTTCTTAGTTATTACTAGGCAGATAGCTCTCAAAGAAGATGTACAAATGGTCATAGTAGGATGTAAATCTTCAACATCACAATTTTTATCAATGTATAGATTAAAACTTATATATATATTCTATATATTCTATATATATAATTTCTATATATCAGGAATGTTTAAAAGGCAAGTTTTCAAGCCAGTACAAGAGAAACGATCATGATCATGGGAGAGATTATGATTTTATACAATGTTAGGAATGTAAATTAATAGTGCAACTCTGGAAAATTGTCTGGGGGTTACAAAACAGACAGACACATACACACATAAATATACACACACACATACACAGAAAGAGAGAGAGAGAGAGAGAGAGAGAGAGAGAGAGAGAGAGAGAGAGAATGAGGAAGTTAGGGAGAGAGAGGAAGAAACATTCTTATGATCCAAGAGCATCATTTTCATTTTGCACATATAATTGAAGGTTATAAAACAAAAAAAAGGACTTTATGACCATGTTTATATTACACCATAACTCCCTGTAATCAACCAGTAGAAGGTAACTGTCCTGAGATAGGCAGGTGAAAAAAGTAAACGTAGTAAACAAGCACAAGTAAACTATGGAATCACATGAAGAATGAAATTACATAACTATGGCCACGTGGATCTAACGTTACATGATGCTAAGAAAAATAAGTATGGCATAAAAGACAGACATGTATGATTTCAATCTAAGCTCAAAAAAAAAAAAAAAAAAAAAAGGACAGCTGAATAATGTTTATTTAATCCAAGGAATTAGAAAAGACGGAATTTGTAAAGAGACAAAAATGCACAGAGTCATAACCATGGTTCTGAAGTAAGAAATGATGTCTATAGGGAAGACTATAGACTACATTTTACAATAAAAATCAAAAAAGGCTCAGAGAGAAGGTTTAGAATAGCCTCCTCAAAAACAGAGAGTTCTTAAGTATGTGAGGAAAAATATTAAAAGTCATAAAAAGTTTAAAAAAGCTATAGAAGAACTTTCAGGTAGTATTTTTAATCTCTCATTGTCAAAGTTGTCTTTCAGAATAACTACAGAGATGATTTAAACACTGATGCAGTTTCATCCAGTAATTGTGCTTA
The DNA here is from genome assembly GCA_021653895.1 of Mastomys natalensis. NCBI lineage: Eukaryota > Metazoa > Chordata > Mammalia > Rodentia > Muridae > Mastomys > Mastomys natalensis. The sequence continues at coordinate 701,167 of JAJTUV010000766.1, read as the reverse complement.
TAGGAAGTCAGAAATGGAAAAGTTAAATTAAAAACATAGGAGACGGAAAATGTTCAGAATGAAGGTTGATCTCCCATGCTATACACGATGTACTGAAATAAAAATAAGGAAGGAAGCTAGGCTTGAGTGTATTAGTGCTACAGAGAGAGAAATGTTACATGGAGAAGAAACCAAGCAAACTAGTGGTTTATGGAAAAATCATCTTACTAGAAAATTATCCAGATGAAGACCATATCTTAGAATTTTCTCAAAAAATATTCCAACTTTAAGTATGAGCTGGGAATCGAACATCAATTCTCATATGTGCATTTTTTTTCTTGTTTGTTTTATTTAATATGGTTGTTTTATTTTATGACTGAGTTTTTTCATTTTATGTTTATTATTTGGCAATTCCCGCATGCATATAATGATTTTAGTCTTTTATTTTTTTAAACCGCTGTCCTTCCTCTTTCTCCCCAAATTCCCTCTCCTTGTCCTATCTCTTTCTCCCTTCCTCCTGTTCTTTCTCTTCCCTCCCTCTTTGTGTGTATGTTGCATTTAATTTTAATTAAGGTTATGTGCATGACTTGGGAGAGAAGTTATCTGCTGTAACTCTAGCTACTGAAGAAAATGGAATAGCATTCTTCAGTGTCTTACTCAGGGTTTGTATTCCTGCACAAAACATCATGACCAAGAAGCAAGTTGGGGAAGAAAGGTTTAGTTGAAATGTTTCAATGGCTATATGAATATATTCATTGAATTTGACAAAATATTTTAATATATGCATCTATTATGGAAGTAAATATTAAACATCTTTCCTAAAAGTATGTGAAAGTGTTGAAAATGCAGATATATTCTGACCCGACCCACAGGTCTGATTATTTGTGGGGTATCAGGTGGACCATCACCTGAAAAATAACACGGACAGAAGAGAGAACGGAGACAATGCAGCAGGAAGTTTTGTCAGGGTCTCGCTTTAATGGGGGAGCAGTTTACAATATATAGTCTTCAGCAAAGGAGAAAGGGGGCAAAGGATGAGGTGGGGATCCCTGCCCAGGGTCATCCCACCATCACAACTAGAGGAAGTCTTTTCTTAACTTGGTTACTGATTAAATCTTTCCAAAGCAGGTAGTTTCACTGAGGCTCTCCCAGAACAGCGGTAGTTTCCTGGGCTTGGCTCTTGACAGAACAGGAATTCTTCCTTGGTCGAAGATCAAGTTCTCCCAAAGGAGGCAGTTTCTCATAAAGGCAGTTCACAACTTTCGTTAGCTGGGATGGTGGTCCAGGGTCCCCAACAATATTCAATGTATTAAATGTCATTTATAGAAAGATAGTTTCATAATCATTTTAAATATATTACTTTTTATGAGTCCCTATAATTGTAAATTATTCTGACCTACACCACTTGAGCTCATGTATAACCTTTATGATCCAAACTATATTTAAATACCTATTCTATAAAACAATTCTAATTTATAAATAAGTATAAAATTAAAGTTTAATAAAATTCTTCTTATATTCATCATTAGCTAAAGTATAGGTTGGAAACCGTATATAAGATTTAATTTTTCATTTGTTTTACTTTTATTGTCTTTGTTTTATTGATTATATGTTTGGTGATATTTTTAAGCATAGTATTGGTATGTAGCCTACCTCATACTTACTATTCTCTCTTAGTATCTATTGTTCTGATATTTCAGATATATACAATTCTTACTAGCTATGTGTAGGCTACATTTGCTGTCAATGTCATATTTAGTATTCTCTGTTTGAATAATTTTAACAATAAAATAAATCAATAGCATGAGAAAAAAAACTCAGATGAAAATTGAACCAGGAGTGGGGATGTCACTATGCTGTATATACCCATGCATTTCTTAGGTCCCAATATTGCTTGGAAATACTTTGTTGGAAAAGCTTGCTAAAAAGCCTTTGAATGTTGGAAGTAAAACTTAATGAAGCATTCTAGTGAAAGTTGGAAACACCAAAGGTGGGGGGGGATTAAAATGTGTATTGCAAATGCTCAACTCCAGAGGTTTCAGAAAGAAAATAAAGACTCTAATAGGACCTGAGTTAGGTCCTAGTCAAGTTTAATCTGAGAAAAAACTGGCTCCTTCTGCTTTTGTTCTTAGAACTCATAGGGGCTGAATGAAAAAAAAAAATAGCCTAATTTGTTTGGTCGAGGAAATTTCAAAGCAGAACAGCATTGAGGTTTTTTTTATAGTTATTGTTGACTGATTCAGTTCAGAACAACAGTAGAAAAACATTTAAGTAAATCAGCAAGAAGGCATTATATAAATGAATGTAACTTTAGAGAGAATCGGTATGTAGAAAAACTTGAAGTAGTGACCAAGGTTACAATAAAAGGGCAAAACATTAGTAATTATGAAGGTAAGTACAATTAGAAAGAAACATCCTTATCATCAATGGGAAGGTAGGCAGGGTGACTCTTGGAGAGACCACATACCTCCAAGGCTCCTATTTGGGAAAATACTTTTCATTTGTAAAGAGAGAGCTGAAATTGTGACCATTTGCTGAGGTGATCCCTTGCTGCTGGAACCAACTCTAAAGAAAGCATTTCCCCATTAGTACAGAGGCTGTTGCAAGTGTGGTCTAAGTGACCAGACTCCATCCTAATGTCCTAGTAGAACTCAGCAGTGTTGTCCAGTAGTACTGATTTTACAGGCACTAAGAATGTGGCATTGAAGGTTGATGGACTCTTGTACCAAACTTATAAAAATGTACTGAGGCAAACAACCTGTTCCAGGGTTGGAGTCTCGTAATGAAACTCTCAGAAGATACTAGAGGATGATAGTTCTCAGCCTTCCTAATACTGAACCTTTAAATAAAGTTTTTCGTGTTGTTCTGAACCACCACAATCTTAATATTATTTCTTTGTTACTTTATAACTGGAATTTGCTAGATATGAGTCATAATTAAATAGCTGCATTTTTCTATGTTTGTAGATAACTCCTATGGAGTTTATGACTAATGCAGTTATGACCCAAAGGTAATAACCAGTTCTTTAGGAAATTTTGAAGGTAAATTTCAGTGGAGATGTATAGATACTGAAGATGCCAGAATCATGGATTATTTTCATGTGGCAGTTTCCTCTAATATTAAAACTTCCCATGTTAGAGAAAATCTTGTGAAGACACACAGTTTAAAAAAAAATTTACAAATACAGAGGCAGATGCTCACAGTCAACCACTGGACTGAGGCAGGGTCCCAGATGGAGGAGTTGAAGAAGGAACTGAAGAAGCTGAGGGCTTTGCAGCCCCGTGGGGGCTGCAACAATGTCAACTGGCCAGTCCCCCCCGGAGCTCCTGAGGACTGGACCACCAAACCAAAGTGTACACATGGAGGGACTCACTGCTCTGGCCACATATGTGGCAGAGGATGGCCTTGTTTGAACATCAATGGAAGGAGCAGCCCTTGGTCCTGTGGGGGCTAGATGTTTCAGTGTAGGGGAATGCTGGGTGAGAAGGCAAGAATGGGTGGGTAGGTGGGGGAGCATGTCATAAAGGTAGGGTGAGGGGTGATGGGATAGGGATTTCTGGAGGGGGAGACCTGGAAAAGGGATAACATTTAAATGTAAATAAAGAAAATATCCAATAAAAGAAAAAAATAATTGATTAATTAAAAAATAAATAAAAAGAGTTTAAACAACTATATGTTTTAAGAGAAGTAAACATTTCATTCTTCATACAATTTCCTTACATCAGGAAACAAACAACTTGATAATTTCAGGAAGTCCATGAAACTGACTACACTATGTCTCCCTCTACCCAACCAAATAGAAATGTCAAAGACTGCTGAAAGAAACTCTTTGAGAAGCTGAGCTGCTGAAATTAGTAAAGTCCGCCCAAGGAGCCTGGAAGAGTCACAGACCAACTGGATACATGGAGAGAATGTTCTCAAATCTATAAATTTCCTGCGGATTGTACAAAGTATCCAAGTTTCCAGCTCTTATGAACTGTCAACCCATGCTGAGGTAGGTGACATAACTGATTTGAAATATTTCTCTTTATGTAAGCCATCCATCACTCTTATTACTATAAGTTACATCAGAAAAACTAATTGTTTCACCAATCTGGACTTTGGTGATGTTTGTACTTTGATCTGTTGTTGGTTTTCTATCTTGGATGAATAGACACTTATTTATGCCTTCCCAGATAGTGTCTTAAAAGGGATTTTGATGAATACAGTTTATATACATGTAAAAGAGACAGTTGTAAAAGAATATATTTTATATGATTACATATTCATTACTTAAATTGTCTTGAGTCAATTTAACTATAATTTTATAAGAAAAATATTGTTGTTTTGTTTTAGTCTAAATTCTGCTTTTACCTTATTCATATTTTTATTTTTGATAAAAGACTAATAAAAATCAGTTCTATCTTTTCTTTTTCCAATAAAGCTTCACTTAAAAGTATTTTTTGATGGTTACTATTTTTTATTGAATACTATTCTTAAAACACAAGGTCAAACTAGAACATATTATTAAAGAATTTCCATGACAGATAGTAAAGTGTAGCTTACTCCAGTCTCTACTTCTAGACTATTGACTTATTTTAACATTAATAGAACAGATGCAGTAATAAAACACATTTTCTGCCAAAAAGACTCTGTGTTAAAGACAATTATGTACATGATTTTTTAAACTTTGCATGATTTCACACATGTAATTTTTCTGCATATATTCTATATCTGTTCTCATCTTGTTAATGTATTCCACCTAAATAATCATCTTCAAGGATTTTCTATTAACATAATATGATTTCACTAATCATTGGATAAAGATACTCTCTTACTTTCACTGATAAATGAAAATGCAATGGCTAATAGGAATAAGAAGAGCCAATAAGACAGAAAACAAAACACCAATAGCATTGTCTTCATTTAAAAAGAAATAAAAGAAAAAAGAACATAGAAAAGTAAGGAAAATGATACAGTAGTTGTTTGGCTTGTGTTGGGAAGATGTCTCATGGGTAAGTTATTAGTTGGGGACCTGAGTTTAGATCCTCAATATCCAAATAAACATGCACACATGATAATACAATCTAGAATTGGGGTAAGCACTGAGAAGAGACTTGTCAAGGCCTGCTGACCACCTAATTTATTTGAATCTGAGATCTAAGTGTAGACAGAGAACCTGGATGAAAAGAGATAGCAAAGCATAGACGGGTTTACAATATTCTTGAGGTTGGTCTGTCTGATAGTGATATGATTACTTAATGTGAAATAACTTTAATTTTCCTAATTCTATTTTCTAGTATATAGTAATACATGTTTAAAAGGTTCCCAATAAAAGATACCTTTTTCAATTGAATATATATTCAATATATATAAATGAATATATATTTATAGCATATATGTATACATGTATATATATATACTTTTATCTATATATTATTATGCATATTTATATAATATAAATATATATAATCATATAATCTAAAATTTATTATACTGGAAAATATTTAGTTCCTTTTCTATTAGTAACATTATTAGGAACCAACATTACTAGTAAGTTTTTAAATATGAGGTTGAAATTTGAGTATAGATAATTCACAATAATTTTTGAAATGCTGATGTATTGCATTGACCTTACAACACTGATCCCTGAGTGTTTTTCGAATCTTTTATAAGTGAATGGAATTGTGACATGCTACAGTAGGTTTCCAGTACATTGTTATATCCAGAAACACACATGTGAGGTTATTGAGCACTAAGTTTCCAGACTAAACATCAATTTTAGATTGTGTTCTATGTTTTGCTTGTTAGTATTTGTGATCAAGAAACTTCAAAATCCTAAATTTGTCACCCTTTCAAAATAAATTTGGGAACTGACTTTATTACATATCTTTAGATAATAAAATATTCCTTCATTTTACAAAAAATATTAAACCACTGTATATAAACCATTGTATATGGAATTTTTGGAAACTGAGATTGAATCGATATGCCTGTCTTCAAAATATTCTATTATTTATCAATGTTATGTTCACAGATGTATCTTCATGTCCTGCTTTTAGTAATAATTTCTATATTTTCTACATTTTACAATTTTCACATTCTTAATTTTTCCAATGGAAAATAGCAGATAACTCATTCATGTTATTGCATTTAGATGTTTTAAAATATTTAAAATTAAACAGTAATTCACTATTAAACACAGAGCAATATCTCCAGAAATCTTTCATCAGATTTCAAATGAGGTACATTTGTAGAATGAGTTATAAACAAAGAGATTTTTTGTGAATTATTTTAGGAATTAATGAGGAAGTTGTTGCGCTTTTGTGTGTGTTCTTTTACCGAGGAAAGAGGAGAACTTTATGAAGGGTTTGGGGTATTTAATGGCTAACAAGTGTTTAGTGGTAGTGTCAGGCTTTATCTAGAGCTTTGAAAACCATAAAGACTTAGATCTATTCACTAACATATTTCCCTAAGCACTGTACCTAAAGGCATGTTCCTTCTAGCTATTAGATTGCCCTGCAGTAGTCCACCAGAGACTTGTGAAAGCCAAGGAGAAGATTATCTGAATCATGGATTGCCCTTGAATTTATGCTTCTCCTTGATGAAAGCTCAGTAGGCTGTCTGTATAGCAACAAGTGTTGCCTGAAACTCCACAGATGATTCCAATTGTTTGAGAGTCAGGATTTGTCACTTATTTGGCAATCTTCCAGCCTATTGTTAGGAAAACAGATTAGTCCTCTGATATTAATTCATAAAGCTTAATTTGAATAATTCTCTAGCTAATTTATTCATGAAGCAGAAAGTTGGCAATAATGAATTCAGCTTAGTGTTTTTCGCATGTCATTTGTTGCTTTGATGTGTTCAAAAATAATGATGAAAAATGGATAAATATTCATCCAGCACTTTTAAAATCTCTTTGATATATATTGACAATTCTGGTTATTTTAAAAGCTTTACAAAGAAACATTTTCATAATTAGATAATTCATACATAAATTTAAAATACTATGTAAGCATCATGAAGCCTATATCTCTCCTAAATGATAAGAAACAAATCTACAATTTAAAACCTACCATGTTTTAGAAAATCTAAAGATTTCAATTACAGTAACCTAGTAAACAACATTGGAAACCAAACCTTATGTAAATGAAAAAAAAAAAAAGATCATGTTCTATGTATGTTGGCTTACAGGTTTATTTAAATAAAATTTAAAACAAGGAAATCCACGATATAGTGACTTCCTTTTACTCCTCTTAATTAAATATATGTAGTCAAAACTGGCAATAGATTTCTATGATAGAATTTTGTAGAGAAAGTAGTATCCACTCTTTTTTAAATTATTTCAGTTATTTACATTCCAGCTGTTGCCCTCTTCCTCATCCTTCCTCCCACGGTACCCCCTTTCCATTCCTCCTCCCCCTTACCTCCGAGGGGAAGGGTGCTACCCACACCAACAGGCATCCCCCTTTCTGGAGCCTCAAGTCTCTTGAGGATTAGGAGGTGCATCTTCTTTCTCTGAGGCCAGACCAGGCAGTCCTCTGCTCTATATGTGCCAGGATCTCGGATCAGCTGATGTATGCTGCCTGGTTTGTGGCTCAGTCTCTTGGAACTCTCAAGCGTTAGTTAATTGAGACTGCTGGTCTTTCTATGGGGTCGTCCTTCCTCCCCTTCAGCTTCTTCAATCCTTCCCCTAATTCAACCATAGGGGTCTCTGACTTCAATTCAATGATTGAGTGTAAGTATCTGCATCTGTCTCTGTCAGCTCCCTGTTAGACCTCTCAGAGAACAGCCATGCTAAGCTCCTGTCTGTGAGCACATCCTAGAATTAGTAATAGTGTCAGGCTTCGGTGTACCCCTATGAGATGGATCCCAAGTTGGGCGGGTCATTGGCCCACCTTTCCTTCAGTCTTCTTTTTTTTTTTTAAATAAACCTATCATTACTTTTAAATATTTATATTGCTTTCCTTATAGCAAATATTGAATATATTGCCACTGGTTCCTTTGAAGCAATAGTGATCTCAGTGGCTGTATAAACTTCCTCAACAGAAGCCACTGTTGCTCATGCTTCCTTACTGCATCTGTCCCAAGATTTCCCCTTGAGCCATTAGAAAAGGAAGGGACTTTCTGACATCCAGTGCATCTGGCAGGTCAGATTCCATTCCTCAACCTTTCAAGCTAGTACCACTTCTTTTTTACCATCTAACAAGGATATGCAACAGCTCAGAGTTCTCATGCTCTGTTACATTCTAGTGTTTCCCGTTCTTCCTCTTAAGTCAAAGAAGATGAACTGGGTATGAGAAGATTCCGAGATTTCAGTTATTCTACTTCATACTTTTGATCACCATTTAAAATTGAGTGCATGGTAGCTTTTAATTTCTAGGTCTGCCAAAAGAGAAAGAAGAATCCCGGTCAATGCCAATTTGAAATTTAGATATTTCATATCACTGTATTTGCTGTTAATGAAATTATGTTTTAGAGTCTGTCTAGAACCCAGAAAATCAACAAAGTCTGAAAGTAGACAGCTAATTTCCCACTAGCCATTTTCCAATCTCTTTCCATCAAGTGAAGTACTTCTCCGTACCATATTAACCCCTTGAGGCCATAATTACCTTTGTTAAATGCAAGTGGAATAATTCCTTTGTTCAACGATTCATTAGAATAATATCATTCTGAGACTTCAATAGACAGAAATTTACCAAGTGATATAAAATTTCTTGTAGTTTCATTGGCTTTTCTCTACATGATGGTAACTATTGATAAACAGAGACATTACATTCCATAAAGTCATCATTATAGTTCTTACTTCTGAGTGTTCCCCAATTTTATTGGTTTCTTTTTGTCTGACATGTATTCTTAATTTTCCTTTTATTGAATTTAATCTTCATGACTCAGTTCAAATATTGCTTTCCTTTAGATATTATCTCTGACCCTTCTTTGAAAATATATTTGTTCATTCTATTTAACCACAACACTTTGTACATATTGGTACAAAGACAAATTCTGGATTGTACTTTGGATATTTGTGTTTGACAAATTTTGATCCTGAAATATATTTAAGGAGTTGAATTATTTTAACCCATTTTTTAATAATACTCAAGACTCAAATACATACATATTATGGACTGATATATTTACAACCTAGCTTTTCATTGGATTTATTTTTATTGATGTTTAATGTTATATATAATATATAAAATGTAGACTAACATATTCAATTCATTCTGTTTCTGAACCCACATTTACTTTCAATTATGAAGCAATATTCAGTTTATTTTTAAGGTAAAATTTTGCGGGATAGATATAGATGTAGATGTAGATATAGATATTAATAAGTGAGAATCATATATTTCACATTACAATAATTATATTCAACAGCAACTCTTATACTATAATTTACTAGTTCCATTGTACCAGGTCTAAATTTTTATGATTATTCTTCAGTATAAAGGCCCTGTGACACTGGTTTAAAAGTCTGATTATCTTAAAGCAAATCCATGCAGTTCTAGAAATACCTTTCTCCAGTAAATCATAAGGGATGCTCTGCTAATGCTAACATACATTTAAGCATCACATGTCATTTTTAGCATGTTTTCTTCCTAAACATATTTACTAGTCCTTAATGAACACCAATATTGACAAAAGAAACATTACCTGAATTATTTGTACATTTAAATTATACATTAACATATACATTAACGAGTACAGTTTTTCCAATTCAAAAAGTATCACAAATATGTGACCAAATGGTAGCAATTATTAACAGAATAAAATAACTAGTTATTAGTTAGGAATGAAAATTCCAATTACTTTTCTATACTTTTATATTAAATTCTGGGATGTGAAGAGAATATTTGAAATATATTTTTTTGACTACTTACAAAATATAATACACTATTCCCGACTACAATGACCATGATGCTGCTGGTTCTTCTTTCTGCTAGAGTGAAGTTTTGTGGCCCTGAACTCATTTATCTTCACATTCCCCTCCATGCTTCTATTCTCAACTTGATAATTTTATTTTATTACTAAATAATTAATTTAATGACTAAATAATAATTCATTAATATGTACATATGACTTCATTCTGCCCATGACTTTCTGAACTAAGTCTATTTCAGTGACCTTTATATCTTCCAGATTTACTTTCTTTTTACATAAGTGGATCTAAAGTTTTATGCAATTTGCTTCAAAACCCTAGTCATTCATTCTATTGAAATCTATAAAGCTGAGTCAATATTGTACATGAAGAAAAGCACAGCCAAAGAATTCATAGAAGAGTAGAAACAATACAAATATGAGCACAGGGTTACACCATGAGCACTGAGAGCACAGCAAAGCTTGATCTCCAGCATCTGTATAAACCTGAGCGTGGAGGATTGTGTTGGGGTTAGCAATGATCAGAGCTTCCTTGTTTACTACAACCAACTTTAGGAAACCACCCAAACCCACTCTCAGATATCTCTGCATTTCAACAAGTAAAAGTTCAAACAATGTAAGATAGGATATATTTACAGAAGCAGCAACTATACAGAAGGAGAGCAAAGACAAGCAGGAATATGAAATTAAACTTGAGAAACAGATGCAGAAAGGAAAGTCTTTTTCTAGATTTCATTGTGCAAAGAAAAATGAACCACTTCCCAAACTAGTGATCATTCCTCAATACCATCAGCTAAGGCTTTAGAGCAAAGAGTTGGTTCCAAAAAAACAGACTGGCTCATAGTAACCTTTTTCCATAATGCAATTATGAATTTTAAATGTGATTCTTCAAAGGTGACAACTTTTTTTTTTACCATATTTTGCTTTTGTTATTCATTCAATGACTTAGTTAGCATCCTGTATGATAGACAGACAGACAGACAGACAGACAGACAGAGATAGATAGATAGATAGATAGATAGATAGAACTATATGAGAGACAGAGAGAGGGAGAGAGAGAAAGAGAGAGACAGAGAGAGAAGAGCCACATTATATTAGGATAGTTATTTCTGCAAATTGATTCAATGACAGCAATTCTAATCTCCCCCAAAATCTATGGGCAGCTATAAAAGGAAAGACACATCTTAACAATTGATGAAGTCTGAGCTATTGATATTGTTTTCTAACTCACTTAAAGAAATTTTGAAATAAACAAAGTCAAAGTATATATTCTGAAAAATTTATTTAATCAAATGAAAAGGGTTAGTTAACAAAAATGTTTTATTTCTATTATTTAAGTCCAGAAATGCAAAGATCCAGACAAAAATGTAAGTGCACACAAAACCTGGATAAAGTACCATGTATGAAGATTGAAATGTAATTCTTGACTCTTCTTTCCTGTCATATAGAACATGTGGGCTTTTCACATGGACTATAGTCTGTTCAGACTATAAATCCAATTGGGGCCCTCAAATAGGTCATTTGGAAATTAGATAATTCAGAAAAGTCATTGAAAACATGTTTTGATCTTATGTATTACATGCCGATCCAGAATTAAATTCTATAATTTAAAAAGGAGCACACATGTCTATAAAAAACATATAAATATGCTTATGGTGGAATTATACATAAGATCTAATGACTACATAAGCAAAAACATACCACGAAGGAAATTTAAAAATTTTACTCTGTTATCTTTAAGGCAAAGGAATAAATGAGAAGAGGTGTCATCCTGAACTGTAATGTTTATTTACCAGTGTCACACATTGCCATGAGAGCACATATTTTAAAAGGAAAGAAAAGAAGTTAAAAATGAAAAATAAACAAACAACAAGACACCTTTGGGGTCTTATTACTGGTGATGTGAGTTAAGGGTGTTATTTTCGCAGAGTGGTCTGGCTAAAAAAAATACCTGTAAGAAATGCACAAGGAAGCTTCTGAGAGGATGCAATGTGTATTCTGTTTTTGATTGACAGTTACTTATGTCTACTTAGCTGTCAATATCATTATTATCGAACTGACATAAATCATCGTTTTGTTGATCGAAAACATCCGCCATTTTACGTGTGTTGAGCTTGGCCATGACGAGAATAGTCGAAGTGTAATTAAGTCATCCCCTCCAGATGTGCTGACAGATAAGTCAGACTTATCTTTTATTGAGAGTTAAATGGAAGATTTTATTATTAACTTTGTTTAGTTATTTATAAAGAAATATCGCCCTATTTTATTCTTTAGCCATCTCTAACAGTTTCAAGTCTGAGAAATAATTATTTAAATAATAATGAATAGTATTTTCCTTTGCCAATAAATTTGGTAGTTAATACTTTTCAGTGTAATTTGGGCTCGTGCCAATATCATACCATTTGGGATCACTTTTTTGGGAAAAAACTATTTTGATATGTCTTCGTAATCTGTTTAAGAAAAAGCAGTATTGCTCACCAGGGAAAATGAGCTGAGAATGAGGCATCAACTATATAAGAAAGCAGCTAGCTGCTCCATTCCAAAGATGACTTTATCAGATGGATGAACATTTTACATGTTACTGAGCAGAAAAGAGCTTGGTCAAAACATGAGTTATACATAGGTGATACAATTCTGAGGAATCTTTTCAAAAGTAATATACAGTGACCCTAGACGAATTACTGTTTTCAATGCAAATATTATCACAACTATAATAGCTATCAAATACAGATCAGTTGATCATTAATTATAAGGCGATGGCATTGATGAGATATAAATTTTGATGTGAGCTAATGGATTTCAGCTCTGATAATTGGAAAGGTTTTCAAAGTATGACCACAAGGGCTTTGTTTCACAATTTCCAGAACTGAGACAGGCACAGGTAATTTCAAAACTATTTCTACTAGGACAATCAAGTTGTGCGATGCATATAAGCTCTGTCTGTTTTGCGAACATTCAGAGAGACATGAGCACCCAGGCACACAAGACACATGAGGCCCAGAAGACAACAGAAGCAGCAGCATATCAAAGAGAAATGAATCTCAGTGATTATTTTTTTACTTATTTATTTTACTTTGTATTTGAAAAATATTTTAAAATATATCTTCTAATTACAGTTTCCCTTCCACAACCCCTTTTCAGATATTTTTCACTTCTCTACCTACTCAAGTCCAAGGTAGGTAGCAACGTAGAAAGGAAGGAAGGAAGGAAGGAAGGAAGGAAGGATGGAAAGGAAGGGAGGGAGGGAGGGAGGGAGGAGGAGGGGGAGGGAGGGAAGGGAGGGGGACAGAGGGAGGAAGGGAAGGAAAGACCTGATAAATCTTGAGACTGAGTCATCCAAAAATACATTAATTTTGTTGGTGTGTTCATCATCTTCAACTAGGTTTGGGGCCCCGGATTTAAGAATGCTTCATATAACCCTGTGACAACTGTTTGAAAACAACTAATTTTTCTTTTTTTGAGTGGTTATCACTTGGATATAACTTTTTTTGGTTAGAGATGGGCTTGTGTTTACTTCCTTTTTAGCACTGAGAACCCACAGACCTAGACCTTGCAAGCAAGGGACCGTGTGTGCTGCGCCACTGTCCCTGTGAGTTCTTATGTGCATTGGTTCTGTTGGGTTAAGAAGATCTTATTTCCTTTGTGTCCCCCCATCTGAAGTAGCTCTTTTTTTTTTTTTTTTTTTTTTTTGGTTTTTTTGAGACAGGGTTTTCTCTGTGTAGCCCGGGCTGTCCTGGAACTCACTCTGTAGACCAGGCTGGCCTCGAACTCAGAAATACCGCCTGCCTCTGCCTCCCAAGTGTGGGATTAAAGGCGTGGCGCCACCACCCCCGGCTGAAGTAGCTCTTACTGCTTCCTCTTCTCTAGAATTTCCTGAGCCCTGAGGGAAGGGAGTTGATGGGAGCATCTCATGTACTATTGAATATTCCAAGATCTATCCCCCTCTGTACAGCATCCATTTTTGGGTCTCTGTATTTGTTCCCATTCTTCCCTAACAGGAAGCTTCTGTGGTGATAGCTAAGTGAAAAATGATTTATAGATTTGGAGAATTGTCATTAGGAATCATTTTTACTGCTATTTCCTTTAATAGAACAGTAGTATCTGGGTTTTTTTTCTCTAGATCTCAGACCTATATAGTTTGAGGTTGTTTGCTGCCTAAGCAGTACCCTGGATGGGTTCCATCTCATTGAGGAGGCTTTTATTCTAATTATATATTGATTGTACAGCCTCACAGTCTTGTGTTACTATTGCATTAGTGTGTCATGTATCACAGGTCACTATTGTAGAACAAAGAGTTTGTACCTGAATTAGGGTTTTACCATTTCCCCTTTGGTAGAGTGCAGAGTACGGTGAAGAATATTTAAAGTAATGTTAAGAAAGGAAAGGACAGTGAGGGATACTATTTGCCTGAGGATTTAAACAACAGTATTGCAAATGTGCTTTACAATTAATTTCAAATAATAAAAAAATAAATAAATAAATAAATAAATAAATAAACAGTGCTTACAAGTGAGTGCATAGAATAAAATGACAGGAAATCACTATCGGGACATAGAAGATTGAAGAGGGTTAATGGAAATAAAAGGGGTTTTAAGTAAGGATGGAAGTGATGTGTAATACTGGGAGAGACAAATGATCCTAAAGACTTTCAAAATGTCATGTGAAAACTTGTCTATTTGAATAGAAGCCTTCTTTAAATTTTCTTTGAGGATATTACCATATCTTTTTCTATCATCTGCTTGCCTATCTATCTATCTATCGATCTATCTATCTATCTATCTATCTATCTATCATCTGTCAATCTTGCATCTATCTATTGAATTATCTATTGAATTATCTATCAAATTAAGTGTAGTTATCCTATAATGGAGAAACAATGACTCTACTAGATATTATGTATTAACAAACAAAAAGCTCAGAGCCAAAATAATTTTTTATTTTTCAATTTACTTTGGCCAATGACATCCCTTAAAATCCACACACTCCTCACTCTACAGCTATTGTTATTGTTTATCATTCAGAACTTGATGGGTCAAAACCCTATTTTATCATCAAGTAACCAACTATTTTCTAACCAGATTTAATAACCCATTCCACAAGATGAAATTCATTAATGGCTCCACAGTTTGACCGGGAAAACCTGTGGTTAGAGAGGTTGTAGGACTTAATGGAAGAACCTAGTACTAGTTAATTGTTAAAGACACGCAATATTACATTGATTCATAATGATTATGATTATACCACAGATTAATGCATCTCTAAACCCTATCATAGATATTACTATTTGAACAACATATTGATTAATATACAGCTGAAACAGTTTTTCAGATAGTAAGAGATTTTCTGAATGGCTCAGTTCTGAACAACACACAAAAGGATATTGCACCCTCTCCTTGACAAGTTATGGCAGAAGAGAGGATAGATATTCTGTAACAGATGGAGGCAGTAAATAAATAGAAGGTTACAGTATCAGAGACATAAAAACCCAGCTGCTGCACACAGAATTCCATAGAAATTGTAACAGCAGGCCCAAGTCGCAAACGAACTCATCTGAAAACAAATATAAGCATGGAGCGAAATGGACTAGTAGATGAACTATGGGAAAATGATAGCAGCTTGGAGAAAGGAGTCAGTTTTCCCTAAGAATATTGGCACTGGTAGAATGACCACAGTCTAGTGGAAGTTCACAAATCCATTAGTCCCAGTGGGACTAGAAATATTAAAAAAAAAAAAACAAAAAACTCAAAGTTGGATGAATGGGGAGCTTCAAGAAGTTCAGAGGTGGAAATATGATCAAAATTTTTTGCCTAATATTTTCAAAGAACTAATTACAAAGAAAAAGGAAAATATAATGGCACCTAGTACTACAATATTGCCTATGCTGAAAAGGAGCTATAATTTTTATGAATATTGAAATTTAATTCATATAGAAACATAAGAGCAGGTTTTTTACTACAATTAAAATGCTACTCATATAACAAAATATATAAGTTATTTATAAAAAAATATATAACATTTAAAAAAATAGAGTTGGAGGCATAACTGGTTGAAATGGCTTTGTACTTACTATTGGGTATATCTCCTTCAGCAACTCAGTCTTTTACTCTATAATGTATTCCCCATGAATATGAGTGCCATGCAGATGAACATGTAAATGTAACACAGTGGTCACAAGTATTAAAAATGTTTCCATGATCAAGGGAAAGAGAACTCTCCTTTCTTGTTTACTTATTGATGTTTTCTCTAAGTTATTCTTAAACGCAACTTTTGATTGTTTGCCCTGAATGTCTTCCTGGAAAGCTTGGGCTCAGTAATTTAAATGTAACCATCAAGGACCATGGCACCCTACCCTATCTCCTCACTGTTTGGCTTGTAAGTCAAGCCTAGAGTTGAAACCTGCTGCCTGTCACAAAATGTGAGAGCTTACTGTTCTTGAGATCACCACATAGAGTAAACTCTACCTGCTCATCTATAACAAGGAGGAATTTCTGTTTGTCTCTGTGGTGTTGACAGTACACTGCCTGTGTTTTCTACTACATTCTGCTTATTGCTTACGGAACAATTTAACTGGTTCATTATCTTCTTCTTTTCTTTTTTTTGTGGAGCTATTTTGCTGTGTTGACAGAATATTTTCGACTGTTACTCCCAATCTGTGCAATGGCTCTAGGAAGCCAGGAGCCATAAAATCTGCAATAAGAAAGTTAATGCATCAGCAAATGTCCTTAATGTGGTCCCAGGGAACAGGCTAACCCAGGGGAGTGTAGGCTGTGTCTGGGAATTATCCACAAAAATAAAGGGGACATTTAAGTTGAACTAGAAAATGATCATAAAAATCAAGGTCTCCAAATAATTATAAATGGGAACATATATAACTGCACTTTTATTAAGCTGATGAATACTAAGTATAGATATAATGACCATATTCTGAATGAAAACACCTTGGGAAGATGGCCATATTTTGTTACAATTTAAGACCTTCTTTACCACAGCTATAAATTATTCCTAAAGAATATTATAAATTCTTTGAAAAGTGAAATAAATCTCATGGAGCATTCAGATTAAGTGGTCTTTTTGTAAGGAGGACAGTTTATTATCCAAATCAATTTTCATCTTGCCACTCTTACAAAACTGGCCGATCATTCAGTAAAAATGAGAAAAAGAGAGAGAGAGAGAGAGAGAGAGAGAAAGAGAGAGAGAATCTTTATTACATCACCAAAGTAGCACACAGAAACCTTTCACATATATGATAAAATTACCTTCCATTTCCCCTCCTTGTTTTTTCTCTTACAAAAAATATGGTTATAAAAGTGTAAGAAGGCAGCATCATTCTCAAAGGACAAGGGCTTGTTCTTAGTTATTACTAGGCAGATAGCTCTCAAAGAAGATGTACAAATGGTCATAGTAGGATGTAAATCTTCAACATCACAATTTTTATCAATGTATAGATTAAAACTTATATATATATTCTATATATTCTATATATATAATTTCTATATATCAGGAATGTTTAAAAGGCAAGTTTTCAAGCCAGTACAAGAGAAACGATCATGATCATGGGAGAGATTATGATTTTTATACAATGTTAGGAATGTAAATTAATAGTGCAACTCTGGAAAATTGTCTGGGGGTTACAAAACAGACAGACACATACACACATAAATATACACACACACATACACAGAAAGAGAGAGAGAGAGAGAGAGAGAGAGAGAGAGAGAGAGAGAGAGAATGAGGAAGTTAGGGAGAGAGAGGAAGAAACATTCTTATGATCCAAGAGCATCATTTTCATTTTGCACATATAATTGAAGGTTATAAAACAAAAAAAGGACTTTATGACATGTTTATATTACACCATAACTCCCTGTAATCAACCAGTAGAAGGTAACTGTCCTGAGATAGGCAGGTGAAAAAAGTAAACGTAGTAAACAAGCACAAGTAAACTATGGAATCACATGAAGAATGAAATTACATAACTATGGCCACGTGGATCTAACGTTACATGATGCTAAGAAAAATAAGTATGGCATTAAAAGACAGACATGTATGATTTCAATCTAAGCTCAAAAAAAAAAAAAAAAAAAAAAAAGGACAGCTGAATAATGTTTATTTAATCCAAGGAATTAGAAAAGACGGAATTTGTAAAGAGACAAAAATGCACAGAGTCATAACCATGGTTCTGAAGTAAGAAATGATGTCTATAGGGAAGACTATAGACTACATTTTACAATATAATCAAAAAAGGCTCAGAGAGAAGGTTTAGAATAGCCTCCTCAAAAACAGAGAGTTCTTAAGTATGTGAGGAAAAATATTAAAAGTCATAAAAAGTTTAAAAAGCTATAGAAGAACTTTCAGGTAGTATTTTTAATCTCTCATTGTCAAAGTTGTCTTTCAGAATAACTACAGAGATGATTTAAACACTGATGCAGTTTCATCCAGTAATTGTGCTTATAGGAAGTCAGAAATGGAAAAGTTAAATTAAAAACATAGGAGACGGGAAAATGTTCAGAATGAAGGTTGATCTCCCATGCTATACACGATGTACTGAAATAAAAATAAGGAAGGAAGCTAGGCTTGAGTGTATTAGTGCTACAGAGAGAGAAATGTTACATGGAGAAGAAACCAAGCAAACTAGTGGTTTATGGAAAAATCATCTTACTAGAAAATTATCCAGATGAAGACCATATCTTAGAATTTTCTCAAAAAATATTCCAACTTTAAGTATGAGCTGGGAATCGAACATCAATTCTCATATGTGCATTTTTTTTCTTGTTTGGTTTTATTTAATATGGTTGTTTATTTTTATGACTGAGTTTTTTCATTTTATGTTTATTATTTGGCAATTCCTCGCATGCATATAATGATTTTAGTCTTTTATTTTTTTAAACCGCTGTCCTTCCTCTTTCTCCCCAGAATTCCCTCTCCTTGTCCTATCTCTTTCTCCCTTCCTCCTGTTCTTTCTCTTCCCTCCCTCTTTGTGTGTATGTTGCATTTAATTTTAATTAAGGTTATGTGCATGAGCTTGGGAGAGAAGTTATCTGCTGTAACTCTAGCTACTGAAGAAAATGGAATAGCATTCTTCAGTGTCTTACTCAGGGTTTGTATTCCTGCACAAAACATCATGACCAAGAAGCAAGTTGGGGAAGAAAGGGTTTATTCAGCTTACACTTTCCACATAACTGTTCATCACCAAAGGAAGTCAGGACTGGAACTCAAGCAGGTAAGGAAACTGGTGCTGATGCAGAGGCCATGGAGGGATGTTACTTACTGGCTTGCTTCCCCTGGCTTGTTCAGCTTGCTTTCTTTTTTCTTTCTTTCTTTCTTTCTTTCTTTCTTTCTTTCTTTCTTTCTTTCTTTCTTTCTTTCTTTCTTTCTTTCTTCTTTCTCTCTCTCTCTCTCTCTCTCTCTCTCTCTCTCTCTCTTTCTTTCTTTTAAGCTGTTGTAGGTATTTTTTTCTTTGCAACAATTAGCTTTATTTTTAATAAATAAAATGCAGAAAGAAGAGTCAATATACAGTAACTATATAATTTGCAAGCAAACTGTTGAAAGAAATACAGAACATAAGTAGACCCTGGCTCCCTAATAACAGGTACCCCACCATCTTCAACAAGAAATATATCCCTGTTCTAATGAAACGAGTGTTGTTAGGAGATATGAGAGTATAGCTAGGATACCACATTTGAAAGTCTAAAGAGAATTATAAGGGTTGATGGTGCTGACATGGTGCTCAAGTGTTAACTATAAGACATTACAGCTTGCTTTCTTGTAGAACCCAGGACTACCAGCCCAGGGATGGTACCACCCACAATGGGCCCTCCCACCCTTGATCACTAGACCCAAACCGTGTATATAGGTAAATGGTATTGTAAAGAATGACAAGGAATGGGTGTTTCTGTAGTGTGCTAATTTAGATCCTATTTTGTGTACATTCAGAAGTGTAATAGCTAGATCATACAGCAGTTCAGTGGAGAGGTTGAGAGGAAAAGAATATGATAAAAATATATTATGTGAAAAGTTTTAATAAAAAATATAATAAAACTGAAATTCATGTATGGCATAAAACAATAATTATACAAATAAAATTATTATACTGAATTAAAAATATTTTGATACATTTTTATTAAAATTTTATTGTCATACTGAGAAAACCACTTCCATAATTTTTATTTTGTTTAATTCATATATCCCAAAAGATCCATTAATAACTCATAAGATATCTTTAAATTGATATCCAACAGTTTTCTACATAATACCATCATTGAAAGATTTTATTTGCCTTATTGTTGTTCATCCAAAGGTTATAAATACTCCTTCAAGAAAAATATATATGTATGTGACCCTTCAACCTCTGTAAACTTTATGAATTTTTAATGTTGTGCTTTATTTAAGAAAATACTGGAGACAAACTATACCCAAGAAACCAGTGTGCATAAATTCAAGTGTTGTTTATTAAGTAGGAAAACTGGTATATTTATCATTTATATATTTTTCCAAATGCCATTTCTTATTTCACAGAAATTGATGTGTGAGAAGTCTGGACAAACATTACATATATTCTGATAAATCAACAAAAATATTTCATTTTGTAAATAAGTATTTAAATTTCTTTTTTTTCATACATATGAAAGTATCTTCATTTTATTTATGCATTATATTACTAGCAAAGCCATGTGCAAATATAGTTATCTGTATCAGTGAGTATTCACGGTCTTCAAAAAAAAAAACAGTTGTTCAGTTATTCATGGAATATTATTTTTTTTATATCTCTTGTATTCAGTTTGCAACTACTTCAATGAGAATTTTTGTATGTATATTCATGAGGGATATTGGACTATAATTTATATATTTTTATTGGGTCTACACTTGATTTCACTATTTCAATATTATTTGCTTTGTGAAGGAGCTTATTGTGGTTCTGAATTTTTTTAAACATAACTCAAAAAGTGTTGCTTGTTTGAAGGCCCTATAGAATTCTTGTATAAGCATATCTGACCCTTGGTATTTTGCTTGTTTGTTTATTTTCATTTTATTCTGTTTGAATGCTTTTTAATTTTTTTTTGATTTGCTGAAAATAAAAATTAAAAAAAAAAAAAAAAGAAACAGAACTAGAACAATGTTCTATTTGGATATACATAAGAATTAAGAAATTGTGGATATTAGAAAAGAACATAATGTTCTTTAGCTACTCTTTATAGTAATATAATTAATTAGCTTACACCAAAGGTTTCATGTCTTGTCTATTTGTCTTAAGTAATTGAGACTTCTATAACAAATACACTTATCACTTGGGTCTTATCCAATGACAATATTTGTCAAAGTTTTGTAGGTTTAAAACCAAATTAAGATGCTGGACAGTCTGTGGTTTTAATTGCATTCTTTCCTCAATAGCAAAGACAAGCAGGAAGCAGATTTTGTGGCTTCTTTTATAAAGGTATCAGGACCTGATACTTCCAGAGCTTTCCTTACAAATACCACCATTATATGTGATTAGTTTCAGCAAACGTTTTGAAAGTGCAGATGTTCTATTCACATTGCTTTAATACTAGAAATAAAATGCCCTTTTTATTCATGTATAAACTAAATTGTAATAAAAAGTTAATTGTAATAAAAAAAAATTGTATTTAGTCAAAAAAGTTTTTTTTGACAGATAAACTGATAAAAGGACAGACAAGGAAGCAAGAACAATGTCTTGGTTCTTAGTTCTAAGAATATGCTGTGGAATAAATTACTCCAATTCTCAGAAGCTTAAATAGGCATCTTACATATACATTTGTCAATAGAGAACTATTCCATTGTTCTGTGGAGCTGTTTTGTCTTATTATGTACTAACAGAAATAGCAAGCCATGAAGGTAGTGCCTATTCTTCTTAAGTTTTTGTTCATATTGTTGATAAGTAAATTCTAATAAATAGGTGAGATCTCACCAGGACAATTTGGAGGCATGAAGTATTTGTAACAAGGCCTATGTTGCAGTTGGGGTTTCTATCGCTGTGATGAAACACCATGACAAAAAGCAAGTTGGGGGTGAGGGTTTATTCAGCTTATAGTTTCATAGCACTTTCATCATTGAAGGAAGTCAGGATAGGAGCTCAAACAGGGTAGGATCCTGGAGGCAGAAGCTGATGCAGAGGTCATAGAGGAATGCTGCTTATAAGGTTGCTTCCCTTCATACCACCCAGGACTACGATCCAGGGATGGAACCAACCACAATAGATGGACCTTTCTACCAATCACTAATTATAAAAATACCTTATACCTGGAACTTATGGAAGCATTTTCTCATCTGAGGTTTCCTCTTTTCAGGTAAGGCTAGTTTGTTTGACAACTTGACAGAAGATCAGTCAACATAGCCAATAAATGTATGTAATTTAAGATCAGTATAGTGTTCCCACGATGACTGTGCAAATCACATACACAGCTGTTTGCACCATATAAACAAATGCAGAAGATTCCAGACTGTGACAAAACTTACTCATGTACACAGTATTCATATATTTTTCATTTAGAAAACAAGTCACATATTCCAGAGTGATGATTTCATGGCTTTGAGAACCAGGGTACATGTTTCCGTGGGGAACTACAACATTAAGTTTTCCTATAGGCTGAAATACAATCACTCCTAATTCATATTGCTCCCACTCTTTCAAATAGCTTTAAAGTACCATCCCAATATGACATCAGACTATTCTGAAACCTGTAATGACATGTAAACAAAGTATCTGTGTATAAACAAAAGGCCCCTAAGTATATATTCTCTTGACACAAATAGACACATGGTTCACTCAAGCCATTAGCAATCGATCAAATGACTAGATCAGAAATCTGTACATTTCTTTTCCAAACACTGGATAACAGAAGAACTGTAAAAAAAAAAAAAAAAGGTTTCAGGGAAGAAAAACCAGTGAAGTTTATTATTTGTTTTCAGGTTGTTTTGTGTTTAATTTTAGTTCAGACACAGTTCTACTTCTTGGAAATTATTATTAAAGATGACAATCTCTGACCTAAGCAATCTTTAATTACCTAAAATACATGATTGATAATTTCATCTGTATTTTTTTTTCCAAATTCATTTTCTTTCCACTTAACTATTGTATTGGAGAAACTTTAGAGTAACAGGGAAGTGGTTATAGCCAAATTTTCTTAACTATAAGTAAAATTGAATTGTGTCTGTTATTAATAAAATATAAATAAAAACAAATATAAAATAACTAAAGCATGCTAGAATAGAAAAATGAACTTAATTTAAAGTCTAATCATAAACTAGAATTTTAATAGGGTTAGATGCCTTCTATTGTAGTTCATTAAGGTCCAAGATAATCCAATGTCTTGAACTACATAGAATTAAAAGGAAATGTGTCAAGATCCAATTAAAACAAAAGTCAGAATAATTTTTCTCATGTCCGATATTTTAAAAATGTTTTCTTAATGACTTGACAACAAGGATCAGTGGGATCTTCTCAGCTATCACAAAACTTTGCAGAGCATTCTATCTATGCACAAGAGATTGATCAACTCATACATTCTTGGTTACTTAAGCAGAAAACATGACTTTTTCATTGCTTGTATGTGTTTGTAATGATCCCTTCACTATTTGACTGAGATTTGAGGTACATATGCCCAGAAGTGGTAGAAACAGAACACATGACACCTGCTAGATTTATATTATTTGGAAATATTCATAGTGAGTATTTAACAGTTGCTGAACTAATGACTATTTCCATTGCTGATGTAGAAGAATTCATTTCTGTCTACATACTCATTAGTAATGATTGTCATCAATTTCTTGAAGATAGTCATTGTATCTAGGATGACATGGAATCTCAATTTAGTTTTTTCATTTTGGTTTTTATATAGCTATAAAATATTGAACATTTTTAATGAAAATACTAGAAAATTGTTCATTTAAAAATTGTCTACTCTGTCCATTTGCCTGATTAATAATTGGTAGTTTTTTATTTTCTTATTTATTATATTGAACTCTGTGTATTCTGTGTATTTATCCCCTATCAGTTGAACAGCTGTCAGATTTTCTTCCATTTTTAGACAGTCTTTTTACTGGATTAATTGTTTCACTTGCTTTGAAGAAACTTTTTTCCTTTTGGTGCAACTGTCAGTCATTGCTAATAGAAGTCTACAGAAAAAAATGTAGCTTTCCTCCTAATTTTTTAAAAGTCTTCTATCATTTTTCTTTCACTGATACTCCATTAATTAAATTCTGATCTTTCTTCCCTTCTACTACTTTTGTATTTTTCCTTGTGAACTTTAATTTATTTTCATTCTGTATAGTTTTATAATACCTTATAGTGAATGATGAGATTTTTCTTTTGTGATCTGATTTTAAATAGTCTCTATTAGCCCAGTCTTCACCAGATAAAACATCTTTTAGCAAATAATGTTTTTGTTTCCTGTGTTTTTTACTCCTAAGAAGTTTTAACTGTATTTCCTGTGTGCCTTGTTGTAATATAAGTTTGATTAACATATGGAAAGTCTCATTTTAAGAAAGAAAATAGTTATTCAGTGGGTTCATTTTGTAATTGCTTGACCCAGTGTATCTGGGCAAATCTTAACACTAGTTGGAGTGTTTGAAGGAGGATGCTTTTATCTCATAGTAGGTAGGAAACATAAAATTATTAAGGACCAGGTAAAACATTTCAAGGTGTGCGCCAAGTGATCTGCTTGTTTTTCCTATCCTACCCCTCAAAGTACCACCTGATGACAAATACTTCAATTCCCATCATCACCTGTAGGACACATTCCTATGCAAAACAATTATATCATGGATGTTCAATAGCAGTGGATATATGTATTGTGTGTTTCCTTAGCTATTGATTGCCACTATGAACTGACAAGGCTGATGTGATCCAGGAAGATTGTTTCTTTCTTATTTTTACCATGATTTATTTAGTGCTCTGATGTTGTGAATATAATTTTTTCTGTTCTGTAAGTAGCTGTGTTTCTTCTATATTTCTGGCTTATTAGTAATGAATTATTTTAGTTAGTATTCAGGATTTTCTGAAGTTAAGTATTTATTTGATTCTCTAAACTTTTATTAAATTTGCTTATTGATAATTTATTCATAGACATGTTATACTTTTTTTAAGATTACTGACAGTCTTATCTTCTCCTCTCTCAGAACCATTCCTATTAATCCAACTTCACAACTCCTCCTACTTCTATGTCTCCTTTCTTTCCCCTGTGATCTAGTAAATGCCACCAGAGTCATTCACATGATCACTGGTTTGGAGCTATCCATTGGTAAATATTGAGATCATCCATGGTTGCACAACTGAAGTCAATGTTCTTCTTCCAGAGTCTGTCAATAGTATGGAGCTATCTGTACCTCATCAGAGAGCAGTAGGTATACATGCGCCCATCTCCAGTCTGTAACTGATTACTCAAAGGCCCATACTTGTGAAGGCCCATTGCCATAAGCCACTGCCATAACATTATAAATATGCTGTTTATGTCATACACAGAAGATAGCTTTCCATAGCTGTCCTCCTTATCTTTTGGTTCTTATATTCTTTCTGCTCCCTCTTCTAGGTTTTCAGAGCATTATCCTATTTAGGGCTGGACATTTGACCACTTATGCTAATGATACTGAGTAGCTTGGTACTTACTCTCACTTACTATGGGAAGTTTTTCTATGAATTTATCTATGAGTAGAAACATGAGTATTTACAAGACAGCTTTGAGCATGGTAAACTAACAGCAGTAAGTTCCACTCATGGGATCTTGCAGTCATTCCTCAGTATTGTGGATCTTGCATGGGGAGCTTCTTTCTCACACAGTTAAAGCTCAAAAGAAGATAACTTACTAACATCTGTAATATGCTGTCCAGTCCCAGTGTTAAGATTCTGTCTTTATTTGAAAAAGTCCAGTAGTCTTGATTTTAATTAGTTTACTGTAGATATTTTACTGTTAAACTCTCATGTTTTTCCATACTATCCCCCCTTTACCTGCAGCTAGGAACTTATTGTCTTTCGGAACCTTGGGAATGTCTTGATTTTTAATCATTCAGATCCTACATATAGTGCCAACTATCCTAATTAAGAGGTTTTTGAACTGTATACAAGAACCCTATTTGGGAGAAGTAAAGGCGTGCAAGAATCAAAAAAAAAGGTTTTTGAAAATACAAACCACCTTCTGGCAACTTGCTCTAGAGCTATATTGGGTATTTTGACTAAGCTATCAATTTGATAAAAAATAAAATTAGTGGTTAACAGGAGGAGGTCCTGCACAAGAAACTAATATAAGTGACTAACTGTTTGGAGGTCTTCACAAGCAGGCAGTTTAACAGAAGCTACAATACTTTAGCTGAAACATCTTAACCTTGGGTAATTTTCCATGACATTCTCTATAAAGGAAATCAAATTCTAGTTAAACCTAAAATGAGCTCAGCAAGAATAGAAGGTTGAGGAAACCCTAAACTGTATTGCATATCATAATAGCTTTAAATTTTCTTAACAAATATGTTCATATAAATATATTGAGAACATTTGTATATATAAATGGCGATATAAACCTATAACAAATTACTTTTGTTAAAGAAAACAACCTACTATCATGAAAATCTTTACCGCTCATATTGCTGTTAAGATAAATAGGCAATGGCAGAGTATATTTGAAAACAGTTACATTAATGTAAGAAAATTAATTTTAATGATTTTGAGTTCCTTTTGCTCTACTAATGACATATATTTCTTTGATTTTCATGTTTTAATTAACATCCAAATGAAATCTAATACTTAAATAAATTATAACTATTCTAATCAAAATTAAATCCTGCATTTTATGTAATAAAATTACTTTCATCCTTCACTTTATGAAGTATGATTATTCAGGTCACTGAACATTGCTACTTTATAATAGAAATTATAAATGTAAATGTCTTAATATTATTAACTCAGAAAATTGTACTTTACCTCATTGGATTAAGAAATACCTACATAGTTATTTCTATTTTGAGGGAATATATTTTGAGGTTGTAATGTACTAGTTTTCTTCTTGCTGGGACAAAATAATGGAATAAAATAATTTGAAAAAGAATGGATTTGTTTTGGCTTATATTTTCAGAGTGACATTCTATCATGCTGGGAAAGCGGGGCAAGCTGGACTAGAAGAGGATTTCTAGCAGTCAGATAAAAGTCCAGCCATTAGGAACTTGTGAAGCTGATTTCTCTCTACCAAAAGAAGTCAGTTTCATCACCTTTATCAAAAGGCACATATGGCTACCTGCAGTGTCTATTAGGCTATCAAAACTCAGGCTAAGCCCCAGGATCCCTCAATATCACAAATATCTGTTACACAATTTGAAGTCCATGCCAGCATGCCAGTTCACTTTTTGTCTCCTTCAATGGCCTATAAACTCCTGCTTACAGTCTTCCTTCCCTCTAGCTCCTCATTTTGATATAATTGTTCTATTCTTGATATGTTCTCTCTCCCTCTCTATGTTCTTCTCTTGCTCTGTTCTCTGATCCTGTTTCTCCCATTGTTTTCTCTATTCTCTACCCCCCCCCAACATTGTCCCCTCTTTCACTGATATCCCTGGCTATGTCTAGTCCGATGGCCGGCCATATTCATTCCTCTTTTCCTCTCTGATCTGGTCTTGTCCTGATGCCTCTGGCTGTTTTTCCTTTCTCATATCTACCAGAAAACCCTTAACCATACTGCAGAGCATTACATGATCATTTCATAAACTTTAGGCCTTTAGCTTTCCTTAGACCAGGTCAATTTCAGCCTGTAACTTTCTTTGGAATGTGTTCCTTGGTCTTGAAATCTACATCTTGAGATCTTCATTGCAACATAGAATCCTTCTGTACTACTTCATAAAATGGCAGTTGAGGATCTACTTGTCAACTCTGCCATACATTTTCTAGTCTAAGCTGTTACAAACATGGAAGGAGTTTCCATGACCTGCTCTAGGCATCTTATTTTGAGCAGGTAGCCTCAGAAGCATCTTCATTTCAGGCTCTATCCTTTCAAATGTGTTTGCATTTTACAAGTTGAAAATCTTGATCATTAGAGTCTGCCCTCAGAACACCTTTTCTATTGCTCCATTGAAGAAAGCAGGGTTTCACTTTAAGGGCACTACTCTCTTTAACAATGCAGATTCTTTGTATCTACATACTCCTTGTCCAAATCGTGAAAGTTGGTCACATACCTTCCATCACCAACCAAACTTCATTTTCATATCTTTTTTCTCTACTTGATGCCCTCTTTCACTGTAAATAAAAGCAATGAGTTCTAGCTCGTTGTTACAGCATGAATGATATTGGTTCCTGAAATGTCCTCCATCAGAAAAAAATATTAGTCTATCACTTTTATATTTTAGTCTTATGCAAATTCTGAGAACATGGAGAGATTATTTTAATAGATGTAACAGAAAATGGCCTCTAACTCATGTCCTTACAGAGTTATCATTCTCTCCTTAAACTTCATAAGTGTTGTCCACTGTACATGTTTGTTTGGATTCTTTTCTGCATCCTGATGCAAGAATTGACCATCATCAATCTTTACTTACTGCAATCTGGGCTCCTTTATTTCCTTCCTGCAAACTTCTCACACTTTTCCTGCAAACTAGTTGCAAAGATTTAAGGACCACATGGTAAAGTTTACCACATCATCCCTATTACTGGTAATAATTTTCTATATTACTTACATTTCTTCTTGTTGTGACAAAATATTTGACTACAACAACTTAAGGTATGAAGCTTTTGTTTTGGTTTACAGTTTGAGTGTATTGTTCTGTCAGGGTGGGCAAGGTACGGGATTAGGAGCATAAAGCATCTAGTCTGATTATTCCACAGGAAGAAGCAAATGGATACTCATGTTCAGATCCATTTCTGTTATTTATGCAACCTGGTAACTCAATCAATACAATAGTAACACCTTCATTTAAAGTAATTCTCTATGCTTCAACTCCAATCAGAAATGCCCAGAGATTAGCATCTGTGATAATTTTGGATTCTGTTAACAATCAGATCCAGCTAAAAATAATTATTTAACAGCACACTGTTTTTATGTACAAATATGAAATGGAGAAGGGATGGTGATTTTTTTATTATTTTTTTAATGCATGGACATAAATACAAAAACAGTCTCACCAAAATATTAATGTGAAAATTGTATACACTTTCCAAACTTTCATATTTAATATCAATCCCCTTAGTCAGAAAACTTTTCATGGCTGTTGTTATCTCTGAAATTGAACTACTGCTCAATTCCTCTCAAATTAATGTGTGAGTCAGGCAAATAGTTAGGTAACATGTTTGTTAATTTAGTTATGTTTATAATTTCATAATGTGCATTATCTTAGTCACTATTCTATTGCTGTGAAGAGACTCCACAGTCAAGGAAAAGTTTATAAAAGAAAATAATTGGAGTCCTCTTTAGAATTTAAAAGTATTAGTCTATTCTTATCATAACAAGGAGCGTGGCTGTAACGAGTCTCTGCAACAGTACTTGAAACTTTAATATCCAATTCACTGGCAAAGAGGGAATTACTGGTCCTGACTTGGGCTTTTTAAACCTTAAAACCCACCTCTAGAGACATCTCCTCATGGAAAAAGCTGCATATACAACCACAAGATTGTTAACCAAAACCAAATGAATCCCTTAAGTAACAAAATATAATAGAACAAATGGGCTATAATAATCTTTTTCTCAATTTGTTAACTTTCTGATATGGGTTTATTTGATGGTGTGTGTGTATGTGTGTGTGTATGTGTGTGTGTGTCTGTATGTGTGTGTCTGTGGGGGGGGATATGTGTGTCTATGTGTGTATCCATGTGTCTCAGTGCGTGGTGCATGTGCGTATGTGTGTATCTATGTGTGCATTTGCATGTCTGTGTGTGTGTGTGTTCATGTGTATGCTACCAGGAAGTTACACTACTTTTGTGGTTTGACTGAGATGAAGGTAAATTACTTTCATCACTTAGGCATACTGCTTCTTCAGGTGAAGCAGACCAGTAGTCTGAAGGTTAAATAGCTCTTTATGACTTGGGACTACTGCCCAACACAGCCTGACTCAATACCTCATGACCTGAATTTATTACACAACAGAATCATCCTACTTTCATTGTGGTATGTAAGTATGTATCAGATTTGGGATAGTTGAATGAATTGTTCAAGCAGTCCTATTTCTGAGATTCGTGTCAGATAAATTGGCTTCAAATAAAATTCTAGAAATATAAGTGTGTTGAGTCCAGGTCAAATCTTCAGAGACTACTGAGATTCTTTTTGTAATAATAAAATAATAACTACTTCATGTTTCAAAAGGCTTGCTTGCTTTTTTATTGTTTGCAGAAGTATATTGAAATGTTCAACTACAGTGTTGGATTTATGTATTTATTCTGCTTACAGTTTTATTATTTTTGTTACATTTATTTCAAAGTATAATATCTTAGAAATATCATTGCCTGGATGAGTTGACTGTGATTTTCATTTTAAAATTCTCTCCTATGTCTCTAATGACATTATTTTGTAAAATGCATTTTCTGACACTGATACATATACTTCACTTTACTTTTTTGATGTTGGTTCAGTATACCTTCTGTAATAACTGAGTGATCTCATTGTTCTGTTCTGGCACTAAAGTTTCAGGATTATGTTTGTAGTTGCTGAGAGTTAAACAACGCTCTATTTATTTCACTTGTTAGTTGCTTTGCTTGAACTTCCTTTTCTGTTTGGTCTCAGCTATAAATACAAGAGTAGACACTGAAACATCTACAAGTTACTAATTTTTACAGCTACAAGGGACTTTAGGTATAAGTCATTGGTGTTTCTTTATACTTGGAGGTATTAATTTTCTTAAATATTTTGTTAGTTATCCTATACTGTTACATTCCCATAGTCACAAGTTATGACAACATAGATATTCCAGATGTTTAATAGGAAGAAAGGAGTATAATGACAAGGTTGAATTAGAAATGTTTAGTGGTTAAGAGTCCAGGCCAAATCTTCAGAGACTACTGAGATTCTTTATGTAATAATAAAATAATAACTACTCCATATTTCAAAAGGCTTGCTTTTGACAAACACTACATCACTTGGTCTTCAAAGGGAAGTACAGTTTGATTGTGGAAGTTGGCACTTGTGGGCGGGAATCCTATATCTTTTTGAAATGCCTTAAGTAGAATATTCTGCCATTAGACAGAAAGTTTTACCTTTTACCTGTGGTGAAAGTTAACATTTTGCCTGTGGTGAATGGAGCATTAAGCAAATTTGTAACATTGGGGTAGATAAAGTATGTATGTGTATTACTCTACTTGAAATAAAATATTGATGTGTATTTTTATGTTAGGGTCATGTGTCTTATAAACAAAATCACATATACATAATGTAATATTTTAAAAGTGCTAAAATTTTCCTCTTATGCCAATTATATTGGTAAATATCCCATTTTTAAAACAAACATTATGTTAGAATTAACTTATTCTTAAATTGTTCATCTACTTAAAATATCTCTATTAACTCGTTGTGGGGGTTTGAGTAAAATCATTTCATTGGTGCTTGCAACATATTTGATTTAGTCAATGTTGAATGCTGTAGTACTAGAGATTGAATTTAGGTCCTTACATGTGGACCGCTACACTTCGTACTCAACCTTGAACTGAATTTAAAGTTGACTTTCAGGATCTTTAAAGTAAAACAAATTTTGAAAAAGACCTCTTCTTGTAATTCAGAATATGTCAGGATATAGTATTTTAATTGTATCTCTGATGAGTAAATTTGAGAAATAGAATATATTTAGAAACAACTGAACTTTTCCTATTCATTGATTGCTTGGTACCTTTACATTCCTGTGTAAATAAATGCATCGATGCCTGAAAACTTTCTTGACTAAGCTATTTTAAATATGTATTTCACAATAGCTTCAGTAATGACTGTTAAAATCTGTAGTTTCTGAAAAGATTTGTTTGTTTGAAATTTAATAAATAAAAGAACAATCCCTAGGCTAAAAATGAGAAAGTATCAACTCTTCAACTCTTCACTGTCAAATAATTTACTCTGTTAATTTACTGTAACTAGTTCATAAATTTTCAGTGTTTAAAAGAATAGCCAGCCAATTGCTTTATTAGTTATTTAACTAATATACAAACTTTGGTAAATGTATAACTTCTAATGTGGTACTCCTAACAGTGGGAGCAGGGACTATTGCTGACACTGCTGCCTAAGTTAGGACCCTTTCCTCATACTGGGACACCTCACCCAGCCTTAATAGGAGAGGAGATGGCTAGTTTTACTTCAACTTGATATAACATGGTTGGTTGATACCCTGGGAGGACTGCCCTTTCATGAAGGAAAACTGAGAAGTAAATGGAGTAGGAGGAGAGAATATGTGGGTGGGGGATTGGAAGGAAAGGAGACAGGGGAAACAGCTGTTGAGGTGTTATAAACCTCAGTTTCTCTTATTTGCAATTAACAGCTATTATATAATTTTGAAGATGATCTTCAAACACAAGATTTAACACCATTCTCTGTTCATGACATGGAAGAGATGCATGGT
This sequence comes from Mastomys natalensis, assembly GCA_021653895.1. NCBI lineage: Eukaryota > Metazoa > Chordata > Mammalia > Rodentia > Muridae > Mastomys > Mastomys natalensis. The sequence goes on along the minus strand of JAJTUV010000766.1, from coordinate 668,824 downwards.
TGATACCTGGGAATTTTAATTATATATAATTATGATAATATCATTTGTCAGGAATGGACACTTTTGAGGATCTGGTACTTTTAATATTTTTTTCTTTCCCTTTTTAGTTTTTTCTTTTTTCTTTTTTCCTTTTTAACAAAATGTTCTACTTAAATCAGATATAAGATTGGCTCTTGTAGTTTACTCAAAAATAACTCAAGTTCCAAAATAAAAATATAAATTGTATTAAATATAATATGTATTTCCTGTTTGGATTAAATTAAATTTAGTTTTATAAATATAGCTCAACTTAGAAGGTCTTTGCTATAGTGTGAACCTGATAGGTCATCATAGGGAGTTCAAGTTAGTCCAACAGATTTAATAATAGAGTACTGAATAGAATTTCAAGACAAGCTTGTACAGTGATGTACCAGAATAATATTTATTATAAACATGACTTAAACAGAAATGTTTTGATGAAGAGATACTGTCAAAGAAAAGACACACACCATTTCCAAATACAGACCTGAAGAATATAAGATTTGTGCTTTCTTGGGGCTTACTGTAGAGTGACTGTCCTTTGTGTTGTTTTTTTGTTTGTTTGTGTATTTGTTTTGTTTTGTTTTTGTTTTTTCTATTTTTCTTCCTTTTGGCCTGGGAATATCCACCCCTGCCACTTCATTTGTGGAGTGTTCAATTTTGTTGGCCTAAGAGAGTTTCCAGTCTTGGATATTTCCTTTCCTTTTACAGTGTAAACATTGAAAATATATTTGAAACTAACACTGAGTGAGGCTTAGCAATTTTAGATCATGAGAACAACTCAAAACCTAATCAGCTATCTCAGCAAAATCCAAGAAGAGACATACAAATAGACCACTTAAAAGCTTGGAGTAGAGAAATTAAAAAGAGGAGTTTAAAAACTGATGCCAGACTGTGAGATTCCACAACATACATTCAAAAAGCTATTAGTTATAAGGAAAGTGATGCCTTTAACATATGCACAAGAATCTATGCTAGTCTCCTCAATGCACAGGGTACTGTAGTAAATCTTATTTTTAAGGCCAGTAAGACTACCAAATACAGATGATTAATGTTGTGATATAAAACAACAAACAAATAAAACCAATAACAATAACAAAAGAAACATAAAGGGGCAATATGACATAATATTTTCTTTTAAGAAGACACTTATCAGAGAGGCTTCACCCAGCATCTGATAGAAACAGATGCAGAGACTATACTAGGCAGAATTTGGGGAATCCCACAGAATATGGAGAGAAAGGTTTACAGGAGCCAAGGGGTCCAAATATATCCCAAGAAAATTCATAGAATCAACTAATCTTGGCCTATAAGAGTGCACAGAGTCTGAACAGCCAAACGGGGACCCTGTATGGGATCGACCTAGGCTCTCTACACATATGTTACAGTTGTGTAGCTTGTAGCTTGGACTTCTTGTGGGATTCCCAACAGTGGGATCAGGGGATGTCACTGACTCTTTTGATTGCTTTTGGGACCCTTTCTTCCTACTGGGTCACTTTCACCTACCTTAATAGATGATTGGGTTAATCCTACTGCAAGTTGATATGCCATGGCTGGTTGATATTCATGGGAGACCTACTCTTTTCTAAAAAGAAATGAAGAAGTGAATGGGGGAATGGTGGTAGAGGGGAAATTTAAAAAGATTCTTATCCTTGGATAAGTAGGTTAAGTTTCTTATAGGATGGCTGGGGGGGGGCAACAGAAAAAATCACAAGATGGTTCTGTAATGAACATAAAAGAATCAAACCTTAATGAGCTGCATTCATCAGACTTAAGAATTAGGTAAAGTCATTAATTTAATGAGAAGTGATAGCTCATAGCTACCTAGTTATTTTTTTCTACATGATTGAAGTTAAATTTTTATTCACATCTTCTCACTTAAGTTACTTAATAATGCTAAGCATGAAAATATGCAGTTCTCAATTATTTTGGATAATTAACTGTAAAAAACATAGAAAATATATTTTAGCTTCAAGTTTCAGGTAAGTTAACCTATACCTTAGGATGATAACCTAGATATAAATGATATTCTACTTTATTTTTTATTGTTTTTTAAATTTTACAAGCACGATTAATGACTGACTTGTGATAAATAAGATATTCCAATAAATTCTATTATTCCATAATATTTCTCATTCATTCAACAAATGGCACTGGTCTAACTGGAGGTCTGGATGTAGAAGAATGCAAATTGATCCATATTAATCACCTTGTACAAACCTCAAGTCCAGGTGGATCAAGGACCTCCACATAAAACCAGATACATTTAATGTAATAGAAGACAAAGTTGGGAAGAGCCTCAAATGCATTGGCAGAGGATAAAATTTCCTGAATAGAACATCAATGTCTCAGGCTCTAAGATCAACAACTGACAAATGGAATCTCATAAAACTTAACAGCTTCTGTAAAGCAAAAAACACTGTCAATAAAACAAAATGGCAACCTACAGATTGAGAAAAGATTTTCACTAACCCTACAACTGATAGAAGCATAATATCCAACCTATACTAAGAACTCAAGAAGTTAGTCTGTAGAAGACCAAATAAGCTAATTAAAAATGAGGTACATAGCTAAACAGAGAATTCTCAACTGAGGAATCTCAAGTGACCAAGAAGCACTTAAGGAAATGTTCAACCTTCTTAGTCATCAGGGAAATGCAAATTAAAAGATCCCTAGGATTCCACCTTACACCAATCAGCATGTATAAGAAAAAGAACTCAAGAGACAGCAGGTGTTGTCCAGGATGTGGAACAGTCCTCCACTGCCGGTGGGATTGCAAACTGGTCCAACCACGCTGGAAATAAATCTGGAGGTTCCTCAGAAAATTGGAAATAGTTCTACCTGAAAACCCAGCTATACTACCACTGGGCATATACCCAAAAGATGCTCAAACATATAACAAGAATATATGCTCCAATATGATCATAGTAGCTTTATTTACAATAGCCAGTAGCTGAAAACAACCCAGTTGCCCCTCAACAGAAGAATAGATACAGTGATTGTGTACATTTACAAAACAGAGTACTACTCAGCTAATAAAAACAATGGCTTCATGAAATTTCACAGGCGAATGGATAGAACTAGAAGATAGCATCCTGTGTGAGGTAATCAAGACCCAAAAGGACATACATGGTATGTACTCACTGATTGGTGGATATTACCCAAAATGGTCAGAAGATGCATAACACAACTCACAGACTATATGAAGCTTAACATGAAGGAAGGTCCAAGCATGGATGCTTAAATCCCCATTTAGAAGAGAGAACAACATACTCATGGGAGTCCGAAGGAGGACAGGACTTGGGTAGGAGAGGAGCAGGATCAGGTATGTGGAAGGAGACAGGAAAGAAGCCCAGATGCAAAGGAGAATGAATAGACATATGCAGCAGTGTGCAGTGGGGTGTAGGCGGAGTTAAGGTGGGAGGAGTAAGGAGAGGAAGAGAAGGAGTAAGGAAGAGAAGGGAAGAAGGAAGAGGAGGAGCTAGATGAGAGGAACGAGAGAGAGGGGAACATGGAGGCAGATGCTAACTTGTCTGTAGCAGTCAAAGGTAGTTGGTATATCTAGGTTGGGTATTGGGTTACACTTCTGATTGTATTGGCATCTTGTTACTGACCATTACCAAATATATAAACTTTTGGATATTTCAGGCATTAGAGTCTCTTTTTTCTACTGGGCCCCTGTGGATGGCTGGATGATCTGGGCAATGCCCAGCCTTGTGGAGACAGCATGGAAGATTGGAAGAGTCATCTCCCACACTGACATCTCATGGGTGGCAGGGCTGGTGTTCCAGGTTGCCCGTTTCTAACTGTGGTGCGTCCATGGCCTCTAGCTGAGAAACATGCCAGCTGAGCTAGGAAGAGCCACAGCAGCTTAAATAGTCAGTTTAACCTGTGCCGTTTTTAAATAATGACTACAACAGTGGGGACTGGGAAACTTCTAGAATGAACCAGACACCAGGAATGTGAGAGGCTCCCAGGACCCAGTGTGATCAGAATTAGCAGAAATGCCCAACAGTGAGGAGATGGAACCTGAGGAGACCACCTCCAGTAGATAGAGAAGGCCCCAATTGAGGCATGAGGCCACCCATCCATCTTCAAATTTTTGACCCAGAATTGTTCCTGTTTAAAGAAAATGCAGAGACAAAAATGGAGCAGACACTGAAGGAAAGGCTGGCTAGAGACCACCCTGAATTAGAATCCATCCCACAAGCAGGCACCTAATCCTGACACTATTGCTAATGCCATGTTGTGCTTGCAGACAGGAGTCTAGCATGACTGTCCTCTGAGAGGAGCTACTAGCAGCTGACTAATAGAGATACAGATAATTAGACAGCCAGTCATTGACTAAGGTCAGGAACCCCTATGAAAGAGTTAGAGGAAGGACTCAAGTAGCTGAAGAAGGTTGAAACTCCGTAGGAAAAACAAGAGTATCAACCAAATGGATCTCTTAGAGCTCCCAGAGACTAAGCCACCAAACCAAAGAGCATACAAGGGCTGGTCCCTTGCTCCCATTACATATGTTACAGATGTCTGCTTTGTCTGGCCTCAGTGGGAGGGTATGCACTTGGTCCTGTGGAGGCTTGATGTCCCAGAGAAGGGAAGGCTAGAAGGGTGAAGTAGGAATGGGTGGGTGGGTTGGTAAGCACCCTCTTAAAGGTGAAGAGTAAGAGAGGAGAAGAGGAGGAGCTCATGGAGGGGACACTAGGAAGGGGGACAACATTTGGAATGTAAGTAAACAAATAATAATAATAATAATAATAATAATAATAATAATAATTTAAGAGTGTAAGCAGATAGAATATTTTCCTATTTAGGTACATTAAGTAATTTTAGCTTTCATCTTATAATTTTTAAGACTACACTGCCATGATGATGTCATTAATTTGTCAACACCTGTAGAGATTTGAAAGAAAATGTCTCCCATAGATTAATAGGAAGTGGTATTGTAAGTATGGCCTTGTTATAGTAGGTGTGGTCTTATGAGGAAGTATCACAGGTGTGGACTTTGAAATTTCAGTGTTCAAGCAAGCTCAGTGTTTTATTCTCTTCCTGCTTCTTATCTATCTAGATTTAGAACTCTCAGCTACCTCTCCATCACCATGTCTTTCTGCTTGCTCCTATATTTCCCAACATAGCAATAATAGACTAAATCTTTGAACTATAACGGAGTCCCAATTAAATGTTTGCCTTTATAAGAGTTTTTGTTTTCATGGTGTCTCTTTATATAAGCAAAACCCATATAAGACAACACCTATATATACTTCCACAGTGTTGTGGTCAGCACATCTTCTTGACTGATTTTAGAACTTATTTTTCTCAATTAATTCTTGGTCACTGAAGATGAAAGAAATACTATAGGACTGTTCCTTCATTTTCCAAAATATTCTAGAATCTTTTTCATATCTTCTTTACATGATTGTCCTGAACTCAACTCAAAACAAATAGAAATACTTCTTCAACAATCCATGTTGATATTTGTCCTATCTTCAAAGAAATGAAGACATTTAGAATGAAAAGGATATTAAGGAAAGATGAGGTTGAATGGTCTTTCTTGAGTATCATATTTATACACAGACGTTTGTTGCTAGCAATCCATCTCGCAGTAATGATACCTACTGTCTTGAATGTCTAATTGATTAGGAAACTCGGATCTAACAAAAACCCAATAAACACGGGGTAAGCTTAAACAGATCATACACTAAGCCCAGGAAAGACTGTAGCTTTTACTAAATGTTACAATGCTAGAAGTGTTTATAATTCAGTTATTATTCCTAACTATAGTCCTCATGACTAACATAGTTATGATTGACATAAAGGGAATTTGCACAGCTTTTGCCACTTATCTTCTCTCTTGTCTTAAATGATTTTCCTTTCAAATTTCGAATAGACAATAAAGTACTATGAAGATAATGATAACTTTACCTATTTAACAATACTAAGTTTCTTTTCTTCATTTCTTATATTCCAATACATGACATTATATCTTAATTTTTATTGCTTTCATATCATTTTTTCCTTTTCTCCTCTTCAAGATACTAAACAGATTTCTTAGAGAGCTGCTCACATCTGTCTCTGTAGTGATGCTACTTGCTACATGGGAAGTTTTCTAATCAAATTGTTTTAGATCATTATTAAAAGCCTCTAAACAGAGACAGCTGCCTTGGTACCCACGTGTGCTGCCTGAAACTTAGGAGCCTAAGATGGGGGATCCTTGAATCCAGGATTTTTGAGAGCAGGATGGACAATATAATGAAAGCATAGCCCATATCTCCTTGTAAAAAAAAAATCGCTGGATAATTTTGAATTCATAATAGTTTCCTTTTATATTACTTTCTGGTTCATCTCTATATTAGTAGTATATCTCCTTTCTCCCTCTTCTCTCCCCGTGTCTGTGTGTGTATGTGTGTGTGTGTATCTATCTCACCTTTGATTTTTTCCAACAGAGTGTTTGTGGTAGTCTATACTGACTTCATATTGCCTATCTAAAATCTAATTAGCCTAGTGAGTTTCACACATAAAACACACACACATACACACAGAAGCACCGACACACAGTCACACACACACACACACACACACACACACACACACACACACACTTACTTGTATCATCTGTAGACAAATTTGAATTCAATAACATGGGTAGTCTGGGTGGAATACAAACATATTTTTAATAACAGTAGACAGAGGCAGGAAAATCTTTGAATTCTAGTCAGTCAGGTCCATTGAGTAATGTAAGAGGAGAGACAGTACAGAGACAGAGTAAGAGAGTGTGTGTAAAAAGAACAAGGAGTTCAAGAAGACAAACAGAAAATAGAGAAAAGTGGGGTACAGAGAGACAGATCCTACAGAAAGAAGAGCATACAGACAGGACAGAAGACAGTACAGTGGAGTTCAGGCAGTTCAGTTCATGGAGTTCACAGGAAGATTTTTCCAAGCAGAGCAATTCAGTGATAAGCTCAGAGAAGCCATATTGAATCAGTCATCTTGGAAAGAAATTTGAGACAGAAGAGCTGAGTTGAACCAGCCAGTTGGAGTTCAGAAAGAACTAAAGAGTGTCAGTTTATTCAACAGTAAGCCTCTGAGACAACAATTACATTAGTCAAACAAAAGTTACCTATACAGTCACCTGTTGGAAATCTAATCCAAGATACAATCCTACTAAATGTGATTCCCTGATACTTCTGTACTCAGTTTTTACAACATATGCCTAGAAATTCTTATTTCAGTTTATTCAAATAAATTCAGTGACTTAATATTAAAGTGAAATATCTCATTAATGAGTTTCATACTATAGTACGAAAGACAAAAGAATCATCAATATACCCCATTTAGTTTATCTCACTTAAATGAAAAACATAATTCTAGACAATTTGAAGCAAATTACCTTTTAAATAATGAAAAGGAAATAAAGATATAAACACTGAAATCATGTTGTGAATGGATTAAACAGTCACAATATGACCTGAAATAATCTAGATTTAACATGACAGAATATTTTAGAATACTTTTTTCAATACTTTTAAAATAAGAAACAGAATTTCCAAATAGGATTTTTATTCACTTTTGAAATAAACATATTATTTTCCCCAAATAATATTGTTGAATAGTATTTATATATTAAAAATACATGTAGAATAGTCAAATTAATGCAATGTACAAAGTAGTTAAACTATTTGAGTGAAAAAATAATATTTTGTTGAAATGTGTAGGTAAATGGTTGCCTAGTGATGGCTAGCCTACATTCTCACTAAACTAAAAGAAGATATTAAAGAAGAAAATAACAATACTCCAATGTAAACTGCGGAGACATATCTAGAGAATAGTGTAGAAACAACAAAGAAAGCATAGAGCCTGTAGGCCCAAGATGACCCTTAATAAAATTGAAAATAATGAAACATTGAGCTAACCATTCTGTTACCTCAACCCTGCTAGTCCTGAGCCAAGACATGCATCATATGATTAGAAAATATAGGAAAGAGGTCTTTAGAAAATTCCACAGACAACATTGTTATCTGCTACTGAATAAGCTCATGGCTTTTCTAGGCCTCTGAGTTATGTTGTGCTACACATACTATATTACAATGGAAAAAGGACAGCAAGAAGTGCACACAAAACTCAGATATTTGATATGAAGCATTATCTTTACATGCTACCAAACAACAATCTTACGTAGTATCTGGATATCTAGGTCTCAGTGTGTTAGCTACCTCAGTCTTTTAGTTTAGTGAGAATGTAGGCTAGCCATCACTAGGCAGCCATTTACCTACACGTTTCAACAAAATATTGCTTTTCACTCAAATATTTTAACTACCAGATCAAAATCCATATTCAAATTGTTGTGGTTTCAGATAGGTCCCATGAAGACTATATTAGGAAATATCTGCCAAAATTTGAACATTATTGGTAATTTGTCTGGAATCTCAGTGTCTAGAATGTTAACAGTACTAATTTAATCATTATTTATTGTATATGTGTAGAAAGCAACAAACTGTATCATTATTTATCAGCTTATAAAATGAATGTAAAACTGATATACAGAAGGAAAATATAAATGTTCATTAAGTGATCAGTGTAAGCTTTTATAAAGTGCTCTTGAAATTTTGTTTAATGTGTGTGTGTGTTCCTATTACTATGTCACAGTACATATCAGATTTGATCTCGTAGCCATTCATCTCCATAGCCACGATAGAGCACTGACTTTCCACAGCTCATCTCCTAAACCATGTAAATCTATCTACAATTTCAAGGCTAAAATTCTCATACCAAAATATATAAACAACATCCTTTTTCTTAGATTGTTATTTCCTAAAAATAAGTAATATTGAAAACCAAGACAATATGTCTACCTCAATGATCACAAAGCGCCTAGTAAATATCTTGGTGAGAACAACTTGGATGAAAGACAAGACACAGAATTTAAAGGAATATTGAGAAGTATGTTCAAAGATTTCAAAGGATTCAAACAAGCAAACAAAATGAACAAGAATAGAAATGAACTTCTAATTGAACTGTAAGAACAAACAAAAGACGAAGACAGTTCAAAGAGGAAATTGAGTTCAATATAAATGCTGATAAAAAAAATCTAAAGTGAAATTAAAAAGGAAATTAAGTAAGGGTAATAAAGAACATAGTGGAACGTGTTACCAACAAAATAAACTGTGGAAGATAGAACAGTGAGCTTTAAGACAAAGTAGAGGAATTTGATCATTCAATCAAAGAATAGTATCAATTTAAAAACACCTAATGAAAAGACTATGCAGGAAATCCTAGATACCATGAAAAGACCATATCTATGAATTATAGGCATAGACAGAAAAGAATTTTATATCAAATGATAAAACATATTATTATTAAAAACATAGAAGAAACCTTCCCAAATCTATGAAAAGATACCAATTTAGGTTTAAGTAACACAGAGAACACTAAATATACAAGTCAGATTATAAAACACACAATATAAAGCAAACAGAAAGGATCCCAAAAGTGGCAAATGAGAAAGGTTAAGTCACATATAAAGACTGACCTCTAAGACTAAGATCTTATTAATCAATAAGGTGGATGGGTGGGGGAGCACCCTCTCAGAAACAAATGGGAGATGGGAAGGGATGGAGAACATGTGAAGGTGGGACAAGAGAGCAGGCAACATTTGGAATGAAAATAAATGAAATAATTAATAAAATAAAAAAGAAAGAAAGAATTTTAAGGTCAAAGGAGCTTGAAGTAAAGTGACTTAAGTTCTTAAACATCACAGATGCCAACACAGACCACATCGCTAAAAAGGCATCTGTCATTATTGAAGGAGAAAGAAAAACCTTTCATGATAAACAAACCTAAAGGAATTTGTGAGCACCAATTCATCTCATTAAAGAACACTGGAAGAAATACTACAAGCTGTAGAGGATAAGAGCACCTGAGCTTCTATCTGAAGCTAAATATATAAAAAATAAATAAATAAATTAAATAAATCATGCTAATAAAATAGTTATGCAAATCAGGAATAAAAAACAAATGTCATTAAATCTACAAACATGACAGCTATTAAATACACTGATCTTAGTATAATTGTGAATTCCAATAGTATCCAGACCCCAAGCAAAAAATACAAGTTATTCAGAAAACAAAACTCACTGTTTTGTTATCTCCAAGAAACGGACTTTACATTCAAAGGTAGACAATAATTTAGAGTAAAAAGATGCAGAATAATGTCCCAAGCAAACAGGACTTCCAGTTGCTACTATTTAGCATCTGACAAAAGACATCAGGTTAAAACTAATGAGAATGTGTAGAGGGTCATTCACTCTGATCAAAGGAACAGTCCACCAGAAGGGTATCATAGTCTGAACACATGGGCTGAACCTAAGTGTAGGAAAGCACAGTAACCATAGATGTCTTAAACAATCCATTATCCTCCATCAACCTGCCACCCAGACCAAAAAATATAAACAAGCATAAGAAAAATGATGATATTGAACAAGTAGTCCCTAAAGACCTATGCAAGGTAATTCATTCCACATCACATAAGACATGTTCTTTTCAGCAGGGTTAAGATGCTATTGAGCTGACCATATATAAGCAATCTCAAAACATTCAGAAAAATTAAAATAGTTCCTTATGTTCAGTATAATCAAAATGGAATAAGCTCTGAAATCTAAATGGTAACACCAGTAATACCAATCTAAAAGGTATCACAAAAACCCTGGAAATTACACAACAGATTACTCAATAATGATTGGGTCATTGAAAAGATAAGGAACAAAATGAAAATCAATCTCAGAATTAACTGAAGGCAAAACCAAAATGGACTAAAATCTCTGAGTTACAAGGAAAGCAGTTCAAGAAGAAATTTATCATTCTAAATGCCTACATTTTTACAAATAAGGAGACAAACATAATTTGTGAAAACAAGAAATAAACATCAATGCAGTAGACAGGAAGAAACAATATAATCTGGAAGAGAAATCAATGCAATTAAAGTAAGCAAGAGACAAATATATACAAAGAAGCCATGAAGATGATTCTCTGAAGGAAAACAAAGTCAACATATCCATACATGGGTTGACTGAAAGCTACAAAAGACCCACTTTAATAAAATTCGAATGAATTGGAAAATACCACAACTGATTAAAATAAAATGTCATGAAGAAACAGGTTGAAAAACTATACTGTATACAGTGGAAACCTAATAGATGTGAAACTAAAAACCTGCACAAGAAAGAAAAGAGTAAATCAAAAGAGGAAGCCCACAAAGTTGGAGACAATTTTCATCAGTTTTATCCAATGACAGATTCGTATTTAGAAAATGTAAATTACTTTTAAGATGTGCATCAAATGTCTCCATTTAATGAATTTAGTTATTAACAAAGAATTTCTAAACAGAAAAAATGCCAAGAATACATGACAAAGTTGTCAGCTGAAAAAAAATGAGAGAAATGCAGATTAAAACAATTGTGGATCTCATCCTTAAGTAGATTTGCTATGATAAAGAAAAAAAATGACAACAGATGTTATTGTGTATAGGGGCATTGTAGAACCCTTTCTCCCTATTATTGGCACTCTAACTGATTTACGCACTTTATAAAACACTATGGAGTTTCCTCCAAAATTTAAATAGGGGACCAAAGAACTGGCTCAAGAATTAAAGCCATTAGTAACTCTTTTAGAGGGCCCAGATTTCATTGGTAAGTCTCATGTACTGGCTCACTACCATCTTTAACAACAATTTTAGAGAATCTAAACAACTCTATGGCCAATGGCAGGTAAGAGATACATTCATCCTACACAGACATATATACAAGAAAAATATATACACAATACATATAATCTAGAAGTAGATGTTCTATCTGGCCCAAGTATACCTCTCCTCTCTATGTCCTACTAAGAAGATATTTACACATCCACATTTTTTGTTGATCTATTCACTATAAATAGGAAAGTGTATCAGCCTAGCTGTGCATCAATTGATGGAAAGATAATGGAAACATGGTACATATATCAAGTGGAAATTTACATACTTGTGAAGAGAATTGAAACTATGAGCTTGAAGATAAATTAATGCAACTGGAGAAACTATGCAGAACAGGACAACTCAGACTCCAAAGGCCAAAATCATCATCTTCTCATTCATTTGTAGATCTGAACTTCAAGCATTCAGATTCATGCATTTTACCTGGAGTGGCAGCACAACCCAGGAAACTAGAAAGGCCCATTAGGAGTAAGAGAAAAGAACTTAAGGGAGGAGGACATGATGTTCGAACACAGGTAGCATGATGAGAAAAGGGCAAATAAGGTGGGAATAGGTGAGGAGGAGGACACTAGTGTAGCACAGTGCTATGGAGTCTAGATGGGTAGAGTAAGGAATGCTTGAAAAAAACTATATGAAAAACTGCTGTTTGAAAGTGTCCTAAACATTATATGTTAAATTTAGTTGGAAATGCACTACACAAAGAATAAAGATCTTCCAGATGACAGGATATCGAACAAATAAAAACAGAGTCAGACATTGGATGCAATATGTCCAGTTGCTGGGAAAGTGAGTCCAGTTGTTGGTAAACTCCCACTCCTCTTGGTTCCCATGAAAGCAAATGGTAAGATCCTTTTGCTAAAGAAACTACAGAGAATCATGGGATTGGAAACAGTGGAGTTTCTAATGGCATGGGAGATTTTTTTTCCCAGTTGGATAGCTCTCAAAATACCATATCACGCTTTTGCAGATTACTGACAGCAGAAAAACTGTCAATAATCTTACACAGATGTGTCCTGTGCAAAATATAACAATAGTCAACCTGCAAGCTATGCATATTGGTACAATCCCAGCATGAATGATGCATGAGTACCCATCCACATTATAATTTTAGTTAAAGACTACCACATGGGAGGAAATGCATTCCTTGTAGTGGAAACCTGGTCAAGAACTCATAGCTAGGAGGAATTAAGGCCCTACTAAATTTATTTAAACAGAGACCCAGTACTAAACTTCCTTCTAAACACATTTTTATGAATAAACTAATGAATTTTCATCCCTCTTTAGAGACAATTCTTTATGCACTGAATGGTGACTAATACAGAAACTCACGAATCGGGCAATAGTGACCTTTAACCCAAGCATTGCAGAGGTAGGCTGGATCTCTGAGTTGCAGCCAGCCTGGTTTAGAGAGTGAGTTTCAGGGCAGAAAGAGCTACACAGAGAAAATCTCTTTTAAAAAATGAATGCATACATACATACATACATACATACATACATACATATATACACTCTTAGCAGTTTAAGGTACAGTGAGCAACTGGTGCTAGAGTGTTCAGCCCAGATGGGACATCTGTATTATAATCTCTCTCTTACTCCCAAGGCTCAGGGAACACCGAGGAAGACAGGATGAAAAACTCCAAGAGACAGAGTTCAGGGGAGGTTCCTGCAAAATAATGTTTTCTGGATATGACAGAGTGCTGGAGAAAGCATACAATGACAGGGACCGCATGTAGTAGGCCAGGATGGTGACATCTTAGAAGCCTGAAGGTAAAGAGGATGATGCGTGGGACCCTGAGAAGCAGGAGATGCATCCCTCCAGGGGACCCACCATCTGAAACAAGGGACCACCTGAAGTAGGCCTGGATAGAGACATCTCAGTAGCCCATGGCAGCTCTTTGAAAAAAAAAAAGTTGTTCCCATTTCTCCTAAACGTAGCCCTAGACAATGGCTATATAGATTGCATTTGTGCATGACTGTTTTTCAGTTGGTCTTGGTGTGCATAATTATTTTATTATATCTGACTTTCTTACTTCTTTCTCCTTCTATTCTGGTGGATTCTGTGAAACTAGATGTTCCTTCATGTAATGACTCTTAAACAATTAAAAATTGAAGCATAGGGTACAGCACAGCACAGTCCTAAAGGCCCAGGTGCATGTTGTGTGTTCTTATCTTGGAAACAATGCAATAACTGCACAATGGTAGTTTCAGATTAATATTTGACTTGCAAAGAAAGTTTAAAGATATTATTTGAAAATGAAATAGAGTTAACACTGGGACTTCAAGAAAGGAAAATCTATTGAAGTCATGAGATAAGTTTTGCACAATATTTAAGAGTGGTTCTTGAATAAGCAAGTATAGAATGCATAAAAGTATATGTTAGTAAAACTACGTCAAAACACAGGGACTCTTAGGAGAGTCATTTGGTGCAATGCACAGAAGTTGAAAGCTAGTGGAACTACTGAGTTAAGGTTTAATTTGATGCTTTCTGTCTGGCCACTGCCTGGCAGCTTTGCCCATGTCATTTATGATTAGAGCATCACAGGAAAATGCAAGTAGCTGACCTCGGAGCTCTGAGCTCTTATAATAATAAGTAAATGTTATAAGAAGTTTAAATAATGATAAGTTTGCAATTATTATTTTGCCTACAGGCCTGGGAATAGGGAAGCTTGAAATGTTGGGAAATAACTGTAATTCTTAATTCTTTGTGGGATATGGTTATCTGTTGAATTTGATTCAGCAATGATTATACAATGTCTTTTTTTCTATCTGTTTTTGGAGTATCAATAAAAGACTGGGACAAGAGAAAGGCAAGTGAGTGAGTGAGAGAGCAAATGAGAGGGCGAATGAAAGAGCATGTGAAGTGAATGTAGAAAACATGAGAAGAGTATGTGAAGAGTAGGTGAAGAGAGAATGTGAAGACTGAGTGAAGAGAGAATGTGAGGTGTGTATGGAGAGTGTGTGTGTGAGTGAAAGGAGAGTACATGTGGTGTATGTGCGGTGTATGTGAGATGTGTGTGAAGGGTGTGTGTGATAGTGAAAGGGGAATGCACAGAGGTGTGTAGGAGTGTGGGAGTTCAAAAAAAGAAAAGCGAACAGGAGAAAAATAGAGTGCACAGGAGAATGCAGAATGTGTGCAGCTTCAAGCTGCAAGCAAGTGAGAGAGAGAGAAAGAAAGCAGAGAGTGAGAAAGAAGAGAGAGAAACTTTAAGCCCTGAAAAATTGCCTGTCAGCTTGTACCCAAAAAGTAGTCTGTGTATATTTATTATGTGCCTTCCGGATATCCCTGCTTCCAGTTGAGAACTCTGATCCTGTGTCGAGGCTGGACCCCGACAACAGAGAACTTGTTCTAATGAATTCATAGCAGCAGTCACTGGAAAAATAGTAATACACAAGTCTGAATCATTCAAGACTCAAGCATTAAACATTCATTGGCAGTTAGGTGATAGCACTGGATAAGGGATAGTAAGTTTTATTCGGTTGTGACTCAGGGTAGGTTGCACATATCCCAGTGGATGGAGTCTTGCAATTATGTGTTTACAGACAGTACTATATGGACCCCATAGATTATGAGAAAGGAAGATGAAGACGAAGTTAAGTTGAGATGAGGAGGTAAGGAGAGTCGGGAAGGAGCTGCATGGAAGAAATGATGAATGTGGAAGTATATAATCGAAATACATTTTGTTCATGTATGGACCTTTCAAAGAATATATTTATAAATTAATTCAGCATTTGGTAGACAAGTGAAAGGTCATTGAATTCTGTGTTTAAAACAGTGGTATCTATGATGTTATTAAAAATATTATTCATAGTGAGACTATTTTTCCATTCATTCTTAATTTATACTTCTTAGAAAAATGTCAATTATTTAAACTAAACAGTAAAGAGAAAACTTACCATATATAAATGAGAGATCTAGTTTATCTCATTCAATTTTTTTTAACAGATATTTATTATGTATTCATTATGAGTTGAGTGGTATTAATACTATGAGAATTTTGCAAGTATAAAATAAGTCAAAATATGATGATTCATTCTCACAGATGACATAGTAAAAGGACTAATAATAAAAGAAATTTAGACATGTGAAATATCATGAGTAGAATGGAAATATAGAAAAGATGGAAAAAGACACATAATGATACACATGTCATCAAAAAAAAAAAAAGATAAGGCATCCTCATTTTCAAGTAAAGAAGCAGAGTCATATAACATTTGTGGTGACTGTTGAGCTATTTGATGAAGATAAATAAAATTAACATAACTACTTTCTTAAATAAGTGCAAGCAAACAGAAACAGAAGTTTAGAAGCAGCAAGTATTTAACCTGGCTAGAAAGAGAGAGACAAAATAGGCATTGAATCTCTTCTCTCAAGCCAGGCAGTGTGCCACGCCTTAATCCAGCACTTGGAGGCAGAGGCAGGCAGATTTCTGAGTTCGAGGCCAGCCTGGTCTACAGAGTGAGTTCCAGGACAGCCAGGGCTACACAGAGAAACCCTGTCTCAAAAAACCAAAAAAAAAAAAAAAAGAGAGAATCTTCTCCAACATGTTTTGAAGAATACATATTCTTTTCTTGAAATGATCCAAACACCCATATCTTTGAGAGTTTATTTTAGTATTGAATTATACTAGCATTAATTTAAAAACATCCTTACACAATTCTAACATGGACTAAACACTGTCTCTTTCATTTTATGACATATAACCATATAATTTCATATAAACTTCATGAGTTGTTATATATATATTTCAATATATTATATATATATACTGTACACATTAGCCTAAAGTTGATTGTCATGAGAATTCTAACATCTATATATTTATATTCAATATTTTTACATTATGTGGCCTTGTTTTCCTTTTATTAAAAAGACTTTTGTATTTTCTCCACACTATTTTCACTTTGTTAGCAACTGATGGCACTAGTCTTAAAATTCCACCTTCCCTGTCTTCCCTCCACCATGGCACAATCTGTGCAGTCTGTCAATCGCTGCTGAATCAGTAACTAGTATTTGTCAACTAAACATAGCTGTTGCTATGTTACCAGTCACATGATTCAATAAGGATTTTGAGGAATGCTAAATCATATTCCATAGACTCAGTGTGCTCACTTAGTAGAATAGAAATTTTGACCAACTACAAAATTATTGGGAAAAGATGCATGAGATCATGCACTTGACTGTATAAATTTGACAAAATTTTATACAATAAATTTATTTTGATATTTGGAGATACATTCCATGTATGAACAAAAGTGTAAGGATTTTATTTTGGTGCTGAAATGGACATCTTTGGCTTTGGCTTGGCCCCAAATAACTTCTTAAAGAACTATACTTTGAGAGACAACAGGATAATCTACTTGAAGGCGGTAAAATTCTGACAAGCTTGCTTTAGGGACAAATGAGAAAAGAACTGAGTGGGAGCAAGACAAACTGGATAAAGCAAAGTAGCCTCCTAAGAGAGCGTGAAGATCCATGCAGGTAACACAGCCAGTGGGATGATATGGGAAGCAAGGTTGTATAGCCTACTACTATGTGGGACTTTTTAAAGAGGAGATTTTAAAGGAAGATAGTACTAAACGCAAACCTGGGTGGGAGTTAGCACTCTAAGCAGTGAAACTTTAACAGGAATGCATGGTGTTCTAAAACATCTGGACTTAACAGGAATGCATGGTGTTCTAAAACATCTGGAAAGAGAGGAGTGGGATTTCAAATTTCAGAATTTCTGGTCAAACAAAATATCTCAAGTATTCACATTTATTGTGACTTTTACTTCCAACAGAAGTTTAGCCAGTTCTCACAATTAATGTTTGAGGAAAACAAAAGCAGAGAAACAATAACAATATCTTCATGCCAGAATATGTGCTTAAAGCAACCTCCCCTCAAGATAAATTATTTTATCCAATGTGAAATTACTTTTTTTTTAATTCAGATTTTGCTTAGCTTTTAATTTCTTTTCATCTTTTTTTCTTTTTTAGTATTGGAGATTTTCTTTGTTTACCTAACAAATGTCATTTCCTTTCTGGTTACCACCGCAGAAACCCCCTATACGATCCGCCTCCCCCTGCTTCTATGAAGATGCTCCCCTAACCACCCTCCCACCTCCCTGCTCTCAAATTCCCCTACACTGGGGCATCGATCCTTCACCGGAGCAGGGCCCTCGCCTACCATTGATGCCTGACTAGGCCATCCTCTGCTACATATGCGGCTGGAGCCATGGGTCCCTCCATGTGTACTCCTTGGTTAGTGGTTTGGTCTCTGGGAGGTCTTGTATTTCAAAACTTATATGTAATGGAAGCATGAACGTACTAGTTCATTAGCTCCATGTTTTGCATAGAGAACGAAAATCTGTATCTACACTACAGCTTTTGCATCTAAGGCTCAAGGATCATTGTAGAAGAGGGGATTACTAAGATTAGAAGCCAGAGTATCAGGGAGTTTGCTGTCAGACTCGGTCTCCTCGAAATTCCTGACATGATCCCTATGAAGTCCTAACAACATGACTGTGTAAACATGAGTTAAACAAAGACAATGACAATGGACATGCCTGACTACACAGGAAAAGCTCACAAGGCCTTAGTCCTATATGAAAAACTAAAATTTAGGAATGCTGAAAGTGGGAGAAATAATCTTTTCCAGGGAAGAGCACACCAATTGATTGTGAAATGCCAAATAGCCACAAAAACATACATATCAATAAGATTATACAACCTGTACAGTGTGTGTGTGTGTGTGTGTGTGTGTGTGTGTGTGTGTGTATGTGTGTGTAAATAACAAGAAAAACCAACCTGAATTTCAGAGTGAGAAAGAGAGGTAAATGGGAAGGTTTGGAAGGAAGAAATAGAGGGAAATGATATGATTACATTATATCAAAAAATAAAAGAAATAATTCGAAATGTCTACCTCTGGTCCACATTTCCCATCTAAAAATGAAGTAGAAACAGACTGAAGTTCTCAGGCCAGACACAGGCTCAAAGGAGATAGAGCCCTAATTATAGCACTGTAGAACGTGTCTGTCCCCACACCTAACCCCAAATCTTCTCCTCACTTAACTATAATTATTGACTCATTACTTTCAGTAAGTTTCTCAAGAAAGTTAAAATTATGATTATTCCTACCCACTACCACCAATAAGAATAAACATACAATGGAAAAGCATATTAATAATTGAGATAAAAATGTTTGGAGAAAGAGAAAGCACATAAAAATGGCATCACTGTAGTTTTGTAACTACAAAGAATTTAAGGCTATGCAAGAATTTAATACAGTTGTGCTTAGTATGAGAAGCAGTCTAAGTCATAAAACAGGAATCCTGCTAGAGCAGTGGGCAGTATGCACCGAAACAAAACTGTAGCTGAAATATGCAGTGGATCAAATCACTGGGAGAAGCCTTAAGCCTGGGAAGGTTTTTTAAAGTCTGAATTTGAGCAGTGAAAAGAAAAAAAAATACTCAGACTGAAAAAAGCATGAGAACACGTGGAAATTATAAAATCTATACCATCTTGATATAGGAATATGAGCAGACATGCATAAGATCAAGGAACAGAAAATAAATATTTGAAGTGATAAAGAATGAGAAAATTCCTTAAGTTGACCTAAACATCAAAATATGGACACAGGAGATGAAAAAATATAAATTGGAATAAATGTTCAACAAACAGAGAAACTCCAGGCATATTATATTGAAACCTTACAAAATCAAACAAAGGATATCCTGAAAGGAGCCAGATAGAAATACTTGTTTTTAAAGTGGAAGAACAAATGTAAGATCTCCTTATATAACAGCTCTAGAAATTCTACAAGACACTTAATGAAATATTTATGTTTTAGATAAAATATTCTACACAATCATTCTTTTAAACTAAAGAAAAAAGACTTCCTCAGGAAAAATTTGCTACATTTAAGAAAATGATAAGAAGGAATATTATTTAGAGTAAGAACAGAGGTAAATTGACTGAAATCTACATAAAGATACATGATGTGATGAATAAATATTTGTATAAATAATAGTAGAATTGGTATAGTAAATTATATGCTTACATCTTATATCTTTTTATAATTTCCTTATTCTGTTCATTACATGCACACATATATTTTCGAGTACTTCCTCCTATTATATTACATTTTAAATGTTTATATTGAAATATTATTCAATTCAATAGTTATTTCCTCAACATTTAAACATGATCTTCCTTATGTATACATTCCTGTACCCTAAACATGCATACTGCTATGTGTATATCATGGTGTAAGTATTTGGTATCAATGTCAGCAATACTATAACTGCTGAAGAGATAAATTACTGGTACATGTATATGAATACACACATACACACATACACACACAAAATAACACACACTTAAAGCACTCTCACTTCAGTGTATTGCTATCAGAAAAAGAACTTGACTTGGTGCTAAATGAGAATTTCTCCCTCTACGTGGAACATGTGAAGAAGAATAAGGAGAAGGAAGATGGAAAGGAAAAGCTGGGGGAAGAGAGAGGGGACAAAAGGAGAAATAGGACAGTACGACCTGTTACATCATCAGTTAAAAACGATGCTGTTTTTGGCATGATCACAACATCAGATGTGAAAATAATCATCTCACAGAATGTGCTACTCCAGTGTGAAACGTCTCAGCTCTGGAGGACATACGATTTTCTAAGTTTGACTCAGGACTTTTATAAAATAAAACCAAAAGACACCTTCTATATTTCCCTCTCTCCCTCTTCCTAAGGAGTCCCTCTTTTCCCATTGCCCTTATCAGATTATTTGTATCCTCTCTATGATTTTCCAATCCCTCTCTCTTGGCAATAGTCCCCCTTAAATGTCCTGGTCTCTGTGTTACTATAGGCTATGTACTCACATATGATTTGAACCCAGGAGCCTACAAAAAAAAAGGAAATGTGCAATGCTTTTCATTTAGGGTCTAGGTTACCTCATTCAATGTGATCTTCCTATTTCCATTCATTTGTGCAAAGTTTATGCTTTCTGTTTTCTTTACCACTGAATGTACTCTAGGTGAGAGTACATGAATTGTTCATCCAGTGACAAATGTTCAGGCCTGGAAACTACATACAATTACCATTATATGGGCAAGACAAGTTATATTTAGGAATATATATGTTTATACATATACCTGTATGCATGCAACATTAGTGGAAAAAAAAAAAGCAGCGGTCAAGAATTTGAAGGCCAAGTAGGGAAGACTATTCAGAAATGTTTGAGGAAAGAAAGGTAAGAAAAAATGTTGAACTTAAATTATAATCTAAAAATAATAATTAAAACACACACACACACACAAAGAAAAAGTAAAAGAAAAACCTTCATACATAATGCTGAGAGAATAAAAACTTTTGCACCAACATCAGGAACAAGATAGGATGTGTTCTCAGAAATGTAGCTCAGCAAGATGCACTTTTCAAGCATGGTACAGACACCAATGTCTTGTGCTCTGAGATCAAGAATTGACAAATGGGACCTCATAAAATTGCAAAGTTTCTATAAGGCAAAGGACACTGTGAATAGGAAAAAACAGCAACCAACATATTGGGAAAAGATCTTTACCAATCCCACATCCAATAGATGGCTAATATCCAATATATACAAAGAACTCAAGAAATTAGACTCCAGACAACCAAATAACCCTATTAAAAATGGTGTACAGAGCTAAACAAAGAATTCTCAACTGAGGAAACTCGAATGGCCAAGAAGCACCTAAAGAAATATTCAGCATTCTTACTCATCAGGGAAATGCAAATCAAAACAACCCTGAGATCCTACCTCATACCATTCAGAATGGCTAAGATCAAAAACTCAGGTGATAGCAGATACTGGTGAGGATGTGGAGAAAGAGAAACACTCCTCCATTGTTAGTGGGATTGCAAGCTGATGCAACCACTCTGGAAATCAGTCTGGCGGTTCCTCAGAAAATTGGACATAGCATTACCTGAGGACCCAGTTTTACTACTCCTGGGCATATACCCAGAAGATGCTCCAACATACAACAAGGACATATGTTCCACTATGTTCATAGCAGCCTTATTTATAATATCCAGAAGCTGGAAAGAACCCAGATGTCCTTCAACAGAATAATGGATACAGAGAATGTGGTACATTTACCCAGTGGAATATTTCTCAGCTGTTAAAAACAATGAATTCCTGAAATTCTTAGGCAAAGGTATGGAACTAGAAAATATCATCCTGAGTGAGGTAACCTAATCACAAAAGAACACACATGGTATTCACTCAATGATGATTGGATATTAGCCCAGAAGCATGAAATGCCCAAGAAGCAACTCACAGACCACATGAAGCTCATGAAGAAAGCAGACCAAAATGTGAGTGCTTTCGCCCTTCTTAGAAGGAGTAACAAAATACTCATGGGAGCAAATATGGAGACAAAGTATGGGACAGAAACTGAAGGAGGGGCAGTCTGGAGACCATTCCACCTGGGTATCCATTCCATGTAGAGTAACAAAAGGTAGATGTGGATGTCAGAAAGTGCATGCAGACAGGAGCCTGATATAGCTGTCTCCTTAGAAGTTTGCCAGAGTCTGACATATTCAAAGGTGGATGCTTACAGCTAACCATTGAACTGATCAAGGGGTTCCCAATGGAGGAATTAGAGTGAAGACTGAAGGATCTAAAAGGGTTTTAGGCCCCATGAGGAGACCAACAATACCAACCAACCAGAGCTCCCAGGGTCTATACCATCAGCCTGGGAGCACATAGAGAGGGACCCATGACTCCAGCTGTACATGTAAGAGAAGATGGCCTTGTCCAGCATAGGTGGGAAAGGAGATTCTTGGTCCCATTGAAGGCTGTATGCCGAGTGGGGGAGAATTCGAGGATGGGGAGGTGGGATTGGGGGGTTACGTGGAGGCACATCCTCATAGAAGCAGGAAAAGGGGGATGGGATAAGGGGTTCCTGGGATGGGGTAAATAGAGTAAGGGGATAACATCTGAAATGTAAATAAAATATTCAATAATTTTTTTAAAAGATCCTTAGAAAAGGAAAAATATCATTTTGTGTAAGTCAACAAAACACCACTATAATTTGAATATTAAAGGAGCATGCTGTTTGCATTAACACCCATCAAAATATGCAATGTTTAAGATATAACTCTCATAGAAATTTATTCAAGATTTATACTAAGAGAACTAAACAATTCAGTGAAAGCAATCGAAGAACTGAGTAAAGTACAGAGGTGATCTGTGCTTACGAGTAGAAAACCAAGCAGTTTCACACAGTCCTTACATTTCTGCATTGGTGCAAGGTCATCTCGATAAATACTGTAGCAAGTTACTTGAAGATATTGACAACATGAAGTACATACAGAAGGCTAAAGACCAAATACAATAAAAAAGACAGCCTACAGTTACAACAGAACTTGATTGAAATAACATTATTTTCAACTTCAACACTTTCTGTAAAGCTGAGAAATGGTGACACCTGACACCGTGGCAGTAAACAGTAGATAAGAATCAATGGAACAAAAATAAAAGATGTGTGTGTGTGTTAGAGAGAGAGAGAGAGAGAGCAAGAGAGAGAGAGAGAGAGAGAGAGAGAGAGAGAGAGAGAGAGAGAGAGAGAAAAATAATTGAAACATATCATACAACTCCCTGTAGAACACAAATCTTACAAGATGACCTTGACTGTTGCAGTGGTTACAACCTATAACAAAACAAAATGCCTGATCAGTGGAAGCATTAGCCAGTAAGCTGGCACTCTAACTAGAGTTAAAATCTTCTGTTCATAGGTAGACAGTATATAAACAGTAAGGCAGGCTACACTGCAGAGATCCGTCTGCAAAAAGGTACTTCATTTACAAAGGATGGCCTTCCAAAAAATAATCAAAATTCTAACTTAATGACAATACAGTAGGCAGCTCTATTGAAACATTGTCTGGGGCTTAAACAGGCATCTCATCATGTAAGATTTACAGATGATAAAGGATTGATGGGGGTTGGGGGTGGGGACATCCTCTTGGAGACAGGAGAGATGGAGAATAGGATGAGGAACTGTGGGAGGGTGGACCAGGAGAAGGTAATTACTGGACTGTAAAATAACAAAGTAATTTGAATAAAAATAATTGATGAAACATAAAAAAAGTACAAAATCTCATGTGTTGACTATGTTAACTACAAATTGAAATGGTGAAATACTTCATAAGTATTATAATGTGTCATGATGATAGCCACTGTAAGAGCAAGAATTCCTTTCTTTCACTTTTGATAGAAATTTTGAATGGCCAATAGGAAGAAAGTTTGATATCTTTTGAGTCAAAACTAAGTACATTCTAAACGTAGATTAGTTTTAAAGTAGAGATGTGAGATTATGCTACTTGGTAGACACCCAAAACATTAAAAAAAAAAATCCCACATTTCTAGAAGAAACTTGCTCATGAATATTTATAGATATCTTCATAATTACCATAAGTTGGAGACAACCACAATATCCAGCAGAAAAAAAATATGTAATCTGATACTTCTAAGCAATGGAATATTATTTAGTTCTGAAAGAATATTGAATTATCACATAACTGTTAGGAGTTTTAAAGGCATATTGCCAAGTGGAAGAAAACAACTTTATAGACTTACTCATACACCCATTATATTCAACTACATGACATTCCTGAAAAGAGAACACAGTAATGTCATTAAAGAATTGCTAGTGACCATGGGATCTGTACAAATAAGTAACCTACAGTGAATGAATAATATAATAATGGCATATATTTAATACACATGCATATTGTATTTATTAAATAATTTAATATGAACCCTATATAAACTATGATCACGGCCTATCAAATTGTGTCCCCTGGTAGCTTCTCATAATGGAGGATTCAGAGAATTAGTGGGAACCCAGGTATATGAGTCATATTGTGCTTTTCTTCTGAAGTTTGCTGTATTTAAATCACAGTTATTTTAAAGTATTATACAAAGTGAAAACATGGTTTGGTGAAGATAGCAAACTGTGGACAGTTCCCTTACTGCTTTCCTTGATGACTCCAACACTCTTCTTTTCTGTTATGTGATGCTTCTATATGCTTTTAGATGAAGTAACAAATATAAGAATACAAAATGTCTAAATGGTAGCCAGGCAGAGCAAATGCAGCCACTCACAGAAGGTACTGGTAAAATGAAATGGAAAATAAGGTACCTTCTTTTGTTACAACCCAAAAAGCTAAACAGATGTATCCCAGCTATGAGAGAGAAAATAATATTACAGCATTTAGCTTCTACTCTCTAGAACCAAGGTCAGTTGAAATGAGAAGTGGATTAATTGTAAGCTTGTGAGAACACGAGGCCCCTCCAAAGCCAGACAAGAGGCATCATTTCACTCTACATTGCAAACATTTTACTCTCAAAAAGTACCAGAGTGCCATTCATCTTATTCTTGTACATATAAAAATAATTTCTAAGAAGCTAACAAAAAAAATAACTAACTTCTGACTGGACAATAAGCCTGAAATAAACTGTTTTTTGTTAAACATCATCATGGCAAGTTAGAACTTAAGAAACAATCTTTTGTGACTTATCCCGTCATTTCTTTTCTAAAATAAAATGTCTACTGGGTCATTATAACACCAGTATGCTAAAAATGTGCAGAGATGTATAATTAAGGAAAAGCTGACAGTCGTATTTCCCTTCGTTTCACACAGCTGGCTCTTGGATCTGCAGTGGACCTCTTGCATCAATCTGAAGTTGATTGAAATCAACATTGATTTCTCAGTTTGGACCATTAAGAGCAGAAGCTGATTTCAGAGAAATAAAACACAACAGATGTAGACATCGGTGTAGGGAAGATACGGAACAGAAGGAAGAAATCAAGGGTCCTGAAGGAAATAAACAGTTCTGTTCACTGAATACTTTTTTTTCCTTTTAAACTTAGCATATTTTGTTGATCGTTCTCTCCTTTAAATTGTCTGGATCTGGAGAATTTAAATGGAAGCAGGCTCGAGACTTACATACTTTTAATAAAAATCCACCACTAACCTAATGAGAGCTCACGTTGATCTAAGTGAGAGGAGAGAGCAGAAGGACCTCAAGCAGGGGGAGCTCAGAAAGGAGAGAGGAGAAAAGAGGGATTAGGTAAAATATGGACGTCTACTCAGTTTAGCATAATGTTTTCATTTTCCTCATACTGTAAACTCTGAACTTTCTATGTATAAGATAATTGAGTTTCATTTCTCTTATTAAATCGTCTTCTTTAAAAACCAGGCAGTCCCGTTTGAAGATAGCTGGATCCTATTAGCCACTCATTAATCACTAAAAGGAGAAATTTAAATTTTTCAGGGAAATGGAAGATCACTGGTTTAGAGGTTCAGTGGCTGCAATATGTGGTATTGTGTATGAGGTATTGGAAGTTGGAAGTACATGCATTGGTATATTCCCAAACAAACTTCAGGTTGCAATGGAAGTAGACATTTAGTGAGCATAAGATAGACAAAACCCTAGAGAGTGAGAGAGGGGCAGATATTTTTAAGAGAATGGATGACAAGCTACATATTTCTGTTGAATAACAATTTGTATTTTAGTAACATGAGAATTAGAAACTCTGCTGTTTATTCTTCACGATATCATAGGATTTCTGAGATGTGCTTCACAGTATTACTATTTCTTTGTGTTTCGAAGTCTTATATCTCCCTGGCTATGTATTCTCATGTCACTCTGTTGCTCTGATAAAAGAGAAAGTCATGGCAGGAACTCAGGGAAGAAACATGTGGGAAGGAATGTGGAAGGCCTGCTGCTTGCTTGCCTGCTCTCGGGCTCATTCATAGCTCATGCTTAACTAGTTTTCGTAGCTAAGCCAAAAACACTGACTAGGAATAGTGCCACTTACAGTGGTTTGTGCTTCCCATGTTTAATTAATAGTCAAGGAAATCCCCTACAGACACACCCACAAGCCAATTTGATCCATGCAGTTCTTGGATGGAAGCCTTCTACTCAGTTGAGTTCAGGCTGTGTCAACATGACAGTTACTAACTATGGCAATATGTTTTTCACTTACTTAGTTGACAGAGTTATTGTTTAATCTCAGGCCAAGAAGCATTTCTTACTATCAAATTTTTCCTTTATAAATTGACAATTAATTTTCACCTTTGATTCCTTAATTATTCAATGGGAACATGTGTGTTTAAGTAAAGCTGTAATTCTCATCTTTATATTGCATAATGATATCAAGATCTCAATTTTGACTTACGGCTTAAGAAAACATGAAATATTGACTAACATAAGGCCTATGCAGAGATTTACAACATACGTCTTTCAGTCTTCATTGAGCTTTCAAAACATTTGTTTCAAAAGTAGCATTGGATATAGCCTCAATAGAAATGATCCAACACACAAAATACTTTCTTTCAGGATAGTTGGCTTCACAGCTAAGAGAACTCACTACACTTGAAGAAAACCCAGATTCTATTGCGAGCACTTACATAGCAGATTATAACTGTTTGCAACTCCAATTCCAGGAATCCAGCATCTGCTTCTGGTTTCTATGGGCAGCAAACACCCATGCGGCACTCTTATGTACATGCATGCAACTTCTCATACATAAAAATGAACAGTCCTTCAAAATTAATTTTTCTCTGGATATAAATAGTTTTGCTCTAAAGCATCAAGGATGAATATTAGAGAAATTAAAAATATGGTCTGGTCATTTTAAGAACTCTTTTGATCAAAATCGTTTTCTTTGGCTATCATTAGATTTCCTAAGTAATGAAATAATTGTTCATTCTATAGAGTCCCATTCCCTCTTATATGCCAAAGAGTCAACTGTGATGGAAACAGTATATGTAATTAGTCTTTGCCTTTGCCTGGAAAATTAAAAAAAAAAAAAACAGTCAAAACATCTACATGTGGTTTCTACACATTTACTTAAGATTTGAGAGTGATAACACCCAGTGCCCTGTGCATACCAAGAAGGCATCCTGGCACTGAGCTACATCTCAGCCCCTTGCTCTGAAACTTTTAAAGAATCATGGTGAGAAAAAAAAATCTCCTAAATCAATGGTTCTTAAACTATGGGTCACTACTCTTTTGGGGTTGAATGACACTTTACAGAAATTGTATATCAGATATCATTAATATCAGATATTAACAGTACCTTTCATAACAGTAACAAAATTATAGTTATAAAATAGCAATGAACATAATTTATGGTTGGGGGTCACCAAAACATGAAACATTGTGTTAAAGGGTCACAGCATTAAAAAGGTTAGGAACCACTGCCCTAGACCCTTGAAGGCCAAGAACAATAGAAGCAATTTCACTCTTTAAAAGCCAGTTTCAAAATTCACAATTCACTTTAGTGAAAAAATCTTTAAAAGCAAATGATCATTTTAAAATGAGAAAAATTAAAATCCATGTGTTTATGAAAGAAATATAACACATTTTCATGTCTATTTTTAAACAGTCACTACTTATATCTATTTCTATGTAGGTAAACAACATGTATTTCCTTTCTCCCCTAATTCTGGTAAATCAAAATTCATCATGGGCTAGAGTTAGGCTAACACTTTCCTTATGCATTTTTACCAACATTAGTTTCAGATGCGTGTGTCTCTCCAAAGACGGTTCTTCTACACAGTTCTCATAGACACTTTCACTTGTGTTTGAAGAGCAGTGAACTATAATATCATTTTATTTCCACTGCCAACCCAACCTCAATATCACAAAACACACAAAATTACAAATTTACAGCAAATTTTCAGTCTTACCAAAACCATGTTGTCAGCTTCTTGGTCAGGGTTTATCCATATGGCTTATGGATAGTTTTACCATCTGAAATATTTACTTCATCATTCAGTTTATTAGCCCTACTTTTCATGTTAACAATGTGGGAGTATTGACCTAACAATTGTCATTTCCCTTGTTGCCACGTCAGCATCATTGTGGAGAGTCTAGTGAAGCTTCTTTGAGCTGCTAGATTGTCATTGATATTTCCCCTAATTTTCTCCCATTTTTCTTCTAGGATACATTTTCCCTGCTCTACATGTTTTATTATTTTATAGTAGTCTTGGTGTCTTAGTTTATTCTAGACATGTATTGTTAAGTAATGGCTTGGGCCAACGCATAATTTATAGAAATCAAAAAAAATTTTTTTACTTACAAATCAACTATTTGACTAAGACTTAGACAGCATGCTTAAATCTTCTTAGTCAAAATAACATATGCATATTGCCTGCTAGAAGATAGACTCTATTATTTGTAAAATGCTTACTAATAACATCTTTGTTGCTATTCACTGCAAGTTATTATTTAAATACCAATACCAGGTTACAAAACAGGTGGCTTATTGCACCAGTGTAAAGATTATCATTGTATTATTTAAATGTTGATTTCTGTGTTCTCATATATAGCTGCCATCAAGACATGACATTGTAGTGCTTTTTCTAAGAATCTACTGTCTCAATGTTGTGTAACCATTGTTCCCCAATTATTCCCTGATTGGTCAATTAAGAACCAATGACTGAGCAAAAGAGAGAATAGCAGTGGAAAGAGGATTCACCTAAGAGGGTTTAGGAGACAACATGAAAACATGCATGGAGCAGATAGAGCCAGATCTATACTAAAATGCGAGTATATTAGGGATTTTGGGTTGGAGGTGGCCAGATTAGTTTAGGGATTAGAATGGATCAATAACTGCTCAGTTATTGTGCCATCAAGCTTATTAAATAAATCTAATATACTGTCCCATTCATCTGCAGTTAGATGGGAAAAAGAAAAAACTGTCACTTCTAAAACTGCAGCAACAACAGACAGTATGGATATTAGGGATAGAACCTTGGATCCTGTGGAAAAACAGCAAGTGCTTTTAACCCCTGAGCCATCTCTTTAGCTCCAGAAAACACAAAGAAAACATATTGTCATCATGTCTCTTATCTACATCTCACTCATTTTTATTTACAGTTATCTATGCATTACTCATAGAGATAAGGCATTGCTAGCTAGCTGTAGTATAAAGCCATTCTTCCTAGTAAGAAACTTTTCTAGCATAAAGAATACATACATGTGTTTTATTAGTAAACTTAGATAATAGTAATTGTGGTTTTGTATTATACATATTCTGATAACTGACAAACTAATATTATCTCATTTAAAAGATGACTCAAGTTGTGAATTAAAAAAAGTAAAGTATTTTGGTCAGTTTTCTGAGAAATTATTTAATCTCCATATACACTTATTATCCTTATTGTCTTAATCTTAATTCACTTAAATGTAACTACAATCCAATTTAGCAATATCATAAATAGACAAAAATTATACTACATATATAATATACATACATATATTTATGAATTTGTAGTAAGAAAAAGTTCTTCCATAATTAGAGTAGAGATTTGAGACTCAAATAGTGTTGTTTAAACAAGGGAAATAAATTGTTAAAGCAGGACGAATGGTTTGGTGAAAATATTAAAATCAAGGTAGGAATTCATCTCAATAGCATACTTTTTTGAGACTTTGTCATAAGATGTAGCAAGTGCCTTCTATGTCAGGGTTCAATGGTAGGATTTATACTTAAACCACAAGAAACATAACCTAGGGTTCAATCTCAAGAACTACAAAAAAAATAAATAAGTCAGTTAGCAAAGCCAAGTATAATAGCCAAAAATATTCTATTTTATATATAACAAACCAGCACAAGAAATAATTCAATGTTATGTTTACATAATCATCCTTATTTTCTTCTGACAGAGGCATCAGAGCATGGTGTTTAAATAGGTTGAAGTATTTTATACAAATTAGGAGGACAAATGTCATAGATGCTAGCCAACTTCATGAAAGATGTTGTGATCAAGTGGAATGTAATAATCTTTGAGCAAAGAATAACTAGAGAAACTGTTCATAGATATTTGACTCAGCTAAGAATATTACTACCTTGGCTGTTAAAGTGCTTTTTAACCTAACATGTCCTAGTCACTGAGTCATGTCAGGATACAAGCTGATATTGTTTCAGTATCTACAATTAATATGCTTTGTTGTATCATTATCTCAGAATGTTCCCCAAACAGTTGGCTTACTGGTTAGTGTCACTTGCCACTGTACCTGACAACCTGTATTTGATTTCCAAAACCCACATGAAAGAGAAACAAGAAACCTGAGTCCTGAAAGTTGTTCCCAGACTTCTACATCCAGGAATAATTAATGTGTGCCAACAGTAACAAGTGCAGAAACACACATGCATTCACACATGCATGCACACACAGAAAGAAAGAAAGAAAGAAAGAAAGAAAGAAAGAAAGAAAGAAAGAAAGAAAGAAAGAAAGAAAGAAAGAAAGAATCAGAACTTAACATATTGAGAAAACTAAGATTATGAGTATAGCCTCTTTTGTAGTAGTATTGTAAATCTTTTATTTGCCAGATGTAATTATAATCTCTAAGGCTTACTGCTGAATAACATCACACTTTCTAGCTTTCTTAACCCTAGCTGGCTGTTTCGACTCAGATGCTTTGGTTCAAATTCTTCTTTAGGCTGACTCATTCAAACTTGCTTCTCACAGCTTCTGACTGAATTGCTCTGCTTGGCCTCAGACTAATTCTAGCAATCTGTTCTAATCTTCTGGCTCCATCTCATTCTCTAACCCATTATTTCTTCAACTGTCTCTAGCTTTTTCTCTCTTCAACCAGTCTCTATAAAACTGTCCCGGTAAAATAATATCTCTGAACTCTACCAACTCAACTGCCATTAATTCAATTCCACTGTACTGCCTCTCTACTGACTCACAGATCACTGACGAACTGACTCTCCTCTTAAGTAGCATATTTTTCCTTTGATGTTCTTTGGAGAATTGGGTGTAATATATCTCTGAATCATTCTGTCAAATCTTACTCTGATACATCACTTTGTCTCCACTCAATTAGATGTCACTTTCAAATATGGCTGCTTCTTCTAGAAACTAACCTCACCTCCATTGTTTGGGATTAAAGATATGTGCCACGGTCATATCTGTATTATAGTCAGAGGAATTAAAGGTGTGTGGCATGTCTGCATTCCAAGCTGATTATACAGACCTAGGTCTTTGAATGAGATTCTTTTCCAGAGCAGTCATATAGCTGGATTAAAATTCCTCTATGTCTTCTTATTAGTTACTTAAAGTTTTCATTTGATTTTGGTAAGCAATCTTTTAAGGAATTAATTCGAGTTTCTTTGCATTTTCTACATGGGCCAATGCACCAAGTAGATTGCAGGTAGTATGTAATTTTTCTGGAGTTTCTTTTTTTTTTTATTACAATTTAACACTATTTTTCTTTTTTCTTTAAAATTATATTTTAGTTACATTTCTCCATTCTCTTTCCTTCCTCCAGCCATCCTATATAGCCTTCTCCATTCTATTTCAAATATATGGCTATTTGTTTACTAATTGTTATTGTATGCATATATGTATGTACATATATATTTCTAAATATAGTTAATTGTACTTGTATGCACATTTTCAGGACTATTTGGCACTGGACAACCAATTGGGGTACCCTTCCATTGGGAAGACAACCTCTCCCATTCTCAGCTTCCTCAGTTGCCTATAGCATTCTGTTTATGAATGAAGCCTTGTGGGCTTTTCTCCATTCAGTTGGGCATGCTCATTGGTGTCACCCTTATTTAGCGCACATTTTATCTGAACACAGGAAGTCCTGTTGTGAAACTCTGTGGTTATAGCTTCTGATATTACTAGGTCCAGAAACCATAATTCTGATATATGATTCTACCGATATCTTAGGAGGCAGACACCATTTGACCTTGATAATCACATTGTAAAAAAGGTAAATTAAAATACAAAGATTAAATATGGCTACCCAAGGCAATTATATCTACCTTATCATGCTAACTCTGGAATTAGCTCCAGTGAAAAGCCCAATTAGTTGTATTCTGTCCAATCCAATCACAATACTCTGATCTCTTGACTCAATCCAATTAAGAAAAGTGAAAAAAAGTTTAAAAAAAAAGAAAGTAGAAAGAAATGTAATTAACATTTACTCATATAAATTCACCACAGCTCAGAAAAAAATTAATGGATTTGGTTTAGCTTCCAGATGAGCAGTGCATGTAGGACTTTAGTTGCCATGATAAACCAATGATTCCATGAGAACTAGCACTGCAGCTTCTAGGAGTAAGATTAACATATATTGCTGATGCTTGACTATACCAACCCATTTCTAAACAACCAATTAGTTAAACTGTTATAGTAGATTTAAATTGTTATAGAAACAAAACAGAAAGAAAGAATAATTCCAGGAATGAACAATAATACAGAATACAGATGATCCAAAATATCTCAAAAAATAGCATAAAGTAGATTTATCACCAGAAAATAGATTTGTCATTCAGGATCACTTAATGAGTGCAGTTCAGGATCTATTGTATTGAGTATAACTTTGGAAACTTTCATTCTTATAGATTCAGCTATCTTGATTAAATTAGACTCAAGTACTTGTTTATACATAATTATTAAATTACATAAATTACAACTCTACTCCCTACCCTCTCCCCTCTTGATTTAAGCTGCAGTGATCTGTAAATAAAGGCTACTTGTATATTAATTTTACCACTCAAAGTAAAGGGACTAATATAGCTAAAAGTTAGTAACTGCAATATATAAAACAAGACTCAAAGTCACATAGTCCATCTTTATTCATGTCTGATACTAAAGTAATTCCAACTTGGGAGTGTAACAAAGGTCAGGTTTTGCTAAGATCACAGAGAATTGTATGAAGCAAGTGAAGTAGAAATTTCTGTTTCTTCGGAGTTTCAGTTGTATCATATGATGTTTTTCTAGAAACTGTCTGTTCTTTTATTCCATTTTTTGAAAAAAATTTATTGGATATTTTATTTATTTACAATAAAGACGTCATCCTCTTTCCCCATTTCCCCTCCCTAGAACCCCCTATCCCATCCCCCTCCTCCTTTATGCTTTTATACAATTTTTTATTGGATATTTTATTTACATTTCAGATGTTCTACCTTACCCCATTTCCCCCCTCCCTCCCTGGAACTCCCTATCCCATCCCCCTCCTCCTGCTTCTATGAGGGTGTACCCCCACCTACCTCCCAATACCTCACCTCCCCACCCTCGAATTCCCCCCCACAACGTCCAGCCTTCATGGGACCAAGGATCTCTTCTCCCACCTATAACACCCTTGCATATATAGCTGAAGTCATGGGTCCCTCCCTAAGCGCTCCCAGGCTGGTGGTTTAGACCCTGGGGCTCTGGTTGGTTGGATTGTTGATCTCCTCATGGGTCACAAATCCTTTCAACTCCTTCAGTCTTCACTCTAACTCTTCTATTGGGAACCCCATGATCAGTTTAATGGTTAGCTGTGAGCATCTGCCTCTGAATATGTCAGACTCTTGCAGACCTCTAAGGAGACAGCTATATCAGGTTCTTGTCAGCATGTACTTCCTGACATTCACATCAACGTCTACCTTTGGTGACTGCACATGGGATGGATACCCAGGTGGAATGGTCTGCAGATGGCCCTTCCTTCAGTTTCTGTCCTGCACTGTGTCTCCATATTTGCTCCCTTGAGTATTTTGTTACTTCTTCTAAGAAGGACTTTTTTAAATGTTAATCAAAGGCTTTATAAGTTTGGTAATGCTCAATAAAAAGATGCCCATACAATCAGAAGTGTAATCCAATAGAAACTGTCTTTTCTACAAACAGCAAAACAAAAACATTCTGTTTTTTGCTGTAGCTGATACATGTGACGACGTTTTGCCTAAAGCAAACACATGGTGTTTTTCTGAAGACATCCTGGAAAAATAACATGTGATGATTTGCTAGACCAGATGCTTGAGAGAACATATGTTTGGAAAGGATATAAATATACCCAATGGATAATGAACAATGCTGGAAGATATTGAAAAACCTTGCTATTCTTTGTAGGTCATCAATGGGCTTGGCTGATGCTGGTCTTCACAAGCTATGCTGGGAGGTATTGGTTTTCCATATCATTTTTTGTTGGTCGTTGTTTGTCATGACATCATAGAGAGAAACACACCAAAAAACTTCTGATGGTATTCCAATAACTTCTTGCTGCTTCCAAGGACTTGGGCTGATTGGTGAAGCCTTGTGATTTCTTCTGGATCGACCTGCGATTTCTGATCTGTGAATGGTGTCTGTGAGTCCTGCCATTGCTGATTTATAAACAGTGTTAACAAGTAGATAGAGCTGCTGCTGCTGATTTGTATGAACTGTTGATATCCTGACAACACAGATTGGATTTACTCCAAAGAAATGATTCTAAGCAAGTCTATATCCTTTACTCTATTAATCATTCATTTCCACTATGTCTGGTGGTTGGTGGGCTAAAAGGGATGTTAAGACATTTAAGAACTTTTATTAAAAATAAGTTTTGAAATTCTAAGCCTACATGTAAGTATTAAAGAATAAACACCGATAGTAAATGTCCAAGAAGGCAAGGAGAAATAACTGCTCTACTTATGATTAACTCATAGCTAGGCTGCTTATCTCTAGCATGGCTCATCAGTGACTTTGTAATCTAGAAGGTTCCTCTCTGACTATGTAAGAGCATCCACACTTTTATTTAAAGTGACCTTTAATATGTTTCTTTAATCTTTGCCATGAGATTTTTAATAAGAGAGAATATGTTTCAATGTAATGAATTCTGATGCTTAGAAAAAGCTTCTGTGTTGAATGATTTAATCTTCATCTCTCTCTAGGATACTCCTCCATCCACACATATTCAGCAACTCTGAATGATCAATAGTGAGGTAACCTCAAATTTATCTCAGATACTAATAAAGGTTACAACCTAAAATAAAATAATAGCAGGACTACATAGATTTTGAGTAGTTACAAAATTGCTGATGCAAGCTCAAAGTTTGTTCAGTTTTTGGCATTCAATTCAGTTATAAAGTGATGATCCATGGGAAAGTAACACTATGGAAATATATTCTAGGTGTATATTTGCCATTACTCCTCCACTAGTTTTATTCTCTTAGTAAATCAAGAAAAATACTATATTATCTCCCAGTCAGGAGAGTACATTTCTGTATATAATGTTTAGTTGCTAATGTTCTTGCATTTTATATGCCATCCCATAGGGTTTCAGGATGATCAAAGAACTACCAAGGAATTTTATATCATAGTATATATTTAAAAACTAACATTAACATGGTCTAGTAAAAGGCTTGAAGTAGCCCATTAACATATATGTAAATACTTATACACAACACACAATCTATCTAAAAAG
This sequence comes from Mastomys natalensis, assembly GCA_021653895.1. Taxonomy (NCBI): domain Eukaryota; kingdom Metazoa; phylum Chordata; class Mammalia; order Rodentia; family Muridae; genus Mastomys; species Mastomys natalensis. The sequence goes on along the minus strand of JAJTUV010000766.1, from coordinate 632,845 downwards.
ATTTTCATTATTAATTAAATCTCCTAAATTAGTTTACAGTAGTTAATCTTCTCCCAATTTTTTAAAAAATATGTCTTATATAGTAACCCACCAAAATCAAAGGAAGGAATTTAAGAAAAAGGAGTTAAGAGAGGGAAGAGAAAAGAGAGGGAAAGAAGTTTCTTTTTGTCTATGTTACAAATGACATCAATGAATGAGTAAAGGTCTTCCACATAAGCATGAATGACTTAAAAAAAAAAAAAAAAAAAAAAAAAAAACAGTAGCAACAGCCTCTACACTGAACAGCTTTAAATTGGAAGACATTTGAACACCATTATCTTTAGGTTTTTATTCTGCTTGCAAAGAATCTTCATCTGCTAAATAACATACTTAGACACAGTCAATATGGGATCTAAAATAATCTCACTAGTGTTGTAGATATAGTGTTTGCAACAAACCAATGTCATTATAATTCTTAATTCTCAAAACATTGAAAAGTTCCCTTTCCACTTCCCCTCCCATCTCCCATCCAGGTCCTTACCTCCTTCTGTCCCTTGTGATTACTGTCTTCTCCCTCCCATGTGGAGTTGAAGCATCCTCACTTGGGCTCTTCAGCTTGTTAACCTTCTTGAATTCTGTGGATTGTATATTGGATTTTCTGTATTTTTTTTTTTTGGCTAATATCTGCTTATTAGTGAGTACATACCATGCGAGTCCTTTTGGGTCTGAGTTACCTCACTCGGGATCATATTTTCTAGTTCCATCCATTTGCCTGCAAAACTCATGATGCCCTCATTCTTAATAGCTAAATAGTATTTCACTGCATAAATGAATCACATTTCTGTATCCATTCTTCCACTGTGGGACATCTGGGTTGTTTCCAGCTTCTGGCTATAACAAATAAGGCTGCTATGAACATATGGAGCATGTGACCCTGTGGCATGGTAAGGGATCTTTGGGGTATATGTCCAAGAATAGTATAGCTAGATCTTCAGGTAGATATATTTCCAATTTTCTGAGGATCCTCCAGATTGATTTCCAGATAATAAGGTATTGGAGTGTGTAGGAGGGCAAATAGGAATGAAGTCCTGAGGTCCAACAGAATGAATGGAAATATGCAACCTCAGGAGGTTGGAGGTAGTGGTGAGGAGCTCTAGATTGTACCAGAGACCTAGGAGGTGAGAAACACTCAGGATTCAAAGGTGAAATGCCCAACAGCGTGGAGAGGGACTTGTAGAGTTCATCTCCAGTAGGAAGACAGAACATCAAGTGAGGGATGGACTTGACATCACAGAGTCAAACACTCTGACCCAGAATTGTTCCTGTTTAAAAGAACCACAGGAACAAAAATGGAAAAGAAACGGAGGGAAAGGCAGTCCAGTGACAGGCCCGAATTAGGATCCAGCTCAAGGCCTGACACTATTACTGATGCTATGGTGTGCTTACAAACAGGAGTCTACCATGGCTGCCCTCTGAGAGGCCCAACAAGCAGCTGACTGAGACAAAGGCAGATACTTATACCCAACAAATGGACTGAAGTCAGGGACCCCTGTGGTTGAATTAGGAAAAGGCTGGAAGAAGTTGAAGAGGAGAGTGACCCATAGAAAGACAGGAAGTCTTAATTAACCTGGACACCCCGAGATATCTCAGACACTGAGCCACAAACCAGGCAGCATATAATAGCTGGTATGAGGACCCCGACACCTATACAGCAGAGGACTGCCTGGTCCGGACTCAGTGAGAGAAGAGGCACCTAACCCTCAAGAGGTCCCCAGAGAGTGTGGAGGCCTGGCAAGGTGGGTGTTGGGGACATTCTCTTGCAAACAGTATGGAGGAGGAATGGTATGAGGAACCGTTGGAGGCAAGACCGGGAGAAGGAAAATAACTGGACTTTTAAAAAATTGTAAAGATGATTTTAAAAATGTTTGAAAAGTACCATGGAGAAATCACTTAGATGCTAGTTTTACTATAAATGAATAAGATAAATAACACACACACACATCTATTTTTGCATGCCTGTATAAACTGTACCCTCTTTTACAGTACAATTATTCTGCTTATATCTCTTGCCTAAATTGTATGGCAAGACCAAAAAATCGAATACTAACCCCTAGAACAAGTGTTTAAAATTTTATTTCTGTAAACTATCTCTTGGTACAAAAGTTTGTATCACTCTTCAAAGAAATAAAAACGTCAATTATCAGAATGAAAGAGAGGGAGAATAGTATTATGGACATTAATCTACATATTTAGGAAATGTAGAAGATTGAGGATTCCTCATCTTCAAGCTACAGAAGAATATAATTTAAATCTAAGTTACTGAGGATCCTTATTGATCACAGCTATGGAGATGGGGCGTATCCTGAATCTGTATCCAAAGACTGAGGAACCATCCGTGGTCATGTCTAAAAGCAGGGGGTGTGATCTGGGTCCTGGAGACAGAGGCAACAAATCTTTTCTCCTTTATTCTTCCTCTAATCTTCATAAGTTGAGATGACGCTCATTTCAATGTGTCGAGGTAAATGTTCTCACTTTTCTAACAAATTTAAATTATGATCTCTTCTAGGAATTTCAACATCCCTAGAAACAATATTTTATCACATATCTGAGTATCTCCTACCCTAGAGCAGTCCACATATAAATTTGATCTACATAATTATTAATAATCATTTGAAGTTCTAGAAGCACAGTGTCTTATAACCCATTATTGAGTTCAGGATTTTTAATACTTAATAAACTAGGGCAATAACATGCTGTCCGTATTAAAATATACCTTCAAGTTTCAATTTTTAATTATACTAAAGAACCTATTTCACAAGGTTAATGGTATCTGCTACATGTTTATAGCTCTAAATATAATTCAACATTAAGAAATGTTGTATAAAAGCAAGGTGTAACCATTATTCGATTAGTAATATCCAAATCACATTGTCTGGGAAAATTTTCTTCTATAGTGGAAATATTTCATGCCCGTGTTTCCAATATGGTGATTACTGGGAATCAAAATATTTGTCAATTGAAATTTTGTTACTGGCAGAATGGACTTGCTTGTAAATTCTACCAAAATTTCAACAAAAATCGCACCATTTTTCTAATATCTACAGTGAGATAGTATAAGTCTATGTTTCTGTTCTGATCTTGCCATGACTAAGCTGTGTCAGAATTCACTGCTCCCTCTGAAGAATTCAAACATGATTATATTTTAATAATTACTTCCTCATTACACTGTTGGGTAACTTTCTTGGATACCTGTATAGTTTACTATCTATGCCCAAAATATTAATGCATTTTAAAATAATTATATGTTAAAGTAGTAAAGCAGCATACATTTACAAAGAAATAAACAAGTAATTTTAAAATTTATATATTTTATGTACAAGGGAAAAATTAATTTTTTGACCTTAAAGTGCTATTAAAACACTATAAACTCAGGAACAGAGAGATGACTCAGCAGTTAAAAAATACTCAGGCACCGAAAACGCTAAATTGAGTAAAACTCCTTTACAAATTAAAACAAACAAACAGCTAAGGCACAGCAGTGTGCTCCCAGAGAACACAAGTTCAATCCCCAGCACCTGCAGAGTAACACACAACCACTTGTATTTTCAGTTCCAATGAATGTGACACCCTCTTCTGTCCTCTATAGGCTCCACAGACACATGATAGCATATAGACATGCCTATACCTAGGATAACAATAATTTATAATAATAATAATAATTTAAATGCCAAAAACTATTTATAAATAAAATTTAAATTCCTTATATTGGATTTTTTTTCTGTTTTTGAAACAGCTGAGGATAAACAACTTGAAGGAAAACAGATTAGTTATGGCTCACACTTTCAGGCCTTCAGCTCTAAGCTGTCTGGATCATTTGTTTTCAAAATGATGTGAGACAGAATATTGAGGTTGTGGGCACATGTAGTGGATGCTCACCTCACAGTACCCATAAAGCAGAGCCTGACACAGAAAAGAAGACAGAAAGGAATGAGGACTAAGAAGGAGCCATAACATCGTGTTCCCAGTGTTGTATTTCCTCCAGCAAGCTCCCCTTTCCTAGATCCTAAGTACATCATCACCAATCAAAGTAGAATCATTAGCTATAGAGAAAGACTTCACTATTTGGGCATACTTGGTACGAGTCATATAAAAATTATAATAATTTCTGGTTTATATTATTTGCTTGACTCATAGGATAGCTGGCCCTGGTTGTAAAGTTGAAATAAGTAGAACGAGGGAGCCTCATTTGAAAGTTGCTCCTTTCAGGTTGCCCTGTGGACATGCCTGTGTGCATTTTCATTATTGATATTTTATGTAGGAGGACTCAGCCTACTATGGTTATATTTAGGTGGGCCCGACCATCATAAAGATAGTTGAGCAAGCCAACGGGAGCAAGGGACTAGCAGTGTTCCTCCATTCTTTCTGGTTCAGTTCCTGTCTCTAGGTTAATGCTTTGAGTTTGTCTTCTTTAATCATAAAGTATAATCTGTAAGCTAAAATAAACAGTTTCTGACACCACATTGTTTCTAACATTATTTTATCACCACATAGTAAACTATAAGAGAAATGAAATAAATATTTAATTTTAAGAGATTTTTTTGATTTTTATTAACATCTATGTAAGTCAGCAAATATTTAGGAAAGTCTAAAATTTGGAACTTCAGGTTGCTATGTACGTATTCCTTTATATTCCATGGTTTCTTTCAAATAATCACGTCTTCTGTTTTTAAGCAATTGTTTACTTTGTGATAATATAAAGCACATCAAGATTTTTGTATGCATGTCTGCCCAATGTCTGTCGGTTAAAATTGGGCTTCTAGCATAAACTCATTGAGTGGTAGGATATGGTTAGTATGGAAAGTTTAGTCAAAATAAATTATGGAGTCTGAGAGGAGTGTTTCTAATAGAGACACTGGGACCACTATTTTTCCATTCTTTCCCTTTGTGTTCAGCTGGCACCAGATGAACAGAACTTTTTACCACATGTCAACACCAGAGGCTCTCAGCCCTCCTAATCTGTAATACAAAATTACTATTTCCTGTTTGTGAGATCATCATCTCAGTTGGTGTTATTATTATCATTATAGTGATGAAAGCAGACCACATACACATGTAGTGTTTGTTTTGTACTGTTTTCCTTTGGTTTATAGAATCTATGCAAAACTTTGTGATCTTAAATAACTTAAGTCATATCTTGTTATTGAAATTCTCTTAGGTAAATCCACATTCATATTAAATAGTTAATTTTTCATAGTCCCAATTTGTCTGAAAAAACTATTTAATAAGTAAAATATTGAGATATTCCAATCACACATTTCACACTAAAGTATATTTTTAGAAACAACGATATGGCATAAGTAAATGGTTTCTAGAATATGATTGTGTTCTTTAAAGGAAATGGCATCTATCATTCCAGGAAATACTGTGTTGTGTTGCAACCTGAATATAATTACCATAGTAATCTATATATAATTTTGATGATTTAATAGTTTAAGAAAAACAATTGGAAATAAAATAAAGACAACACAACAAGCCTATAATAAGACCTAGATTGATTAATTTTATGTGTGTGTATAATGTTACTTAATAAATTTCAGCATGTATTCTTATTCTATGTTTTAAAAATTATTTTATTATTCTTTTAATTTGTAATAAAACAGGAAGTAACATATACAAAATACTTCCTGCAGATCCAAATTACTAGCCTTTTACAATTGAGACGGTCAACTAGATACAGTCAACAGATCATGAAAGAAATGATAGGTATCATTACTGCTGTGATGCAACCAAGAATGGATAAGCATCTTCCCCACGAGCTTTCCAAGCTAATGACATCTGTTGCAGAAAACATAGCTACAAAGAACTGTAAAAAAACAGACTGGCTGTTTTTACAAACAGGGCAACTCAGGAGACTAGGCCTGAGTTTCTGTTTCCCAGAACTGGAAAAGTCCAAATCAAGTCAATTCCAGAAAAAAAATCACCCTGCATAGGCAGCCAATCAAGAGCTGCCAAGAGTTGCCCTACCACCTAGCCTGAGACAAACCTGAGCCAAGATTAGTTAATCAGTAACAATTCAAAAAAAAAAAACAACAAAAAACACCTCACAATTTCCCAGAACCTTGATCAATCGTAAAGGCACCTATATCCCTGGAAATATAGCCAATCAAGGAAAAGAAAGGTAAAAGTCACCCACTCCTACCCTAATAGGCTGTAGGCTACAAAGCTCAAAACTCTGTCTTGCATCCTGATGAATAGTAGACCCCTACATGCTGGATTTCTGAAAAATAAACACTCTTTCCTTTGCATATTATTTGAGTCTGGAGTATCATTCTTCATTGAATCATGGACCCTTATACCATGAAGAATACAATGGCAGTTGTCCAAGATACAATGATATTTGCAAGTTTTACAGGGAATACAAGACTAATGTCTAAGAGTAATTATTCTGACAAACTTCTATATGCTTCACTGACTTCTAGAGAATGCAGAAAAATACAGGTGACTTGAGTCCTTCACTTCCTTAGGGAGTGCCTCAGTTTCTCAGAAGCTGAAAGGCACACAGTGCCCAGGAGTCATGGACTCTAACATAAAATACCTATGATACATGCCTCTCAAGGTAGCTAGACCAGGCCAACTCCATGATTACCCACCAAAATCAATCATCAGATAAATAGGTTATAGGTAAGTGATTCATAAATTTATAAAAAGCAAAATAGATGAAAACTCAATAGTTAGATGAATAGATAAGTAGTTAAATAAATGACAGTAGATTGATAGATTATAGATAATAACTTATTAAAAGTAAAGTTTAGTACCATACTTACATCTGCCTATTGCTACTACTATCTATATAATACATCAGCAATGAAATTATCAGAATTTACTTTGCCCCATGGTTACTTTATCTAAGAAATCTCTATATCTGATTGATAAAATAAGTACGAAAGATTACAAAAATAACTGCTTATAGGCCTTTACCAATGAAGATGATGTAAATTTTCTAAAAGGAGAAAGTTTTAAAAATATGTTTGGTATATACCAGTTAGAAATAAAAAAAAAACTCTCATTGTTCATCTACAAATGCTAGATTTTTTTGATTCTCAAAAGATACCTGCATTGCAGACAAAGTATGCTTGAGACAATAAAGGTTGAATGAGTTTTGTATGTGTCATAAATAATGCTGGCAATGCCCATTATTTTCTATACCATATAAAAACTTGTAAATACTGTGGATTTAATCAACATTAATTTTCACTTATGAGGCAAATTATTGTAATGGATTTTCATCTTGTAGTGGAGCCTTATCTGTGGGAGCCCAGTCGATAGATGGGGCCACCCATCCATCTTCAAAATTTTTGACCCAGAATTGTTCCTATCTAAAGGAAATCCAGGAACAAAAATGAAGCAGAGACTGAAGGAAAGGCCATCCAGTGATCACCCCAATTTGGGATCCATCCCATGTGCAGGCACCTAATCCTGACACTATTGCTAATGCCATGTTGTGCTTGCAGACAGGAGCCTAGCATAGCTGTCCTCTGAGAGGTTCTACAGAAGATCTAGGTAGCTGCAGATATATTGGACTGAGTTTGGGGATCCCTATAGAAGAGTTAGGGGGAGGATTGTAGGAGTTGAAGAGGATGGCAACCCCATAATAAGAACATCAATATCGACTGATCTGTACCCCTGAGAGCTCCCAGAGACTAGGCCCAGGCACATAAAAGAGGACTCCCTAGTCTGGACTCAGTGGGAGTGGGTATACCTAATCCTGTAAAGACTTGATACCCCAGGAAATGGGGATGCTTTACTGGGAAGAAGATTGGGGGTAGGTAAGTAAAGGGACTGGCAGAAGAAAAGGGAAGGGAGAATAGGGTGAAGAACTCTAGAAGGGGGAGCTAGGTAGAAGGGAAACATTTGGAATGTAAATAAATAAAATAACTAAATAAAAAATAGTTGAAGGCCATTTATCTATTTCTGCATTTAAATGCCCTCATTATAAAGTCATATACCATGTTGAGATAGTTCTGCTCATGAAATCATAAAAATTTTCTATGAACTAAGCAAACATAATACACAGATTATCTTTTAGAAAAATAATTCATATTTCATCCATCCTTTTCAATGAACTTTTTGATTGGCATGAACAACTCATGTCAATGAGTTCAATCCTCCTACAATCCTCCCCCTAACTCTTCTCTAAATAAATACAGTGGGTCATGAAACAAGACACGAAAGTAGGAGGGGCATAAAGAAGAAAGGCTTCAGTGAGAATGAGAGATATGTGAGAGTAATGGGGGTATGTACTGTCAAAATACATTATATGCACAGGTGAAATTAATATATGAAATGAATACATAGGAGCAAATAGTTCAATTGTAATATGTGAAGACCTTTCAGGACTATCACAACTTTGGTTTTAGCATTTGATCTGGTATGCAGGCTTTAGTACGGTTACCAATGACAGTGGTGTAACCTGAGAAAACAGGTAAAAAAGGAAAGAAAACCTTGAAATGAAAACTTCACCAAGAGCCAAACAGTGGATGGAGCTTGAGGACTCTTAAAGAAGAATAGGTGGAAGGATTGTGGGCCCTAAGGAGATAGGAACTGCACAGGAAGATCAACAGAGTAAACGAAACTGAACCCTTGGAGCTCTCAGAGACTGAATCACCAACCGTGGAGCATACCTAGTCTACACAGATCTAGCTCCATGTGCTGAACCTAGGCCTCCCTGCACATATGTTGTAAATGTGCAGCTTGGTTTTCATGTAGGTCTCAAACATCTGGAGTGGGGGCTATCCCAAAACATGCAGCCTGTATATGGAGTACGGTCTTCTAAAAAAAAAAAAAAAAAAAAAAAACAGTTGTTCAGTTACTCATGGAATATTATTTTTTTATATCTCTTGTATTCAGTTTGCAACTACTTCATTGAGAATTTTTGTATGTATATTCATGAGGGATACTGGACTATAATTTATATATTTTTGTTGGGTTTACACTTGATGTCACTATTTCAATATTATTTGCTTTGTGAAGGAGCGTATTGTGGTTCTGAATTTTTTTAAACATAACTCAAAAAGTATTGTTGTTTGAAGGCTCTATAGAATTCTTATATAAGTATATCTGACCCTTGGTATTTTGCTTGTTTGTTTCTTTTCATTTTATTCTGTTTGAATGCTTTTTAAATTTTTTTGATTTGCTGAAAATAAAAATTTAAAAAAAAAAAAAAAGAAAACTTCACCATATTGGCAACACTCAGGGCACAGACCCATGGCTAAATTGAATCCAGTGCACTATTGTGGTCATGCTTAGTCAGCATCTCTGTAAGGGAGAACTGAGACAAGCTAGTCAGTCTAATAGTGAACTGCACTTTGTTGTGGTATTATCGCAGGAGGGAAAGGGCAATAAATGACATCACAGAAGAAGACAAACATTAGTGATTACCAACATGGAGAACCATGCCTACAAATATCTGTGTGTCTTGATTTATTATAATCTACCATAAACCACAATTTTTATTCAAAGTTTCTAAATTAATATTTTAATGCATCATGAAATACAAAGAACATTTAACTGTGACCTTCCTTTTTCCTCTTTACCTCCCTGCTTGCAACTCTGCACCTCAACTTCTTTAAATTTATGCTTTCAACAATTACGCACTTCTAAAAGTCTGTGAAATTCATTCCATCTGGCACAAAATTTCTGAAAATTTAAAACAAATGTGTAAGTTGTTTAGATAGATGGCTCTTATGCAAATTTTCATATGCATAATTAGTAAAACCTTCGTCAAGTGTTCCAGTGTGGGCAGTAAAATGCCCACGAGGAAAGCAAAGACAAGAGTAAGAAATTAAAATAATTCAGCTATCAAGTATGTTTATACAGATGCCTAGGGTGCTTACTTTGTCATTATGTTTATAAAAGCTTTGAAAATGCCTTTGTCAAAGACATGACAAGAGGAGGTCCTCATAACATCAAGATACCTGAGGTTATAATTGTCAGAAATTTGAGATGTAGATCTACATGAAAGTTTATAAGGATACCTTGTAAACTTAAATATCATTTGTAAACTTACAGGTTAATTTGAACTTTAATGAATCCCTCGTCCTTATGTCTAAAACCAGAATTCTATCCTATTCATTTCTTCTTTAAGTTACTATAAAAATGTAAGCCTCTAATAAAATATACATAAAATGACATGCACTTTATATGGGGAATATTTTATTTTATCTTATAGCATATTGAGCTTTGGAATATATAAGTATTCATACACATTTTAAAAAGTGGTTTCAGACTGGATAAATGCCACAGTGCTTAAAGGCACTGAGTACTCTTCTAGATGATATATATTTGATTCCCACTGTAATTCCAGTCCTGGGGAATCCAATCCCTCTTCTAGCCTCTAAAACTATTGTACCTGGTGCAGAGTTAGACACACTTACAAAACACCCCTACATATGAAGTAAAATGGAAAAAAAAAAAAAACAGAGCCCATGTCAAAAACTACTATTAAAAAAGGAATTGTCACACACAAAGTTCTAAATTAACACTAGTTATCTTTGTGTATGCTTGACATCCTCCTTAATATATATTTAGCTTGTCTACTTGTCCTTGGTAACCTTTAAATATCATAGAAATGGTTAGAGTAAAAGTGGCTATTTAAATGTACATTAGTTGTCTTTAAATATAGATGCATGTTTGTATATGTGTGTGTAGAATCATTATAGTTTTATATAACTACTAAGAAAGTTTTACATTAATTTTCTTAAGCATCAGATCTTTCTTCTGGATATAATCATGATTTATGAGCTACAATGGATCAGTAGCCAAATATATGAAAACATCTGTAGTAGAGCCATCTGTTTATACCTAAATACCAGATGCTATACATGTTAGATTTATATTTGATAAAATTTTTTAATATGTGTACATAGCTCACAGCATTGCAGCCAACAAAAAGCACAAATTGTGTCTAAGTAAGATGAAGTGAATGTATTCCACAACACTTCTCAAGTTGATGCACTTAACTCTCTGACAAGTAAGAACAAAATAAAGAAAACAATACAGTCCATCTACATTCCTACTGTGAGTGACAATTAATGATATCCTGTGTATACATATATATATTTTAACTGATAAAGACAATGAAGATTCTTTTTTATTGGATATTTTATTTACATTTCAGATGTAATTCCCTTTCCCCATTTCCCCCCTACCCGGGAACCCCCTATTCCATACCCCCTCCTCCTGCTTCTGTAAGGAAATACCCCCACTCTCCCACTTGCACCTCCCCACCCATAATTTCCCCCACACTGGGGCATGCAGCCTTCACCGGACCAAGGACTTCCTCACCCACCTATGCCTGACACTGTCATCCTCCCCTACATATACAGCTGGGGCCATGAGTCCCTCACTAAGTGCTCCCGGGCTGGTGGTTTAGACTCTGGGAGCTCTGGTTGGTTGGTATTGTTGCTCTCCTCGTGGGGCCACAAACCCTTTCAGCTCCTTCAGTCTTCTCTCCAACTCCTCCATTGGGAACCCCTTGATCAGTTCAATGGTTAGCTGTGAGCATCCACCTCTGAATATGTCATACTCTTGCAGACCTCTAAGGAGACAGCTATATCAGGCTCCTGTCAGCATGTGCGTACTGACATCCACATCGTTGTCTACCTTTGGTGACTGCACAAGGGATGGATACCCAGATGGAGCAGTCTCTGGACAGCCCCTCCTTCAGTTTCTTTCCCACACTTTGTCTCCATATTTGCTCCCATGAGTATTTTATTACTCTTTCTAAGAAGGGACAAAGCACCCACACTTTGGTCTTCCTTGTTCATGAGTTTCATGTGGTATGTGAGTTGTATCTTGGATATTGCAAGCTTTTCGGCTAATATCCAATTATCAGTGAGTACATACCATCTGTGTTCTTTCTTGATTAGGTTACCTCACTCAGGATGAATGTTGATGTTTGCACAGGGAATAAGTGAATTTTCTTTCTGGATATGACTAGTATTGGGTAACTCATGCCCTAGTGGGTAGCCCCTCACCAATTCACACAAATTCAACACTATTTTGACTAAAAGGAATAAATTGACAATAAGTAAATTCACAATTAATGAGTAAATTCACAATTAACAATAATAATAATAACAATAATAAGAGGAAGAGGAGGAGGAAGAAGTAGTAGAAGAGAAGAAGAAGAAGAAGAAGAAGAAGAAGAAGAAGAAGAAGAGGAAGAATTTTAGAAGATATAAGTTAGAAGTGAGGTGGGTTGATAGGTTCTGGTGGGAAAGAAAAAGGAATATATTAGTCAAAATATAATGTATGAATATATGAAAATTTCAAAGAATCAATAAAAATATTATTTTAAATTATTGTTACACATGTTTTACAAACTTAAAGCTAAGGTCCACATGATTCAGATTCACATCAACTTCTTGTAATTTCCATGAATATGCAACTAGTCTATATTACATAAAAGATGGCTTTTCAAGGCTCTTAACCACAGCTCAGCCTGAAGTCTGAATCACATACTGCCTCACTTTCTTAACTGTATGCTTACACACATATGCAGTGCTGTAAGCACAAGCTATATAAATATTTCATAAAAACCCCAAGAGACACATTTGATTAAGTTCTACAAAGAATGTGATAGATACTGTGAAGAAATTTAGATATACCTCCTTGAAAATAACTAAGTGAAAAGCATTTTTCTCAATCAACAAAAAGAAAAGCTCAAGTCTAAACTAGGTAACATTTTAACATTGAATATAATATTCAAACTAAAGGTCCAGAAGATACCACTTCTCAGATGAGTTTTTTCCCCTTATGGCACATTTATCTACATTCATCAGTCTACCTCTCAGTTATTCTGTTAGCAAAAGAAAAAACAAAAACAAATGAACAACAAAAGAGATAAAAACAGAACAAAACAGGAGAGAATAAGAGAAGAACATTCTTTAATTTAATTCTCAGTGGTGTGGCCAGCTAAGGAAGTGCAAATGTATAACTTTTATTTTTTTTACAGACAAGTACTTTTCTAAAATAAATAAATAAAAGCTGAAATTATATTATTTTATACCTTTTGAGATAACTACCATCAAAGGCATTAATGTGTAATTCTTTTTTTTTTTAATTACTGTTTTTTTAGGAAGATAGGAAGTCTAAACTCTGCATTTCCCGAGGGAATCACAGTGAATTTCATTTCAGTGATTACCAAGCTAAGGTAAGCTCCTGGCTGCTTTCTTTCCTTGTACTGTCAGTCTGGTGACAGCCGTGCTTGACTCACCATTTGTTCTGAGGACAGTGGTGTCCACTGTGCATTTCACTGGCATCGTTGGGTATTAGTGTGCTCCAGTTTGTATGAAAATCAGCATTTATGTAGTTTCTTTGACTATTTTGTGTCACACTTTAGATGTTTGTAAATTGATTGACAATCACATTAGATCTTGATGAGTGAGATGACAGGAGTACATGAATCTGACTTTAGCATACTCTAATTTAATGTCAGATGCATCACTGATTTTATATATCAAAATAAAACATCACTAAAATAACTGAGAAGTATCAGTGAGATGCTGCAAGAAATTTTCTTAATATAAGAAAATAAATATGTTAATACAACAGTAACAATTTGCACATAATAGCCTTTACTGCCAACTCTAAATGATCCACAGTAGAAAGTACAGTGGAAAGTTTAGTTATCTTCTTTCATTGTTTTATGAGATTTAAATATTTCTTTAGTTAACAAAAGAATACATTCACAGAGGTCACTGTAGCAACTTGGTTAGTAAAACTTACCATATGTGCAAGGTTTGCATTTGACTGTGCACAGGACACTGTAGAAGAACAATCTAGGAAGATTCTCAACAGGAACCTTAACCTTCCACATACGGGTTCACACAGGCACACACGTCCCCTTCCCACAGTTGTATACCTGTGAACAAGTGTTAATGCAAACACATCATGTACACAGGCCCATGGAAAGAAGGACAAAGAGAAGTATGAGGATAAAGTAGAAGAGGAAGAGGAGAAATGTTTATGAGTGGTTGGTTAGTTTGTGCAAAGTCTAGCAACTTCTGGCAGGTTTCCTCCTGCCAGAAGTTTGGAGTCTGAGGGTGTTCATACAGAGACCTACTACAGAGCCTTTGCCCTGTGCTATACCTAATAAAATCACAAGCTCTGTTTTGCAGTAACTAGAGAAACTCTATCCAATCTCAGCTTCATTGCATTGTATTCCACCTTGCTCCAAGCAAAGGTTTTCTGAATTCAAGTCACATAGATAGTGACATTCAAATTATAAAAAATAATACAAACATCACTGCAACAATCGAACCCCAGTGTATCCTCTTGTTCAGCGAGACTATTTTAAGGAGTCCAAACCTATATACTACCTCTGTACTCTCCAACAAGAGTGTGTCTGGGACATTTGCCTTTGTTTCAACTCCGTGTTACATCCAGGATGATAGAGTACTTTTGTTATAAATTTGAAGGTAAGAGAGAAATTAAACTATACATCATTAAACTTCAATTGATTTCTTTTCTTGTGTTATAACCATTAAAATCAGATACCACCACTCTATTTTAAATGACTGAAATCACCCCTTGAAAAGCTTTGAATATGCTTTTGTAATACTTCTGAAAATAATTATTTATGCATTACTTCATTCACAGAAACAATAGATCTTAACAGAGTGACAAATGTTCAATATAATAAACTTACTATATTAAGTTAAAAACATATACTTTGTATAAATAAAATATATGTTTAATATTAGACTCTCATTTATAATCTGAATATGGCTACAGTTTGTGATCTGTAGGCCATAACTTGCTTTAAATTATTTGTTTTATTTTGGAAGATTATTATTTCATAAATTCTCTCACTCTTCCCATATATCCATCCTTGCTCTCTATTAAATCAGTGACCATTTTTAAAAGTTAATTCTCTTTCTCTCTCTTTCTCTTACTCTCTCTCTCTCTGTTTGTGTGTGTGTGTCTAATAGATATATGTACATATATTATTAAAAACATCGGTAGAACATGCTTAGTCTCTATAATGTTAATTTTATGTATATTTTCAGAATTGACCATTTGGTGTTTAGTATTTGATAACCAGTTGGTGTGCTCTGTCCTGGAAAAGACACTTCATTCCACTCTCTGTGCTCAATAGATTTCTGCAGTTACTTGTACAATGTGGAGGCCTCCTGAGCGTCCCCCTTCCATAATTAAATATAGGTCTATAGATGTAGATAGATATAGAGATAGTGATAGAGATATATGATATAGATAGTGATAGTGGTAGAGGTATATGATAGATAGAGATACAGCTATAGGAAGTTTCTGTGTAATTGATAACTTGATGGTTACTAGGGGCTTATAATTGGATATCTTAGTTTTTTATAGAAATAAACATAAATACAATTGTAACTTATGCCATAATCAGAATTAAATTATCTATATTATAAACATTTGTAAAGACTATGTCAGATTGTTAGTGCTTTAAATACAATGGTTTGCCGTATTCTGAGTATCATAGTTTTAGGGCTTTTACTTGTCAATTTCAAATGCAGACATGAAGTCTAAAGCACATTAGCAGGTCATTGCTGAAGGATACTGCCACCACACTGAAACTGGAATCTTGTTCACCTGTCCTCTTCACAAAACAAATTAAGATAGACATCTACATTCTAGCACAAACTCTTCTGCTTCTTTTTCATTAAATCAACATAAATCATAGAAAACATAGAAATTGTCCTTAACATGCTAAAATTCCTGCACATGATTATAAAATCACAGGTAAACATGCCCATAGAGGACAAATGACAACCTTAGGTGTCATCCTCAGGAACAGCATTCATCTCCTTTAACAAGGTGTCTTTCATCCACTTGGAGCTTGTTATTTATGCAAAATAGTTGGACAGATAGTCCAGGGATTGTCCTGTTTATACCTCCCTAGTATCTGGATTCAAGAGAACACCAAGCATTCACCAAGACTCTGCATTTTTATGTGGGCTCTCGAGGTTTAACTCCAGGTTTTCTGCTTGCAAAGCAAGCACTTTACAAACTGAATCCTGTTCCAATCCAAAGAAATTTAAATTTGAATGATGACTATCTTGTAGCACCATAGCATTAAGTGTAACAAGATATCGAATTAGTAATCTATTCTAACATTCTAAGTGCTAAAACAGATTAAATGATAAAATTTGGGTGTTAAGTAGTTTTGAAAAAAAAAACTGAAAAAGAATGAGACAGGAAATGGAAGAGGAAAAGAGGAGAAAGTGATATATTCTCAAAATTAGTCCATAACATGACTAGCCATTACTCCATAGCATATACATGAGATGAGCTAAATAGGAATTGATGGTGTCCCTCATCTACATACTAAACAAGCCAGACACTGCTTAGCCTTTGATGTTAGAGCAGATCAGGAGCATCTATGATGAGGAGCCTAAAAGGAGAGAGAATACAGATCACAGTAATATAAAGGGAGAAATAAAAATGAGGGAACGGGAAGGATTAAATGAGAATGCTAGAACCATTTGAGGAGGAAATACAGGGAAGGATAAAAACACTTAAAACACCTTTGAGGAAGGTATATGCAAAATTACTACTACAGAAATGTAAGCAGAGTTACCCTATATGATGGCTTGTATATGCTTGGCTTAGGGAGTTGCGGTATTAGAAGGTGTGGCCCTGTTGGAGTACGGTGTGGCCCTGTGGGAAGGAGTGTGGGCTTTATGACCCTTATCCTAGTTGCCTGGAAGCCAGTATCTACTAGCAGCCTTTCAGATAAAGATGTAGAACTCTCAATTTCTCCTGCATCATGCTGGTCTGGGTGCTGCCATGCTCCCACCCTGATGATCATGGACTGAGCCTCTAAACCTGTAAGTCAGCCCCAATTAAATGTCCTTATAAAAGTTGCCTTGATCATGGTGCCTGTTCACAGCAGGAATATGCTAACTAAGATAGAAGTTGGTCCCAGGGACTGGGGTATTGTTGTGTTAGGCCTGATCATGTTTCCTTTGGAAGAATGTGGATTTGGGGACTTTGGATTTGGAAAGCAATGGAGTGTTTTAAGTGGGGCTTAATGGACCATCCTAGGAGGAATATGAAAGAGTTTGTTGCTGTGAATGACTTGAACTTTGCAGACTATGGGATTCCCCAGAGAAGAGTGCACCAACTGGATATTCAACATCAAATGGCCAGTATTGCAAACATACATATAAATAACATGAAACAGATTGAGCAGGTTGTATCGATTTATTTAGGAATGAATATATATATATATATATTATATATATATATATATATATATATATATGCAACAACAATTAATCAGACATGTTCCATTAATTTGAAGTTACAAGAAGGGGTGCATAGGAGGGTTTGGAAGGAGGAAAGGGAAGGGAGAAATTTATAATTATACTATACTCCTCCAAAATAAAAGAGCTAATTAAAGAGTATGCAGAGTATGTAGTCATTACTAATGGGACTCAACTCCTTTTAAAAGGAAAAACAACATGTTAGGTGTGTTTGGACTGGAGTTTTGGCCTAGTAGGACATTGGCAAGGGTATAAAAATGTTCAAAATACGATGTATAAAACTCTTGAAAAATTACCAAAAAAAATGTTTTTAAATGCTCATAGTAGACTATGAAACTCAGTACTTAGATACTTGGGGAATTAATCCATTTGATGTGTTCAAAATTTTACCCTTATCAGTTTAAAGTGAGATATATAAAATAGATGAACAAGATAAGTGGTACCCACAGGTTCCAGGGCTAAGGTACACACACACACATGCACACACTTTATTTGAAAATAACTATTTCAAATTATGGAAATCATGTGTTGATGGACATATTTTCTGAATCTAATATTTCTTTAAATTGTAATGTAGATCTTAATCAGCTCATCTATTCTAAATTCTTATCTCAGAAGAAAAGTGAGCAGAGTCATACCAGTTATTGATGGTAAACAAACACTTGGATTTCTCATTCCTTCATAAATTGTGTCCTCTAGAAAATTTGAATATCCCTAAGATTGACTTAGAAAATTGTCTGCAATTGATATTTTCTTTCTGCACCTGTATTATGTATCATGCAGGGCTGATTCAGGCATATAGGATTTGATGTCTCTGTAATTGCCATCTTAAGAAGGGCCAGGCATTATTCTGGAAAATTGATGTAAATGTAAAAGCAGAAGCTTTAAGATTCTGCTCCTATAGCAGAAGATAAAGAACAACAGTGACTGAGTTAAGGTGCATTCAGCAAAGCATTCAGTGTTCACCTGCTGGGTTGTGTTTGAAGATAAACATCTAGAGGATTTCTAAATTCTTAGTAGTTTCCAGGAAAAACGAAGGAGTGCAGGATAAGTGTACCAAAAGCTTATAGACATTAACTTGCAATTGAAATAACATGTTCATCATAATTTGTTCTTCTGAGAGTATTAATATTACTTGTCCTTATACAAGTTACTATCTGGCAAAATATTTAACATAAATATAATATCTATTTGCCATACTTAACATAGTCTTTGTCATTTTCAAAGGAGAACATGTACCTATGTGCTAGTTAATTTTGGTTTTCAATTTACATGACTTTGAATCAACTAAGAAATAAGCCTTGGGCATGTCTATAAGACGAATTTTTAATTGGTTTATTTGAAATAAGAAGATCTGCCTTAAATGGTGGCATCTTCTGGGGGCAATCCAGATACAAATAATTCTGAGCATAAAGTCTTTGTTCTTTGTCTCTATGCCTTCACATCTCACTGAGTTCAACCCTGCTGCTGGGTTTTGCTGATATCAGAATTCATCTTCTCTGTTCTTTGAATATGAACAGATGACATTGCCTCTAGGAGAATTGTCTAGACCTTGGAAGGCAGACTATTAAAGCATTCAGCCTTGCATACTAAGCACCAACCTTATTCTCAGCCACTCTAATAGTAATACAGGCAATATTGGGCCACCAAGACCATATAATATAAGCCAATTTAATAAGTCTTATTTTATTTTTTTTTATTTAGTTATTTAAATCACATCGTAATTTACTTACTTACACAGAGGTTATAAACACAAAAAGGCAAGATGTGGGAAGGGAATGGCACGGAGCATAGGTGTTCAGGGGGAGTACAGATACCTTTCAGAACAGGGAATCAGCTGGGTGTAGGTTCAGGGGACAGGTCACTATGGTTCTGCCTACGATTCACTTGTCCTTATATAAGTTGATACTGTCCACCGAGGCTGCCTATTTATAAGACCTATGACTACTCGGGCTGGTAAATAAATCTTATTTTAATACACACTAATTTTATTGGTATTATCCAGCTGGAGAATTTTCATTACTACATTATAACAATGTTATCATCTCCAACTTAGAGTTAACATATTAATAGACAAGCAAAACATCTACCTTCTGCAAACTGAACCTAAGAGCTTTGTAGACAACAGAGAGCAGACAATATGCAGCTCTTTTTGAGCCAGGAACTGCCTTCTTTACATTATTTTTTCTACTCACTGTGTATTTTAAATTTTTTACTTAATTTTGTATATATTGGATACTTCCCCAAGTACAAACACGTTGGCAATTCTATAACTATCTACTTTATGAATGAAACTCTTTCAGAAACCCAGAAAATCCAAACGGCACCATTGGACAAGGTAAAAGTTCCTGATGACACTCAAAGAGAAACAATGACAACAACAACATTATAATGACAGTTCTAAATCATAAAGGAGAAACAATCACAAGCATGAATGTTATCTGAGGAATACAATGATATAGATGCAATATATAATTCATTTAGCAAATTGTACAAACACAGTCAAAGAGAAGTTATAGAGGTTTATCTATGGAAGCCTGTCTTTGTCTCTGAATTAGATCATTCAAAGATTGTTCAGATGGAATGTTATCCACATTCTTTACTCTCAAAATCTCAACTTAGTCTTTTAACGCAATGAAAATGTACATCTTAGAATTCCAAAGGGAATTAAATAAGTTTCAACCACTCTCACTCCCTGAGAGAGAATTTATAACAATGCCTGTAGGACAAATCTACAGTACAGTACAAACATTCAGTACAAAGTTACAGTACAGGCCTCTAGTACTGTATGGACCACAATAATGAATCACATGGGAATTTATATGTGAATTAATAAAATAGAATTGATGGTAAAAATAATCTTTCACATTTAGCTTAATTTTGATAATGTATCAAAACAATTCAGAGAATGAATGATTTTATTAATTAATTGTTGGGCCGCAAAGGGATAGTTTGGTCTCCCTGGTAGAGCACTGGGTTTGAGATAGCCGGGGACTTAACAGGGACATGCCCTGTCAGGGATGACATTATCTCCCCACGCTCCCGGATTCCAGACTACCTCCACATGCAGCCTACTATATCTCCTTTAACCTGTGCCTTGCAGACACGTTTGTCTCAAAGTAGCCCCTCCAGAGAGATTTTGCTTCACCTTCCAGGTAAAGGGCGTGACTAACAGAGATTTCCATATTCATGAGTTATCTAAAGGCCAGGAGGCGTAGTTAATTAAGTCGTTTCTTTTCCCAGTTCCTCCTCTATTCCCCCCCCCTATTTAAGCTAACTATCCCTAGCTTTCACGGGGGCTCACAGACAGATCCAACGACCACACCATGAACAATAAACTTCTTGGACTTTTTCTTAAACCTACAAACTCCACCTGTGCTTCTGGGCCCTGCCTCTGGAACTCTAGACATTCTTGCGTATGTGGAACCTGCCGTCGGGAAGCCCATGGGACTCTCGCTGCCAGCCCATCCTCAGGTCGCTGCCGCAGCGAGCTTGTTCTTTTAATAATAATTTTATTTGTTTTCTTTAAGAAATGGTATTTGATAACTATAAAAAGTAGTTTAATATCTATTTAAACAAAATTTAACCTAAAATGTGTTAATACCTAAACACAGGGTTAAATTTCTAAGACCACCTAAATGAAAAAGATGCCCAGAGAATAGGGGGATATATTTGAAAATGGTGCATTCAAGGAACTTCCATTTAAAATATATGAAAGAAACTCTTGTAGCTATAATAAATGGGAATATACAATTATATAACAACAAAGATGTTAAGTGGACGTTTCTTCTAAGAATATGTATCAATGTCCTATACGAACTGGAAAGGATTCCTCAACATTATCTGAAATAAGAAAATGAAAATCATATCCACAGAATAAGTACATTTTGTACTTTTTAGAATGTTGAGAATTCAAAAGTTAGAGAGACTATTAAACAAGACTGGTATTAAGGAAACCCTGAGACGTTGTGGTAGAGGTGTGAAATAGTGAGGCCTCCTCAGAAACAGTCCTTAAGGTTCTCAGTGATCAGCGGAGTCATCACAAGTCACTGATTTGAGTCTTGTATTGAATTGAAATTCAACTAAAAAGTTGTATATAAATGCCATCACTAATCACAGCAGTCCAAATTTAGGAATGATTTGTAAGTAAACTAAAGACTGGATAAACAAATGTGTATAAAAACATTTGAGGCACTATTATATGCTATAAATTGAAAAAGTGTTGTACTATGTTAAATATATCAGAAATATAAGGTAATATCATATGTGTCTCCTTTGTATATAATATCTAATATGACAAAAAGTAGTGTATAATGTGCCAAATTACTACAGGAAGCAAATAGGAATTAGTTGCTAATAATAGGATTTACTTTGGGGTAAAAATGATGTTCACACAGGAACTAGTGTGTGGTTGTATAACCTAATAATATATTCATATAATAAAAATGTTGAATTGAATGTTTAAATTTAATGACTTACTCTATCATTTAAAAAGTCACCAACAGAATTTATAATCACTTCAAAGAATGAAATTATTTTAACATAATATGAAGAGAATTTATGTGCTAAATTACATGAAAATTTTGTTTTCTTTGTACTGTGGGCCTTATACAAGACAGGATCTCATTATTTAGACAGAAATGACCTCAGTATTTAGATCTTCCTTTCTCTGACCCCCAGAGTTTATGTTATAGCATATTTTACAATAATTGGCTCGTGTATATAATTTTTAAAGTTTTAGTATACAAATGGACAAGGAATATTGGGGTAGAAAGTTTAATAAAGGAAGATGGAGATGGTGGACAGGAAGTTTAACCAAAAAAGGAATTACAAAGGAGCCATATTCAACCTTGTTGTACTATAATAAAAATCATTAAAAGCAAAATAAAAGTTTGAAGTCACACCTCCTGACTGGCTGGAAAGAGCTGGTCTTAGAAGTTGTGAGTTATTAAAAGATGAAAAGGATAAAAAACAGTGACAGGGTAAGAAACAACCTTATTAATAGTTGGAAAAGGAAGAATCAGAGACTTCTAATGAAAATAATACAGGGTCTTGCCATTCCTTTTGGTTTCTCATGAGAACCTGATAATAATATCTTACTGTTAAATCAGAACAAATCAGTAAAATATTGTAGTTTCACTTGCTGTACTTTAATAAAATATCCTGACAGAAGCAAGGAACTTAAACAGCACTAAATCCATAGTCAAGAACAGAGGAAAAAATAAACATGTGGGTCTTTGCTAGCTTGCTTACCCACATCTTGTTTTCTCCCTCTTTTATATTGGTCACAAACTTGTAGTTAAGGGATGATGGCATCCTGAATGAATCATATTTTCCACATCAGTTTGCTTAAGATAACACCACATAGATCAAACCAAAGCAGACTCTTTTGGCAGTGAATGTAGATTGTACTAAGATAACAATTAAAGCTAATAATTACAATAATATAAATTCAGATTCACCAATAATATAAATGGCTATAAATTACAATGTTTGTCAATATGAACAAGGAAAATTAGGCAATTGTTTATATATTAATATATATTTATATATTTATATATGTGTATGCATATATAATTATAGAACATATATAAAACATAAATGTGTGGATGTATATTATATGTTTTGTTTGTTTATTTAGATACATATTTCTTTAAAACTTTCATGAAATGCATTAATTTCTGGTAAGACACAAGACAAACTTGACCAAAATATAAAGAAACAAACATTGTGGGTGTTCAATATCTATTAAAAACTTACATGCAACCAAATAGCTTTCAACAATGAAAATACCAATTTTAAATGTCTTGGTTCAGTAATTACTTTCACGATGTACATTTTCTTTTCAATAAACTGAAAACAAGGGAATGCTTCTGAACTCAGCCTATGAGTTGAAAACATCCTATGCATTTAACTACAGATATTAAAAGAGAAGTCAGCTGTAGATTAACACTATTTTTAAATCATCAAATGCACCAAATTATATTCAACACTCTATAAACAATGTATCATTACCAATTTGAATTCATTTAAGTATGTTAAACTAGTCTAAAATGTTAATCAATCAGTATAATTCATCATCTCACCAAAAAGGAAATACAGAATTCTGTAGATGCAGAAAAGACATGATTAACAAAAAAATTTTCAGTAAAAAGTATTGAATCTAACACCCTGATTCAGTCAGAGGACAAAATAAAAGTCATACATTGAGCAGGATTCTTAATGATGAAAGACTATTACTCTAAGGTTTAAGGCCGCTGGGTGTCCTTTCTCACTATTCAGAACTGAAATGGGAGTTACATTCATTGCCAAGGAAATAAAAAGAACTTATGTGTACAAAAAAGATTCATTTGACTATGTGTCTGTTAAGAAATGACCACTTTTTCACACATACACACAAAAATTGAAGACTTCTACAATGAAACAAATAGACGTGATGAGTGATTTTTGTATGTTTGAAGGAAATAAGGTCAGTTTACCTAGAAAAGATGTGTATCTATATGCTTAAATGAATAATAAGTGAAAATATATGTACATATATATGAATACATAGTAAATGTCTTAGAGTGTAACGTTATATATACATATATGTATGTATATATATACATGTTTATTTCTGCAAAGCTATAAAATAGAAAATTAAAAATTTGGTATATATAGTATGATTTGAGATATTAATATATTGAATCTTGGTTTATTAAGAACACAATTAATTCCTAAAAAGATGCTCCAACATATAACAAAGACGCACGCTCCACTCTGTTCATAGAAGCTTTATTTATCATAACCAGAAGCTGGAAAGAATCCAGATGTCCTTCAACAGAGGAATGGATGCAAAAAACATGGTACATTTACACAATGGAATATTACTCAGCTATTAAAAACAATGTCTTCATGAAATTTTAGGCAAATGGATAGAACTAGAAAATATCATCTTGAGTGAGGTAACCCAATCACAAAAGAACATGCATGGTATTCATTCACTGATAAGTGGATATTAACGCAAAAGCTTGCAATATCCAAGATACAACTCACAGACCACATGAAGCTCATGAAGAAGGTAGACGAAAATGTGAGTGCTTTGGTCCTTCTTAGAAGGAGTAACAAAATGCTCATAGGAGTAAATACGGATACAAAGTATGGAGCAGAGACTGAAGAAGATGCCGTCTGGTGATTGCCTTACCTGGGAATCCATCCCATGTGCAATTCCAAAGGCAGATGCAGTTGTGGATGCCAGGAAGTGCATACTGACAGGAGACTGATATAGCTGTCTCCTGAGAGGATCTGCCAGAGCCTGACATATACAGAGGCAGATGCTGGTAGGTAACCATTGAACTGATCATGGGGTTCTGAATGGAGAAGTTAGAAAGAAGACTGAAGAAGTTGAGGAGATTTGAAGCTCGAGGAGAGGCAACATCCACAACAGAGTCAAGGGTCTAAATGCCAGCTGGGGCACACATGGAGGACCACGCTCAGTAATGTAAGGGGGATGGCCTTGTTGGCTCGGGGGAGAGATTGGTCCATCGTGAAGGCTGGATGCCCATGTGGGGAATTCGAAGGTGGGAGGTGGAAGTGATGGTAGGTAGGGCACAACCCTAGAGAAAGAACAGAAGGAGCGGGATGGAATAGGTCCTGGGGGAAATTGGTAACATCATGAAATGTTAAATAAATTACCAATAAAAAAGAGTTATTAAAGGAGAAAATAAATAAAAGCTAATAGCCAAAGCTATATAATATTTTAGAAAAAAAAAACCATAATTCCTTTATACATGATTTGCAGGTTCACACAATCACAGTGATGTTTTAGAGGAATGAGAATAAAAATGGAACAATTTAAGATTAAGTAGGTACCATTATGTTTCCATCCATAGCATCTCCCACCCACAAATACATTTTAAGAAAACAACAATGAGGTTAGAAAGATGGTTCTGCATATGTAATATGTTATATAAAAATACAATTGGGCATGTGTGGTGGTGCACACCTTAATCCTAGAACTTGGAAAGTTAAGGCAGAAACAAAAAACCTCAAAGGAAGCCTGGAATGCACACCAAAGCTCTGCCTTACAAATACAGAATAAAAAAAAAAAAAAACAGAATTTAATACAATGAATTTAGCCTTATAAACCAATATATGGAGACACTCCTTGAAAACCCGCTCCTGCCCTGCCATGCCAGCCATCAGGAAGTCGATCTTCAGTGTCCCTCCTGTTCTCCAGTTCCAATCTCTTCTTTTTTCTTTCCTTTCTTTTACTGAAAACAGATTTTTTTCTCATATATTAAACTCGTATTTCAGTTTTTCTCTCTCTCTTCCTCCCAATCATTCTCATCTCTCTTCCCATCTGGATCAACCCTGTTTTAGTCACTCACTAAAAAGCAACCCGGTTTCTTAAGGGATAATAAAAAATAAAATAGAATAAAATAAAATAAAGAATAGCAATAACTCTAGCCATTTTTAATATTCAGGATTGTTTTAGCTATTATTAACTTGTTTTCCATATTGAAGATGAAACTTCTGGAGGAATCGCCATCCCTGACCTCAAGCTGTACTACAGAGCAATAGTGATAAAAACGGTCTGGTATTGATACAGAGACAGGCAGGAAGATCAGTGGAATAGAGTTGAAGACCAGAAATGAACCCACACAACTATGGTCATTTAATCTTTGACAAAGGAGCTAAAACCATCCAGTGGAACAAGGACAGCATTTTCAACAAATGGTGCTGGTTCAACTGGAGGCAACATGCAGAAGAATGCAAATCGATCCTTTCCTATCTCCTTGTACAAAGCTCAAGTCCAAGGGATAAAGGACCTTCACATAAAACCAGACACACTGAAACTAATAGAAGAGAAAGTGGGAAGACTCTCGAATACCTAGGCACAGGGGAAAAGTTCCTGAATAGAACACCAATGGCCTATGCTCTAAGATCAAGAATTGACAAATGGGACTTCATAAAATTGCAAAGTTTCTGTAAGGCAAAGGACACTGTCAATAGGACAAAACGGAAACTTTTCAAGATTGCAAAGAACGGTGTTGGGATTTTGACGGGAATTGCATTGAATTAGTAGATTGCTTTGGTAGTATGGCCATTTTTTCTATTTAATCCTACCAATCTAAAGCATATTTCCATCTTCTGATCTTCTTTAATTTCTTTCTTCAGTGTCTCAAAGTTTTATCAGATAAGTCTTTTCCTTGCTTCCATAGTTATCCTGAAGTATTTATATTATCTGAGGCTCTTGTGAAAGGTTTGTTTCCCTGATTTCTTTCTTGGTCTATTTGTCATTTGTTATAGAAAACTACATTTTTAAGTTAATTTTTATCCTCCTACTTTGTTGAAATGTTTATCAGCTGTAGGAGCTTACCAGTAGAATTTTTATAGTCACTTGGTATATTACCTGATCAAAAATAAACAGGTTGACTTCTTCCTTTTCCAATTTGTATCCCCTTGATTTGCCTTAGTTGTAAGAGAAGACTCAAGAAAGCATTGAAGGAACTATACTGATTAGACATGCGAATGACTTTCCTTAATAGAGAAAATGACAGATTTCCTGCACACCTGGAAACTGAGTGGATGTTGTCTAAAAACCAGTGGTCTTTTTGTAGTGATGGAGTGAGTTTTCTGAATATCCCCAATATCCTGACATTGCTTTAGGCTTTGACTCTGAGTTTTGTTTCCAGTGAAGAGAACCTGTCTTATTTAAGATGTCTCATGTACTTTGCATCCCCCATCAATAAAACCTATCTTTATGATCTTTGCAGTTTCCCACTTCTTAGGCTCTTGTCCTTAGCACTGTTTTAACAATTAGTACAACTCATTCTTATTGTATATGTAAGAAGTAATTTGCTTCTTTGGAAGACAGTGAGGGTTGATGTAGCTGTCCCTAAAGCTTGCTGGAAACTGCCATGTAAAGACTTTTCCCCAAAATTTCACTGTGTTTAAAAGTGTAAGAAAAATGTACCATCTGGTCAGACTCTGGAAGTTTTGTCCCAAGCACCTGAAAAATTGATGTTGACTCGTTTTTCCTTCTTTTTTTTTTCAGATTTTTTTTTATTGGATATTTTATTTACATTTCAGATGTTATCGCCTTACCCCATTCCCCACCCCCTTGCTCAAAAACCTACTCTTCCAGCCCCCCACCTCCTGCTTCTGTAAGGAAATGCCCCCACCCACCCACTCCCTCCTCCCCAGTCTCAAATTACCCCCACACTAGGCATCCAGCCTTCATGGGACCAAGGACCTCCTTTTCCACCTATGCCTGACAAGGCCATCCTCCTCTACATATACATCTGGAGCCATGAGTCCCTCCCTGTGTGCTCCTAGGCTGGTGGATTAGACTCTGGGAGCTCTGGTTGGTTGGTATTATTGCCCTCCCCATGCGGCTGCAAACTCTTTCAGCTCCTTTAGTCTTCTCTCTAATTCTTCCTTTGAGAACCCCATGATCAATTCAATGGTTAGCTGTGAGCATCCATCTCTGAATATGTCAGACTCTGGCAGACCTCTAAGAAGACAGCTAAAAATTTCTTGAATTCATTGCTTTTAATAGCTGAGAAATATTCCATTGGGTAAATGTACCAATTTTCTGTATCCATTACTCTGTTGAAGGACATCTGGGTTCTTTCCAGTTTCTGGCTATTATAAATAAGGCTGCTATGAACATAGTGGAGCATGTGTCCTTGTTATATGTTGTAGCATCTTCTGGATATATGCCCAGGAGTGGTATAGCTGGGTCTTCAGGTAATGTTATGTCCAATTTTCTGAGGAACCACCAGACTGATTTCCAGAGTGGTTGCATCAGCTTGCAATCCCACCAACAATGGAGGAGTGTTCCTCTTTCTCCACATCCTTGCCAGTATCTGCTATCACCTGAGTTTTTGATCTTGGCCATTCTGACTGGTGTGAGGTGGAATCTCAGGGTTGTTTTGATTTGCATTTCCCTGATGACTAAGGGTGCTGAACATTTCTTTAGGTGCTTCTCAGCCATTCGAGTTTCCTCAGTTGAGAATTCCTTGTTTAGCTCTGTACACCATTTTTAATAGGGTTATTTGGTTGTCTGGAGTCTAATTTCTTTAGTTCTTTGTATATATTGGATACTAGCCCTCTATCGAATGTGAGATTGGTAAAGATCTTTTCCCAATCTGTTGGTTGCCTTTTTGTTCTACCTCCCAGACTGTTGTCCTGTCTGGAAGTTGCGAGGCTTGTTGGGTCCCTGACAAGTTGTCTGTCTTATTGTTCTAGCTAAGACTTTAAGTACTATACTGAAGAGGTATGGAGAAAGTAGACAGCTTTGTCTTATCCTTGATCTTACTTGGAAACATTAATCGCATTTCAAATGAATTATACTTATGTATGGCTGTGAAAAGTCTGCTATTGACATTTATAGTAATTCTGTTTTCATAAGCAACTAATAAAATGACAATGATTTCTATTTTTTAATTAATTATTTTATTTATATACATCCCAAATGTTCCCCCTCCCTTCCAGTCCCCTCTCATTAAGCCCTTTCTCCCATCCTCCCTTCCTTTTGACTCTGCCAGGGTGACCACCCCCTCCCTGTGGCATCAAGTCTCTACAGGATTATGCACATCCTTTTTCACTGAGGCCAGAAAAAGCAGTCCTCGAACCAGCCCATGTATGCTCTTTGATTGGTTGCACTCTACAGATTGAGAAAAGATCTTCACTAATAGCCAAAATATATAAAGAACTCAAGATGTTAGACTCCAGAAAACCATAAAACCCAATGAAAAAAATGGGGTACATAGCTAAACAGAGAATTCTGAACAGAGGAATCTCAAATGGCCAAGAAGTACTTAAAGAAATGTTCAGCATCTTAGTCATCAGGGAAATGAAATTCCAAATGACCCTGAGATTCCATATTCCACCAATCAGAATGGCTAAGACAAAACACTCAAGTGACAGCACATGCTGGTGAGGATATGGAAAAGAGGAACACTCTACCATAGCTGATGGGGTTGCCAAGTTCTACAATCACTCTGGAAAACAGTCTGGTGGTTCCTCAGAAAATGGAAATAGTTTCTACATGAAAATCCAACTCTACTGCTCCTGGGTCTATAAAAGATGACCCAAAAGATGTTCCACAATATAACAAGGACATGTGCTCCACTATGTTTATAGCAGCCTTGTTTGTAATAGACAATGATCTCTATTTAATCTTTATACATTTTTTTAGCCTACATGACTATTTTTAAAGATAAAATTTGGCAAATGCCTGCTTTACCTCTTATTAGAGTAGTCAATATTATTCCAATTAAGAAAACAAAAACCAGTGCAGCAGACAAAGTAATGAGTATTTCTGACACATTTCAGTAACAAACTTTGAGGCAAAAACTTGATATTGCTTATCAATTATTATGAGGGCTTAAAAACTTACTGAAAATAAATGAAGCAAGTATCTTCTGAAACATTGTAATTAAAAATGATTGCCTTTCTTCTAAAGATTATGTTATTTCTCCATTTATAGATCGTATCTTATTAAAAAGTCTCGAATTTTGCAATGTCTGTTAGCTACTATTTCTTTCCTTTTGTTGAATTTTTTGCCACATGTTCTGTATTTGAAAAAATATTAACAGATTCTGAACTTTTCAAAAGTATATGTGCTGTGTAACACAGCAGGGAGAGTGATTCTTAAAGATATATTAAATTGTCTGTATAGAAATAGGAAATAGTAATTAAAAGAATTTTTCAGTTGTAGTAGAATGTTTAGAAAAATATGCATATGCAAGCTAGGACATCAATTTAACAGTTTCCATCTTTCTCACGTGTGTGCTTACAAAGCTTTTAAGCAATTTAGCTTCAGAAAACACTTTTATAATGAGGGAAAACTATGGTTTCTAAATCCTCTATTCACTCAGTAATTATGAAAATTAGAAAACATGATGTTTAGCCTTACGAAATGCTACAGACATTATAATTTATTGGCTGCTGATTTTTGACCTCAGTATTTAGCTCTCATTAACATGATAAATTTTAAAAATGGAGAAAAACATAATTTTAAGGAGTTTCTCTATTGAGTTAGTGTACAACATTTTTTTTCAGATTAAATAAGATGTTTATCCAAAGTTCATTCAGAGCTCAAATGTTTCCACTCATGATTCACTGTTTGAAAGCAGTAAATTCTAACAGAACACCTGTCTTCTAACAGGACACCAGGAATAATGGAAATGGGTTCACAGTGAACTTACTCATGCAAATTTCTATCAGTGAAACTAACTGTCTTGGGTAGAAAACGTGCAGCTCAAACTAGAGTTTTGATATCCTTGTATTTTTATTTATTATTTGAAAATTTGCATACCCATACAATGTGTTTTAAACTTCCAATTTTGAGATTATGATATAATTACAACATTACCCTTTTCCATTTCTTCTTTCCAAACCTTACCTTATGCCCTTCTTTGCTCTCTTTAAAACACACAGCTCTTTTAACATTAAATGTTGTTTTATATATATATATATAATATATATATATATATATATATGTAAGAAAAATACAGATATGTATGTATAAAATACAGAAATATAACCTGCTCAGAATGTATAATGTTTTCAAGGATAGCCATTTGGTATCAGATAAGCATTTGGTGTGTTTCTCACTGTGGAAACTACCCCTGCTCTCAGAATTACTTGCCTGTAGTTTTATTACATAAGGTTAAAATCTTTTGTGTTCCCTGTGAACTTCAACAATATATTTTGATAATATTTAATCACCAGTACCTCCTTCTAACTCCCAGCAGCCAACCTCTCACCTCCCCACTGTAATTTTAATTTTTTTAAAGTCTGCTTTTAATGACGGTTCTTAAATGTTTTTACCTCCCTTCTAGCCCACCACCCACCAGAGATAGTGGAAAAGAACGGATACAAAGGAAGTGGATCTGTTTGGAATGGTTCTGTGGAGCAGATCCACTTGTGTTATCTACACTAAAAATAAATCTACCATATGCCTTATACTAACTACTCCTTTCCCCTGGTCCACACGACTTGACATCTGACCTCATGACATTTTCTCAGTTGTATTCACAGATGCTCTATTCACAATAGCTAGGAAAAGGAAGCAGCCTAAATGTCTATGAACTGAGTAAGGTGACCTAGGCCGAAAACAACAAATGCCACATGTTCTTTCTCATCTGAGGCTTTTAGCTCTAAATCTTCAAATGTGTATATAGATCCCAGAATAAATACAGAAATAGGAAAGGAAGATGTGACTATTGGCAGGGAAGGGAATGATCAGTAGAGTGAGGAGTTACAGGATACAAAGAATCCAATCTGGGAGAGAGAAAATAGTGTGGGGCAGGCATGGACATAAATACAGAAGGAGAGGAGGGAAAAGTAACAGTTAAAAATATTCTGAAAAATTCATAAAGAATCATATTGTTCACTATTTATCTAAAAGCACCTATAATGCTATTTGGATATTTGTTTTCAGGGCTAACAATTTGTTATTGATAACTACTTGATGGGCTCTTCCCTAGGAAGACTATTTCTCCAGTTTCCAGCATTTCTTTAGTTGTCTATAGTTCTTAGTGCTGCAGTGAGCTCTCATAGGCCTTTCTTCATTTCTGTATATTTATGTTGTCTTTGCTCAGCTTAGGTTTAAACAGACATGATGGTGAAATTTCCTGAGTGTAACTTCGGAAATTTATAGGGAATGCAATCTCATAGCAAGCTTCCTGTTCCTCTGGCTTTTACAATTTTTCTACCCTCTCATCCACACCTTTCCTGAACCACAGATGCCAAAGTTGTGTTATCATAGATGTATTTGGTGAGGCTGAGCTCCAAACTGGCATTTTGACTGACTTGTCTTTTTCTGTAATGGTTGATTTGTTGCAAAGAGAAGTTTCATTGGTGTTGGGTCAGGATTATACTTAACTCTGGGTCTATGAACAAATATTTATGTGTAGAAAAGGATTGTTCTGTCTTAGAAAAACAATAGATTAGTTCTTCTACATGATTTACAACAAGATAGTTGGCTAGGTTTCCAGGACTAGTCATAATTCCCCTATTATACTGTGTGCCTTAAGTCTAATTAGAGATGTTGGTTACCACTAAGGGATGCTTGTCACTGCTGTAACTTTAGGGTTATCAGCCATGCTGGTGGTTGTTGTTTCATGGAGGTGATAACTAGGAAGAATTGATGTTTGTCCCCCCCCCCGAAATGTAGATTGTAGTTTGAATGAAACAAAGAAAATGTTAAAATAATTTACCAGCAATGTGTTTATTAAACCAATTAACATGATCCCTCACCCTTGACGACTACCTATAGCACTCTCTCTTGATTTAAATGTGATTGTTGTTCTTATAATTACTTTACGACTTAAATTAAACCCAGGAAGACATGCTTTCCATATATTTGTAAATATATTCTTAGGGAGTATGGAGGGGAACCTTCCAATGAGCATTCAATCTGCAGATGAACTTGGGCTAAATCCCATCGTTTCACATTTGATTCCAAGAAGCTTCATCAGTAGTTTTGTCTCTCCTTTCTATTGTCACCTTTTTCCTGCCCTTGACAGATTTAGCAAGGTTGTCTTCATCTTGCCTCC